>CAJVQY020000009.1:1800000-2379089 GCA_911387925.2 Bombus hypnorum | reverse complement strand
TCAATACATCATTGAACGTATATACACTGCTACTCGTTATATCCCGACAATTCGAAACGCGTTATACTCCTCATTCGCTGCCAAATACTACGCACATCAGAGAGTTTGCTCATTGTCAACTCTGTGTCCTGTCAAATACATTGTAATTGCAGTTTCTCATATTAGGCTCAAGTATTTATTTAAACGTATCTCCGCTGCCATTCGTGGTAGGTTGACAAATCTATGCGCGTTATACTCCTCATTTGCCGCCAAATACAGCGCACCTGCTCCTGTCTACATTATGTCTACTGGGGTTCGCGGACAATTGCAATGTTGCTGTAGTACTGCATATTCAGGATTCAATATTTCATAGAACGGATCTACACTGCTATTTGTGATATCTCGTCAATTCGATGCGCGGTATACCGCACGGCTGCTGCCAAATAGAGCGCAAATCAGCCACGGTGCGCTGTGTCATCTCAGGTCCCTGCCTAATACATTGTAATTGTATTTTTGCGTATTTAGACTGATGTAATCAATTAAACGTATCTCCGGTGATATTGGTGGTATGCCTACAATTCGATGCACGTGATACTCCACATTCCCTGCCATATACAGCGCAGCTGCTCCTGTTTACATTATGTCAACTCGGGTCAAAGACAAATGCAATGTTTTTGCAGTACAGCACATTCAGGATTCCATATTTCATTGAACGGATCTACACAGCTATTGGTGATATCCCGACAATTCGAAGCGCATGATACTCCACATTTCCTGCCAAATACTGCACACCTGCTCCTGTTTACATTATATCAACTCGGGTCGAGGACAAATGCAATGTTTTTGCAGTACTGCATATCCAGGATACAATTCTTCATTGAACGTATCTACACTGCTACTGGAGATATTTCGTCTATTCCATGCGCCTTGTACTCCACATTTCCTGCCAAATAACGCACCTGCTCCTGTCTACATTATGTCAACTGAGGTCGGGGAAAATTGCAATGTTGTTGCAGTACAGCATATTCAGGATTCAATATTTCATTGAACGTATATACACTGCTATTCGTGATATCCCGACAATTCGATGCGCGTTATACTCCTCATTCGCTGCAAAATACTACGCACATCAGCCGGTTTGCGCATTGTCAACTCTGTGTCCTGTCAAATACATTGTAATTGCAGTTTATCATATTAGGCACAAGTATTTATTTAAACGTATCTCCGCTGCTATTCGTGGTATGTCGACAAATCTATGCGCGTAATACTCCTCATTTGCCGCCAAATACAGCGCCCCTGCTCCTGTTTGCATTATGTCAACTGGGGTCGAAGACAAATGTAATGTACTTGTAGTACTGCATACTCAGGATTCAATACTTCATTGAATGTATCTACACTGCTACTGGTGATTTCACGACAATTCGATACGCGTGATACTCCACTTTCCCTGTCACATACAGCGCACGTGCTCTTGTTTGCATTATGTCAACTGGGGTCGAAGACAAATGCAATGTTTTTGCAGTACTGCATATCCAGGATTCAATATTTCATTGAACGGCTCTACACTGCCATTGGTGATATCTCGTCAATTCGATGCGCGGTATACCGCACAGATGCTGCCAAATTGAGCGCATATCAGCCACTTTGCGCTATGTCAACTCAGGACTCTGCCGAATTCATTGTAATTGTAGTTTTGCATATTTAGGCTTTTTTATTCAATTAAACGTATCCCCGGTGCTATTGGTGGTATGCCTGCCATTCGATGCGCGTTATGCTCCACAGTTGCAGCCAAACAGCGGACCTGCTCCTGTTTATATTTTGTCAGCTGGGGTCGAAGACAAATGCAATGTTCTTGTAGTACTGCATATTCAGGATTCAATATTTCATTGAACGTATATACACTGCCATGGTAATATCCCGACAATTCGATGCGCATGAAACTCCACATTTTCTGCCAAATACAGTGCACCTGCTCCTGTTTACATTATGTCAACTCGTTTCCAGGACAAATGCAATGTTTTTGCAGTACAGCACATTCAGGATTCAATATTTCATTGAACGGATCTACACTGCTATTGGTGATATCCCGTCAATGTGAAGCGCGTTATACTCCTCATTCTCTGCCATATACTACGCACATCAGAGTGTTTGCGCATTGTAAACTCTGTGTCCTGTCAAGTACATTGTAATTGCAGTTTATCATATTAGGCACAAGTATTTATTTAAACGTATCTCCGCTGCTATTCGTGGTATGTCGACAAATCTATGCGCGTTATACTCCTCATTTGCTGCCAAATACAGCGCACCTGCTCCTGTTTGCATTATGTCAACTCGGGTCGAGGACAATTGCAATGTTGTTGTAGTACTGCATATTCAGGATTCAATATTTCATTGAACGTATATACACTGCCATGGTAATATCCCGACAATTCGATGCGCATGAAACTCCACATTTTCTGCCAAATACAGTGCACCTGCTCCTGTTTACATTATGTCAACTCGTTTCCAGGACAAATGCAATGTTTTTGCAGTACAGCACATTCAGGATTCAATACTTCATTGAATGTATCTACACTGCTATTGGTGATATCACGACAATTCGATGCGCGTGATACTCCACGTTCCCTGCCAAATACAGCGCACCTGCTCTTGTTTACATTATGTCAACTCGGGTCGGGGACAAATGCATTGTTTTTGCAGTACAGCACAAACAGGATTCAATACTTCACTGAGCATATATACACTGCTCTTGGTGATATCCCGACAATTCGATGCGCGTGATACTCCACATTACCTGCCAGATACAGCGTACCTGCTCCTCTTCACATTATATCAACTCGGGTCGAGGACAAATGCAATGTTGCTGCAGTACAGCATATTCAGGATTCAACATTTCATTGAACGTATATACACTACTATTGGTGATATTTCGTCAATTCCATGAGCGTGATACTGCACAGCTGCCGCCAAACAGCGGGCCAGCTCTTGTTACATTGTGCCAACTGTTTTCGAGGTCAAATGCAATGTTGTTGCAGTACAGCATATACAGGATTCAATATTTCATTGAACGTATATACACTGCCATGGTGATATCCCGACAATTCGATGCGCATGATACTCCACATTTCCTTCCAAATACAGCGCACCTGCTCCTGTTTACATTATGTCCTTCGGGTCGAGGACAAATGCATTGTTTTTGCAGTACAGAATATACCGGATTCAATACTTCATTGAACGTAAATACACTGCTATTGGTGATACCCCGACAATTCGATGCGCATCATACTCCACATTCCCTGCCAAATACAGCGCACCTGCTCCTGTTTACATTATGTCAACTCGGGTCGAGGACAAATGCAATGTTTTTGCAGTACTGCATATCCAGCACTCTATATTTCATTGAACGTATCTACACTGCTACTGGAGATATTTCGTCAATTCCATGCGTCCTGCACTCCACACTTCCTGCCAAATACTGCGCACCTGCTCCTGTTTACATTATGTCAACTCGGGTCGAGGACAACTGCAATGTTGTTGCAGTACAGCATATTCAGGATTCAATATTTCATTGAAAGGCTCTACACTGCCATTGGTGATATCTCGTCAATTCGATGCGCGGTATACCGCACAGATGCTGCCAAATTGAGCGCAAATCAGCCACTTTGCGCTATGTCAACTCAGGACCCTGACTAATTCATTGTAACTGTAGTTTTGCATATTTAGGCTTTTTTATTCAATTAAACGTATCCCCGGTGCTATTGGTGGTATGCCTACCATTCAATGCGCGCTATGCTCCACATGTGCAACCAAACAGCGGACCTGCTCCTGTTCACATTATGTCAACTGGGGTCGAGGGCAAATGGAATGTTGTTGCAGTACTGCATATCCAGCATTCAATATTTCATTGAACGTATATACACTGCCATGGTGATATCCCGACAATTCGATGCGCATGATACTCCACATTTCCTGCCAAATACAGCGTACCTGCTCCTCTTCACATTATGTCAACTCGGGTCGAGGACAAATGCAATGCTGCTGCAGTACAGCATATTCAGGATTCAACATTTCATTGAACGTATATACACTGCTAATGGTGATATCCCGACAAATCGATGCGCGTCATACTCCACATTTCCAGCCAAATACGGCGCATCTGCTCCTGTTTACTATATATCAACTGCTGTCGAAGACAAAGGCAATGTTCTTGTATTACTGCATACTCAGGATTCAATACTTCATTGAACGTATCTACACTACTATTGGAGATATTTCGTCAATTCCATGAGCGTGATACTCCACAGCTGCCGCCAAACAGCGGGCCAGCTCTTGTTTACATTGTGTCAACTGTTTTCGAGGACTACTGCATTGTTGTTGCAGTACAGCATAATCAGGATTCAATATTTCATTGAACGTATATACACTGCTATTCGTGATATCCCGACAATTCGATGCGCGTTATACTCCTCATTCGCTGCCAAATACTACGCAGATCGGCCGGATTGCGCATTGTCAACTCTGTGTCCTGTCAAATACATTGTAATTGCAGTTTATCATATTAGGCTCAAGTATTTATTTAATCGTGTCTCTGCTGCTATTTGTGGTATGTCCACAAATCCATGCGCGTTATACTCCTCATATGCCGCCAAATACAGCGCACCTGCTCTTGTTTACATTGTGTCAACTGTGGTCTAGGACAAATGCATTGTTTTTGCAGTACAGCACATACGGGATTCAGTACTTCATTCAACGTATATACATTGCTATTGGCGATATCACGACAAATCGATGCGCGTGATACTCCACATTCCCTGCCAAATACAGCGCACCTGCTCCTGTTTACATTATGTCAACTCGGATCGAGGACAAATGCAATGTTGTTGCAGTACAGTATATACAGAATTCAAAATTTCATTGAACGTATATACACTGCTATTGGTGATATCCCGACAATTCCATGCGCGTGATACTCCACATTCCCTGCCAAATACAGCGCACCTGCTCCTGTTTACATTATATCATTCGGGTCGAGGACAAATGCAATGTTTTTGCAGTACAGCACATTCAGGATTCAATATTTCATTGAACGGATCTACACTGCTATTGGTGATATCCCGACAACGTGAAGCGCGTTATACTCCTCATTCTCTGCCAAATACTACGCACATCAGAGTGTTTGCGCATTGTCAACTCTGTGTCCTGTCAAATACATTCTAATTGCAGTTTATCATATTAGGCACAAGTATTTATTTAAACGTATCTCCGCTGCTATTCGTGGTATGTCGAGAAATCTATGCGCGTTATACTCCTCATTTGCTGCCAAATACAGCGCACCTGCTCCTGTTTGCATTATGTCAACTCGGGTCGAGGACCATTGCAATGTTGTTGTAGTACTGCATATTCAGGATTCAATATTTCATTGAACGTATATACACTGCCATGGTAATATCCCGACAATTCGATGCGCATGAAACTCCACATTTTCTGCCAAATACAGTGCACCTGCTCCTGTTTACATTATGTCAACTCGTTTCCAGGACAAATGCAATGTTTTTGCAGTACAGCACATTCAGGATTCAATATTTCATTGAAGGGATCTACACTGCTATTGGTGATATCCCGACAATGTGAAGCGCGTTATACTCCTCATTCTCTGCCATATACTACGCACATCAGAGTGTTTGCGCATTGTAAACTCTGTGTCCTGTCAAGTACATTGTAATTGCAGTTTATCATATTATTCACAAGTATTTATTTAAACGTATCTCCGATGCTATTCGTGGTATGTCGACAAATCTATGCGCGTTACACTCCTCATTTGCTGCCAAATACAGCGCACCTGCTCCTGTTTGCATTATGTCAACTCGGGTCGAGGACAATTGCAATGTTGTTGTAGTACTGCATATTCAGGATTCAATATTTCATTGAACGTATATACACTGCCATGGTAATATCCCGACAATTCGATGCGCATGAAACTCCACATTTTCTGCCAAATACAGTGCACCTGCTCCTGTTTACATTATGTCAACTCGTTTCCAGGACAAATGCAATGTTTTTGCAGTACAGCACATTCAGGATTCAATACTTCATTGAATGTATCTACACTGCTATTGGTGATATCACGACAATTCGATGCGCGTGATACTCCACGTTCCCTGCCAAATACAGCGCACCTGCTCTTGTTTACATTATGTCAACTCGGGTCGGGGACAAATGCATTGTTTTTGCAGTACAGCACAAACAGGATTCAATACTTCACTGAGCATATATACACTGCTCTTGGTGATATCCCGACAATTCGATGCGCGTGATACTCCACATTACCTGCCAGATACAGCGTACCTGCTCCTCTTCACATTATATCAACTCGGGTCGAGGACAAATGCAATGTTGCTGCAGTACAGCATATTCAGGATTCAACATTTCATTGAACGTATATACGTTGCTATTCGTGATATCCCGACAATTCGATGCGCGTTATACTCCTCATTCGCTGCCAAATACTAAGAACATCAGAGAGTTTGCGCATTGTCAACTCTGTTTCCTGTCAAATACATTGCATTTGCTGTTTATCATGTTAGGCTGAAGTATTTAGTTAAACGTATCTCCGCTGCTATTCGTGATATTCCGACAAATCTGAGCGCGTTATCCTCCACATTTCCAGCCAAATACGGCGCATCTGCTCCTGTTTACATTATATCAACTGGGGTTGAAGACAAATGCAATGTTCTTGTAGTACTGCATACTCTGGACTCAATACTTCATTGAACGTATCTACACTACTATTGGTGATATTTCGTCAATTCCGTGAGCGTGATACTCCACAGCTGCCGCCAAACAGCGGGCCAGCTCTTGTTTACATTGTGCTAACTGTTTTCGAGGTCAAATTCAATGTTGTTGCAGTACAGCATATACAGGATTCAATATTTCATTGAACGTATATACACTGCCATGGTGATATCCCGACAATTCGATGCGCATGATACTCCACATTTCCTTCCAAATACAGCGCACCTGCTCCTGTTTGCATTATGTCAACTCGGGTCGAGGACAACTGCAATGTTGTTGCAGTGCAGCATATTCAGGATTCAATATTTCATTGAAAGGCTCTACACTGCTATTGGTGATATCTCGTCAATTCGTTGCGCGGTATACCGCACAGATGCTGCCAAATTGAGCGCAAATCAGCCACTTTGCGCTTTGTCAACTCAGGCCCCTGAGTAATTCATTGTAACTGTAGTTTTGCATATTTAGGCTTTTTTATTCAATTAAACGTATCCCCGCTGCTATTGGTGGTATGCCTACCATTCAATGCGCGCTATGCTCCACAGTTGCAACCAAACAGCGGACCTGCTCCTGTTTACATTATGTCAACTCGGGTCGAGGGCAAATGGAATGTTGTTGCAGTACTGCATATCCAGCATTCAATATTTCATTGAACGTATCTACACTGCTACTGGAGATATTTCGTCAATTCCATGCGTCTTGTACTCCACATTTCCTGCCAAATACAGCGCACCTGCTCCTGTTTACATTATGTCAACTCGGGTCGAGGACAAATGCAATGTTGTTGTAGTACAGCACAAACAGGATTCAATACTTCACTGAGCATATATACACTGCTCTTGGTGATATCCCGACAATCCGATGCGCGTGATACTCCAAATTACCGTCCAGATACAGCGTACCTGCTCCTCTCCACATTATGTCAACTCGTTTCGAGGACAAAAGCAATGTTGCTGCAGTACAGCATATTCAGGATTCAACATTTCATTGAACGTATTTACACTGCTATTCGTGATATCCCAACAATTCGAAGCGCGTTACACTCCTCATTCGCTGCCAAATAGTAAGCACATCAGAGAGTTTGCGCATTGTCAACTCTGTTTCCTGTCAAATACATTCATTTACTGTTTATCATGTTAGGCTCAAGTATTTAGTTAAACGTATCACCGCTGCTATTCGTGATATCCCGACAAATCTATGCGCGTTATTCTCCACATTTCCAGCCAAATACGGCGCATCTGCTCCTGTTTACATTATATCAACTGGGGTCGAAGACAAATGCAATGTTCTTGTAGTACTGCATACTCAGGACTCAATACTTCATTGAACGTATCTACACTACTATTGGTGAAACTTCGTCAATTCCATGAGCGTGATACTCCACAGCTGCCGCCAAACAGCGGGCCAGCTATTGTTTACATTGTGCCAACTGTTTTCGAGGTCAAATGCAATGTTGTTGCTGTACAGCATATACAGGATTCAATATTTCATTGAACGTATATACACTGCCATGGTGATATCCCGACAATTCGATGCGCATGATACTCCACATTTCCTGCCAAATACAGCGTACCTGCTCCTCTTCACATTATGTCAACTCGGGTCGAGGACAAATGCAATACTGCTGCAGTACAGCATATTCAGGATTCAACATTTCATTGAACGTATATACACTGCTAATGGTGATATCCCGACAAATCGATGCGCGTCATACTCCACATTTCCAGCCAAATACGGCGCATCTGCTCCTGTTTACATTATATCAACTGCTGTCGAAGACAGAGGCAATGTTCTTGTAGTACTGCATACTCAGGATTCAATACTTCATTGAACGTATCTACACTACTATTGGAGATATTTCGTCAATTCCATGAGCGTTATACTCCACAGCTGCCGCCAAACAGCGGGCCAGCTCTTGTTTACGTTGTGTCAACTGTTTTCGAGGACAACTGCATTATTGTTGCAGTACAGCATAATCAGGATTCAATATTTCATTGAACGTATATACACTGCTATTCGTGATATCCCGACAATTCGATGCGCGTTATACTCCTCATTCGCTGCCAAATACTACGCAGATCGGCCGGATTGCGCATTGTCAACTCTGTGTCCTGTCAAATACATTGTAATTGCAGTTTATCATATTAGGCTCAAGTATTTATTTAATCGTGTCTCTGCTGCTATTTGTGGTATGTCCACAAATCCATGCGCGTTATACTCCTCATATGCCGCCAAATACAGCGCACGTGCTCTTGTTTACATTGTGTCAACTGTGGTCGAGGACAAATGCATTGTTTTTGCAGTACAGCATATACCGGATTCAATACTTCATTGAACGTATATGCCCTGCTATTGGTGGTATCCCGACAATTCGATGCGCGTGATACTCCACATTACCTGCCAAATACGGCGCACCTGCTCCTGTTTACATTATGGCAACTCGGGTCGAAGACAAATACGATGTTGTTGCAGTACTGCATATCCAGGATTCAAAACTTCATTGAACGTATATACACTGCTATTCGTGATATCCCGACAATTCGAAGCGCGTTATACTCCTCATTCGCTATCAAATACTAAGCATATCAGAGAGTTTGCGCATTGTCAACTCTGTTTCCTGTCAAATACATTGTATTTGCTGTTTATCATGTTAGGCTCAAGTATTTAGTTAAACGTATCTCCGCTGCTATTCGTGGTATGTCGACAAATCTATGCGCGTTATACTCCACAGTTGCCGCCAAACAGCGCATCTGCTCCTGTTTACATTTTCTCATTCGGGTCGAGGACAAATGCATTGTTTTTGCAGTACATCATATACCGGATTCAATACTTCATTGAACGTACATACAGTGCCATTGGTTATATCCCGACAATTCGAGACGCGTGATACTCCACATTTCCTGCCACATACGGCGCACCTGTTGCTGTTTACATTATGTCAACTCGGGTCGAGGACAAATGCAATGTTGTTGCATTACAGCATATTCAGGATTCAATATTCCATTGAACGGATCTACACTGCTATTTGTGATATCTCGCCAATTCGATACGCGCTGTGCCGCACAGTTGCTGCCAAATAGAGCGCAGATCAGCCACTTTGCGCTATGTCAACTCAGGTCCCTGCCTAATTCATTGTAATTGTAGTTTTGCATATTTCGGCTTATGTATTCAATTAAACGTATCTCCGGTGCTATTGGTGGTACGCCTACAATTCGCCTTATGCTCCACAGTTGCCGCCAAACAGCGGACCTGCTCCTGTTTACATTATGGCAACTGGGGTCGAAGACAAAAGCAATGTTCTTGTAGTACTGCATACTCCGGATTCAATACTTCATTGAATGTATCTACACTGCTATTGGCGATATCACGACAATTCGATGCGCGTGATACTCCACATTCCCTGCCAAATACAGCGCACCTGCTCCTGTTTACATTATGTCCCACTCGGGTCGAGGACAAATGCAATGTTGTTGCAGTACTGCATATCCAGGATTCAATATTTCATTGAACGGATATACACTGCTATTGGTGATATCGTGTCAATTCGATGAGCGGCATACCGCACAGATGCTGCCAAGTAGAGCGCAAATCAGCCACTTTGCGCTATGTCAACTCAGGTCCCTGCCTAACTCATTGTAATTGTAGTTTTGCATATTTAGGCTTAAGTATTCAATTACACGTATCTCCGCTGCTATTGGTGATATTCCAACAATTCGATGCGCGTGATACTCCACATTCCCTGCCAAATACAGCGCACCTGCTCCTGTTTACATTATGTCCCACTCGGGTCGAGGACAAATGCAATGTTGTTGCAGTACAGCATATTCAGGATTCAATATTTCATTGAAAGTAAATACACTGCTATTGGTGATATCCCGACAATCTGATGCGCGTGATACTCCACATTCCCTGTCAAATACAGCGATCCCGCTCCTGTTTACATTATGTCAACTCGGATGGAGGACAAGTGTCATGTTGTTGCAGTACAGCATATACGGGATTCAATATTTCATTGAACGTATATACGCTGCCATGGTAATATCCCGGCAATTCGACGCGCATGATACTCCACATTTCCTGCCAAATACAGTGCACCTGCTCCTGTATATATTATGTTAACTCGTTTCGAGGACAAATGCAATGTTGCTGCAGTACAGCATATTCAGGATTCAATATTTCATTGAAGGGATGTACACTGCTATTGGTGATATCCCGCCAATTCGAAGCGCGTTGTACTCCACATTCCCTGGCAAATACTACGCACATCAGCCGGTTTGCGCATTGTCAACTCTGTGTCCTGTCAAATACATTGTAATTGCAGTTCATTATATTAGGCTCAAATATTTATTTAAATGTATCTCCGCTGCTATTCGTGGTATGTCGACAAATTTATGCGCGTTATACTTCTCATTTGCCGCCAAATATAGCGGTTCTGCTCCTGTTTACATTATGTCATCTCGGGTCGAGGACAAATGCAATGGTGTTGCAGTACAGCATATACAGGATTCAATATTTCAATGAACGTATATACACTGCTATTCGTGATATCCCGACAATTCGATGTGCGTTATACTCCACAGTTGCCGCCAAATACATCGCACCTGCTCCTGTTTACATTATGTCAAATAGGCTCGAGGACAAATGCAATGTTCTTCATTGAACGGATCTACACTGCTATTGGTGATATCCCGACAACTCGATGCGCGTTGTACTCCTCATTTGCTGCCAAATACTACGCACATCAGCCGGTTTGCGCATTGTCAACTCTGTTTCCTGTCAAATATATTGTAATTGCAGTTTATCATATTAGGCTCAAGTATTTATTTAAACGTATCTCCGCTGCTATTCGTGGTATGTCGACAAATTTATGCGCGTTATACTTCTCATTTGCCGCCAAATACAGCGGATCTGTTCGTGTTTACATTATGTCAACTCGGGTCGAGGACAATTGCAATGTTGTTGCAGTACTGCATATTCAGGATTCAATATTTCATTGAACGTGAATACACTGTTATTGGTGACATCCCAACAACTCGATGCGCGTGATGCTCCACATTCCCTGCCAAATACAGCGTACCTGCTCCTGTTTACGTTATGTCTCATCTGGTCGAGGTCATATGCAATGTTGTTGCAGTACTGCATAATCAGGATTCAATATTACATTGAACGGATCGGCACTGCTATAGGTGATATCTCGACATTTCGACGTGCCTCATACTCCACATTTGCTGCCAAATACAGTGGACCTGCTGCTGTTTACATTATGTCAAGTCGGGGGTCGCGGACCAATCCAATGTTTTTGCAGTACTGCACATTTAGGCTTCAATATTCAATTGAAAGTATCTCCGTTTCCATTGAAGATTTGTCGACAATTCGATGCGCGTTATACCCCACAATTGCTGCCAAATACAGTGCACATTAAGCGGCTTGCGCAATGTTAAATTTGTCTCCTGTCAAATCCAGCGTAATTGCAGTTTATCATTTTTTGGCTCAAGTATTTAATTAAACGTATCTGCGCTGCTGTTGGTGGTACGTCGACATTTCGATACGCGCACTGCTCCACATATGCTGCCAAATGCAGCGCACGTCATTCGGTTTGCGTTATGTTAACTCTAGGTGCTGTCAAATACGGAGGTATTGGTGCTTTGCAGATTCTATCTTAAATATTCAATTGAGAGTCTCTCAGTTTCCATTCCAGATATCTGGACAAATCGATTCGCGTTATACTCCTCATTGGCTGCCAAATACTACGCAGATCTGCCGGTTTGCGCATTGTCAACTCTGTGTCCTGTCAAATACATTGTAATTGGAGATTATCATGTTAGGCTCAAGTATTTATGTAAACGTATCTCCGCTGCTATTAGTGGTATGTCGACAAATCTATGCGCGTTATACTCCTCATTTGCCGCCAAACAGCGCACCTGCTCCTGTTTAGAATATGTCAACGCGGGTCGAGGACAATTACAATGTTGCTGCAAGTACTGCATATTCAGGATTCAATATTTCATTTAACGTGAATACACTGTTATTGGTGACATCCCGACAACTCGATGCGCGTGATGCTCCACATTCCCTGCCCAATACAGAACACCTGCTTCTGTTTACATTATGTCAACTGGGGTCGAAGACAAATGCAATGTTTTTGCAGTACAGCACATTCAGGATTCAATATTTCATTGAACGGATATACACTGCTATTGGTGATATCCCGACAATTCGATCCGCGTTATACTCCTCATACGCTGCCAAATACTACGTACATCAACCGGTTGGCGCATTGTCATCTCTGTGTCCTGTCAAATACATTGTAATTACAGTTCATTATATTAGGCTCAAATATTTATTTAAACGTATCTCCGCTGCTATTAGTGGTATGTCGACAAATCTATGTGCGTCATACTCCTCATTTGCCGCCAAACAGCGCACCTGCTCCTGTTTAGAATATGTCAACGCGGGTCGAGGACAATTACAATGTTGCTGCAAGTACTGCATATTCAGGATTCAATATTTCATTTAACGTGAATACACTGTTATTGGTGACATCCCGACAACTCGATGCGCGTGATACTCCACATTTCCTGCCAAATATAGCGCACCTGCTCCTGTTTACATTATGTCAACTCGGGTCGAAGACAAATGCAATGTTGCTGAAGTACAGCATATTCAGGATTCAATATTACATTGAACGTATATACACTGCTCTTCGTGATATCCCGACAATTCAAGCGCGTTATACTCCACTTTCCCTGCCCAATACAGCGCACCTGTTCTTGTTTGCATTGTGTCAACTGTGTTCGAGGACAAATGCATTGTTTTTGCAGTACAGCATATACAGGATTAAATACTTCATTGAACGTATATACACTGCTATTGGTGATATCCCGGCAATTCGATGCGCGTGATACTACACATTTCCTGCCATAAACGGCACACCTGCTCCTGTTTACATTATGTCAACTCGGGCCGAGGACAAATCCAATGTTTTTGCATTACAGGATATTCAGGATTCAACATTTCATTGAACGTATATACACTGCTATTCGTGATATCCCGACAATTCGAAGCGCGTTATACTCCACATTCCCTGGCAAATGCAGCGCACCTGCTCCCGTTTACATTATGTCAACTCGGGTCAAGGACAAATGCAATGTTGTTGTAGTATTGCATATCCAGGATTCAATACTTCATTGAACGTATATACACTGCTATTCGTGATATGCCAACAATTCGAAGCGCGTTATACTCCTCATTCGCTGCCAAATACTACGCACATCAGAGAATTGGCGCATTGTCAACTCTGTGTCCTGTCAAATACATTGTAATTGCAGTTTATCATATTAGGCTCAAGTATTTATTTAAAAGTATCTCCGCTGCTATTCGTGGTACGTCGACAAATCTATGCGCGTTATACTCCTCATCTGCCGCCAAATACAGCGCACCTGCTCCTGTTTACATTATGTCAACTCGGATCGAGGACAAATGCAATGTTGTTGCAGTACAGCATATACAGGATTCAATATTTCATTGAACGTATATACACTGCCATGGTGATATCCCGACAATTCGATTCGCATGATACTCCTCATTTTCCGCCAAATACAGCGCCCCTGCTCTTGTTTACATTGTGTCAATTTTGGTCGAGGACAGATGCAGTGTTTTTGCAGTACAGCATATACTGGATTCAATACTTCATTGAACGTATATACACTGCTATTGGTGATATCCCGACAAATCGATGCTCGTGACACTCCACATTTCCAGCCAAATACGGCGCATTTGCTCCTGTTTACATTATATCAACTGGGGTCGAAGACAAATGCAATGTTCTCGTAGTACTGCATACTCAGGACTCAATACTTCATTGAACCTATCTACACTACTATTGGTGATATTTCGTCAATTCCATGAGCGTTATACTCCACAGCAGCCGCCAAACAGCCGGCCAGCGCTTGTTTACATTATGAAAACTGTTTCGAGGTCAAATGCAGTGTTGTTGCAGTACAGCATATACAGGATTCAATATCTCATTGAACGTATATACACTGCCATGGTGATATCCCGACAATTCGATGCGCATGATACTCCACATTTCCTGCCAAATACAGCGCACCTGCTCCTGTTTACATTATGTCATTCGGGTCGAGGACAAATGCATTGTTTTTGCAGTACAGCATATACTGGATACAATATTTCATTGAATGTATCTACACTGCTACTGGAGATATTTCGTCAATTCGATGCGCGCTATACCGCACAGTTGCTGCCAAATAGAGCGCAAATCAGCCACTTTGCGCTATGTCAACTCAGGTCCCTGCCTAATTCATTGTAATTGTAGTTTTGCATACTTAGGCTTATGTATTCAATTAAACGTATCTCCGGTGCTATTGGTGGTATGCCTACAATTCGATGCGCCTTATGCTCCACAGTTGCCGCCAAACAGCGGACCTGCTCCTGTTTACATTATGGCAACTGGGGTCGAAGACAAAAGCAATGTTCTTGTAGTACTGCATACTCCGGATTCAATACTCCATTGAATGTATCTACACTGCTATTGGCGATATCACGACAATTCGATGCGCGTGATACTCCACATTCCCTGCCAAAGACAACGCACCTGCTCTTGTTTACATTATGTCAACTCGGGTCAAGGACAAATGCAATGTTGTTGTAGTATTGCATATCCAGGATTCAATACTTCATTGAACGTATATACACTGCTATTCGTGATATGCCAACAATTCGAAGCGCGTTATACTCCTCATTCGCTGCCAAATACTACGCACATCAGAGAATTGGCGCATTGTCAACTCTGTGTCCTGTCAAATACATTGTAATTGCAGTTTATCATATTAGGCTCAAGTATTTATTTAAAAGTATCTCCGCTGCTATTCGTGGTACGTCGACAAATCTATGCGCGTTATACTCCTCATCTGCCGCCAAATACAGCGCACCTGCTCCTGTTTACATTATGTCAACTCGGATCGAGGACAAATGCAATGTTGTTGCAGTACAGCATATACAGGATTCAATATTTCATTGAACGTATATACACTGCCATGGTGATATCCCGACAATTCGATTCGCATGATACTCCTCATTTTCCGCCAAATACAGCGCCCCTGCTCTTGTTTACATTGTGTCAATTTTGGTCGAGGACAGATGCAGTGTTTTTGCAGTACAGCATATACTGGATGCAATACTTCATTGAACGTATATACACTGCTATTGGTGATATCCCGACAAATCGATGCTCGTGACACTCCACATTTCCAGCCAAATACGGCGCATCTGCTCCTGTTTACATTATATCAACTGGGGTCGAAGACAAATGCAATGTTCTCGTAGTACTGCATACTCAGGACTCAATACTTCATTGAACCTATCTACACTACTATTGGTGATATTTCGTCAATTCCATGAGCGTTATACTCCACAGCAGCCGCCAAACAGCCGGCCAGCGCTTGTTTACATTATGAAAACTGTTTTCGAGGTCAAATGCAGTGTTGTTGCAGTACAGCATATACTGGATACAATATTTCATTGAATGTATCTACACTGCTACTGGAGATATTTCGTCAATTCGATGCGCGCTATACCGCACAGTTGCTGCCAAATAGAGCGCAAATCAGCCACTTTGCGCTATGTCAACTCAGGTCCCTGCCTAATTCATTGTAATTGTAGTTTTGCATACTTAGGCTTATGTATTCAATTAAACGTATCTCCGGTGCTATTGGTGGTATGCCTACAATTCGATGCGCCTTATGCTCCACAGTTGCCGCCAAACAGCGGACCTGCTCCTGTTTACATTATGGCAACTGGGGTCGAAGACAAAAGCAATGTTCTTGTAGTACTGCATACTCCGGATTCAATAATTCATTGAATGTATCTACACTGCTATTGGCGATATCACGACAATTCGATGCGCGTGATACTCCACATTCCCTGCCAAAGACAACGCACCTGCTCTTGTTTACATTATGTCAACTCGGTTCGGGGACAAATGCATTGTTTTTGCAGTACAGCACATACAGGATTCAATACTTCACTGAACATATATACACTGCTATTGGTGATATCCCGACAACTCCATGCGCGTGATTCTCCACATTACCTGCCAAATACAGCACACCTGCTCCTGTTTACATTATGTCCCACTCGGGTCGAGGATAAATACAATGTTGTTGCAGTACTGCATATCCAGGATTCAATACTTCATTGAACGTATATACACTGCTATTCGTGATATGCCAACAATTCGAAGCGCGTTATACTCCTCATTCGCTGCCAAATACTACGCACATCAGAGAATTGGCGCATTGTCAACTCTGTGTCCTGTCTAATACATTGTAATTGCAGTTTATCATATTAGGCTCAAGTATTTATTTAAAAGTATCTCCGCTGCTATTCGTGGTACGTCGACAAATCTATGCGCGTTATACTCCTCATCTGCCGCCAAATACAGCGCACCTGCTCCTGTTTACATTATGTCAACTCGGATCGAGGACAAATGCAATGTTGTTGCAGTACAGCATATTCAGGATTCAATATTTCATTGAACGTATATACACTGCAATTCGTGATATCCCGACAATTCCATGCGCGAGATGCTCCACATTCCCTGCCAAATACAGCGCACCTGCTCCCGTTTACATTATGTCACTCGGGTCGAGGACAAACGCAATGTTGTTGCAGTACAGCATATTCAGGATTCAACATTTATTGAACGTATATACACTGCTATTCGTGATATCCCGACAATTCGAAGCGAGTTATACTCCACATTCCCTGCCAAATACAGCGCACCTGCTCCTGTTTACATTATGTCCCACTCGGGTCGAGGACAAATGCAATGTTGTTGCGGTACTTCATATCCAGGATTCAATATTTCATTGAACGGATATACACTGCTATTGGTGATATCGTGTCAATTCGATGAGCGGCATACCGCACAGATGCTGCCAAATAAAGCGCAAATCAGCCACTTTGCGCTATGTCAACTCAGGTCCCTGCCTAATTCATTGTATTTGTACTTTTGCATATTTAGGCCTATGTATTCAATAAAACGTATCTCCGGTGCTTTTGGTGGTATGCCTACAATTCGATGCGCATGATACTCCACATTTCCTGCCAAATACAGCGCACCTGCTCCTGTTTACATTATGTCAACTGGGGTCGAAGACAAATGCAATGTTGTTGCAGTACTGCATATCCAGGATTCAATACTTCATTGAACGTATATAAACTGCCATGGTGATATCCCGACAATTCGAAGCGCGTTATACTCCACATCCCCAGCCAAATACAGCGCACCAGCTCCTGTTTACATTATGTCAACTCGGATGGTGGACAAGTGTCATGTTGTTGCAGTACACCATATACGGGATTCAATTTTTCATTGAACGTATATACGCTGCCATGGTAATATCCCGGCAATTCGACGCGCATGATACTCCACATTTCCTGCCAAATACAGTGCTCCTGCTCCTGTATATATTATGTTAACTCGTTTCGAGGACAAATGCAATGTTGCTGCAGTACAGCATATTCAGGATTCAATATTTCATTGAACGTATATACACTGCTATTCGTGATATCCCGCCAATTCGAAGCGCGTTGTACTCCACATTCCCTGGCAACTGCAGCGCACCTGCTCCTGTTTACATTATGTCAACTCGGGTCAAGGACAAATGCAATGTTGCTGCAGTACAGCATATTCAGTATTCAATATTTCATTGAACGTATATACTCTGCTATTCGTGATATCCCGACAATTCGAAGCGCGTTGTACTCCACATTCCCTGGCAACTGCAGCGCACCTGCTCCTGTTTACATTATGTCAACTCGGGTCAAGGACAAATGCAATGTTGCTGCAGTACAGCATATTCAGTATTCAATATTTCATTGAACGTATATACTCTGCTATTCGTGATATCCCGACAATTCGATGCACGTTATACTCCTCATTCGCTGCAGAATACTACGTACATCAGCCGGTTGGCGCATTGTCAACGCTGTGTCCTGTCAAATACATTGTAAATGCAGTTCATTATATTAGGCTAAAATATTTATTTAAACGTATCTCCGCAGCTATTCGTGGTATGTCGACAAATCTATGCGCGTTATACTCCTCATTTGCCGCCAAATACAGGGGAACTGCTCCTGTCCACATTATGTCAACTGGGGTCGGGGACAAATCCAATGTTTTTGCCGTTCAGGATATTCAGGATTCAATATTTCACTGATCGTATATACACTGCCATTAGTGATATCCTGACAATTCGATGCGCGTTGTACTCCTCATTGGCTGCCAAATACTACGCAGATCAGCCGGTTTGCGCATTGTCAACTCTGTGTCCTGCCAAATACATTGTAATTGGAGATTATCATGTTAGGCTCAAGTATTTATGTAAACGTATCTCCGCTGCTATTAGTAGTATGTCGACAAATTTATGTGCGTTATAATTCTCATTTGCCGCCAAATGTAGCGGTTCTGCTCCTGTTTACAATATGTCAACTCGGGTCGAGGGCAAATGCTATGTTGTTGTGGTACAGCCTATACAGGATTCATATTTCATTGAATACATCTACACTGCTATTGACGAGACCTCGTCAATTCGATGCGCGGTATATCGCACAGTTGCTGCAAAACAGAGCGCAAATTAGCCACTTTGCGATATGTCAACTCAGGTCCCTGTCTAATTCATTGTAATTGTGGCTTTGCATATTTAGGCTTAAGTATTCAATTAAACGTATCTCCGCTGCTATTGGTGGTATGCCTACAAATCGATGTGTGTGATACTCCACATTCCCTGCCAAATACAGCGCACCTGCTCTTGTTTACATTATGTCAACTCGTTTCGAGGACAAATGCAATGTTGCTGCAGTACAGCACATTCAGGATTAAATATTTCATTCAACGTAAATACACTGCTATTGGTGATATCCCGACAATTCGATGCGCGTGATACTCCACATTCGATGCCAAATACTACGCACATCAGAGAGTTTGCGCATTGTCAACTCTGTGTCCTGTCAAATACATTGTAAATGCAGTTCATTATATTAGGCTAAAATATTTATTTAAACGTATCTCCGCTGCTATTCGTGGTATGTCGACAAATTTATGCGCGTTATACTTCTGATTTGCCGCCAAATATAGCGGTTCTGCTCCTGTTTACATTATGTCATCTCGGGTCGAGGACAAATGCAATGGTGTTGCAGTACAGCATATACAGGATTCAATATTTCAATGAACGTATATACACTGCTATTCGTGATATCCCGACAATTCGATGTGCGTTATACTCCACAGTTGCCGCCAAATACATCGCACCTGCTCCTGTTTACATTATGGCAACTGGGGTCGAAGACAAAAGCAATGTTCTTGTAGTACTGCATACTCCGGAATCAATACTTCATTGAATGTATCTACACTGCTATTGGCGATATCACGACAATTCGATGCGCGTGATACTCCACACTCCCTGCAAAATACAGCGCACATCAGCCGGTTTGCGCATTATCAACTCTGTGTCCTGTCAAATACTAATGTAATCGCAGTTTATCATATTAGGCTCAAGTATTTATTTAAACGTATCTCCGCTGCAATTCGTGGTATGTCGACAAATTTATGCGCGTTATACTTCTCATTTGCCGCCAAATACAGCGGATCTGTTCGTGTTTACATTATGTCAACTGGGGTCGAGGACAATTGCATTGTTTTTGCAGTACAGCATATACCGGATTCAATACTTCATTGAACGTATATACCCTGCTATTGGTGGTATCCCGACAATTCGATGGCCGCGGTACTCCACATTTCCTGCCAAATACGGCGCACCTGCTCCTGTTTACATTATGTCAACTCGGGTCGAGGACAATTGCAATGTTGTTGCAGTACTGCATATTCAGGATTCAATATTTCATTGATCGTAAATTCACTGCTTTTGGTGAAATCCCGACAATTCGATGCGCGTGATACTCCACATTCCCTGCCAAATACAGCGCACCTGCTCCTGTTTACATTATGTCAACTCGGGTCGAGGACAAATGCCATGTTTTTGTAGTACTGCATATTCAGGATTCAATACTTCATTGAATGTATCTACACTGCTATTGGTGATGTCACGACAATTCGATGCGCGTGATACTCAACATCCCCCCCCCCCAAATACAGCGTACCTGTTCCCGTTTACATTATGTCAACTCGGGTCGAGGACAATTGCAATGTTGTTGCAGTACTGCATATTCAGGATTCAATATTTCATTGATCGTAAATTCACTGCTTTTGGTGAAATCCCGACAATTCGATGCCCATGATACTCCACATTTCCTGCCAAATACAGCGCACCTGCTCCTGTTTACTTTATGTCATTCGGGTCGAGGACAAATGTATTGTTTTTGCAGTACATCATATAACGGATTCAATACTTCATTGAACGTAAATACACAGCTATTGGAGATATCCCGACAATTCGATGCGCATGATACTCCACATTTCCTGCCATATCAGCGCACCTGCTCCTGTTTACATTATGTCGTTCGGGACGAAGACAAATGCATTGTTTTTGCAGTACATCATATACCGGATTATATACTTCATTGAACGTAAATACACTGCTATTGGTGATATCCCGAAAATTCCATGCGCGAGATACTCCACATTCCCTGCCAAATACAGCGCACCTGCTCCTGTTTACATTATGTCATTCGGGTCGAGGACAAACGCAATGTTGTTGCAGTACAGCATATTCAGGATTCAATATTTCATTGAACGTATATACACTGCAATTCGTGATATGCCGACAATTCGAAGCGCGTTACACTCCTCATTCGCTGCCAAATACTACGCACATCAGAGAACTGGCGCATTGTCAACTCTGTGTCCTGTCAAATACATTGTAATTGCAGTTTATCATATTAGGCTCAAGTATTTATCTAAAAGTATCTCCGCTGCTATTCGTGGTACGTCGACAAATCTATGCGCCTTATGCTCCACAGTTGCAACCAAACAGCGGACCTGCTCCTGTTTATATTATGTCAACTGGGGTCGAGGACAAATACAATGTTCTAGTAGTACTGCATACTCAGGATTCAATATTCTATTGAATGTATCTATACTGCTATTGGTGAAATCACGACAATTCGATGCGCGTGATACTCCACATACCCTGCCAAAGACAGCGCACCTGCTCCTGTTTACATTATGTCAACTCGGGGCGAGGACAAATGCAATGTTGTTGCAGTACAGCATATACAGAATTCAATATTTCATTGAACGTACATACACTGCCATTGGTGATATCCCGACAATTCGATACGCGTGAAACTCCACATTTCCTGCCACATACGACGCAACTGTTGCTGTTTACATTATGTCAACTCGGGTCGAGGACACATGCAATGTTGTTGCAGTACAGCATATTCAGGATTCAATATTCCATTGAACGGATCTACACTGCTATTGTTGATATCTCGACAATTCGATGCGCGCTATACCGCACAGTTGCTGCCAAATAGAGCGCAAATCAGCCACTTCGCGCTATGTCAACTCAGGTCCCTGCCTAATTCATTGTAATTGTTTTTTTGCATATTTAGGCTTATGTATTCAATTAAACGTATCTCCGGTGCTATTGGTGGTATGCCTACAATTCGATGCGGGTTATGCTCCACAGTTGCCGCCAAACAGCGGACCTGCTCCTGTTTATATTATGTCAACTGGGGTCGAAGACAAATGCAATGTTCTTGTAGTACTGCATACTCAGGATTCAATATTTCATTGAATGTATCTACACTGCTATTGGTGATATCCCGACAATTCGATGCGCGTGATACTCCACATTCGATGCCAAATACTACGCACATCAGCCGGTTTGCGCATTATCAACTCTGTGTCCTGTCAAATACATTGTAATTGCAGTTCATTATATTAGGCTCAAATATTTATTTAAACGTATCTCCGCTGCTATTCGTGGTATGTCGACAAATTTATGCGCGTTATACTTCTCATTTGCCGCCAAATATAGCGGTTCTGCTCCTGTTTACATTATGTCATCTCGGGTCGAGGACAAATGCAATGGTGTTGCAGTACAGCATATACAGGATTCAATATTTCAATGAACGTATATACACTGCTATTCGTGATATCCCGACAATTCGATGTGCGTTATACTCCACAGTTGCCGCCAAATACATCGCACCTGCTCCTGTTTACATTATGTCAAATAGGCTCGAGGACAAATGCAATGTTGCTGCAGTACATCATATTCAGGATTCAATACTTCATTGAACGGATCTAGACTGCTATTAGTGATATCCCGACAACTCGATGAGCGTTGTACTCCTCATTTGCTGCCAAATACAGCGCACATCAGCCGGTTTGCGCATTATCAACTCTGTGTCCTGTCAAATACTATTGTAATCGCAGTTTATCATATTAGGCTCAAGTATTTATTTAAACGTATCTCCGCTGCTATTCGTGGTATGTCGACAAATTTATGCGCGTTATTCTTCTCATTTGCCGCCAAATACAGCGGATCTGTTCGTGTTTACATTATGTCAACTGGGGTCGAGGACAATTGCATTGTTTTTGCAGTACAGCATATACCGGATTCAATACTTCATTGAACGTATATACCCTGCTATTGGTGGTATCCCGACAATTCGATGGCCGCGGTACTCCACATTTCCTGCCAAATACGGCGCACCTGCTCCTGTTTATATTATGTCAACTCGGGTCGAGGACAATTGCAATGTTGTTGCAGTACTGCATGTTCAGGATTCAATATTTCATTGATCGTAAATTCACTGCTTTTGGTGAAATCCCGACAATTCGATGCGCGTGATACTCAACATCCCCCCCCCCAAATACAGCGTACATGTTCCCGTTTACATGATGTCAACTGGGGTCGAGGACAATTGCAATGTTGTTGCAGTACAGCATATTCAGGTATCATTATTTCATTGAACGGATCTACACTGCTATTGGTGATATCTCGTCAATTCGATGCGCGGTGTACCACACAGCTGCTGCCAAATAGAGCGCAAATCAGCCACGTCACGCTATGTCAACTCAGGTCCCTGCCTAATTCATTGTAATTGTTTTTTTGCATATTTAGGCTTATGTATTCAATTAAACGTATCTCCGGTGCTATTGGTGGTATGCCTACAATTCGATGCGGGTTATGCTCCACAGTTGCCGCCAAACAGCGGACCTGCTCCTGTTTATATTATGTCAACTGGGGTCGAAGACAAATGCAATGTTCTTGTAGTACTGCATACTCAGGATTCAATATTTCATTGAATGTATCTACACTGCTATTGGTGATATCCCGACAATTCGATGCGCGTGATACTCCACATTCGATGCCAAATACTACGCACATCAGCCGGTTTGCGCATTATCAACTCTGTGTCCTGTCAAATACATTGTAATTGCAGTTCATTATATTAGGCTCAAATATTTATTTAAACGTATCTCCGCTGCTATTCGTGGTATGTCGACAAATTTATGCGCGTTATACTTCTCATTTGCCGCCAAATATAGCGGTTCTGCTCCTGTTTACATTATGTCATCTCGGGTCGAGGACAAATGCAATGGTGTTGCAGTACAGCATATACAGGATTCAATATTTCAATGAACGTATATACACTGCTATTCGTGATATCCCGACAATTCGATGTGCGTTATACTCCACAGTTGCCGCCAAATACATCGCACCTGCTCCTGTTTACATTATGTCAAATAGGCTCGAGGACAAATGCAATGTTGCTGCAGTACATCATATTCAGGATTCAATACTTCATTGAACGGATCTAGACTGCTATTAGTGATATCCCGACAACTCGATGAGCGTTGTACTCCTCATTTGCTGCCAAATACAGCGCACATCAGCCGGTTTGCGCATTATCAACTCTGTGTCCTGTCAAATACTAATGTAATCGCAGTTTATCATATTAGGCTCAAGTATTTATTTAAACGTATCTCCGCTGCTATTCGTGGTATGTCGACAAATTTATGCGCGTTATTCTTCTCATTTGCCGCCAAATACAGCGGATCTGTTCGTGTTTACATTATGTCAACTGGGGTCGAGGACAATTGCATTGTTTTTGCAGTACAGCATATACCGGATTCAATACTTCATTGAACGTATATACCCTGCTATTGGTGGTATCCCGACAATTCGATGGCCGCGGTACTCCACATTTCCTGCCAAATACGGCGCACCTGCTCCTGTTTATATTATGTCAACTCGGGTCGAGGACAATTGCAATGTTGTTGCAGTACTGCATGTTCAGGATTCAATATTTCATTGATCGTAAATTCACTGCTTTTGGTGAAATCCCGACAATTCGATGCGCGTGATACTCAACATCCCCCCCCCCAAATACAGCGTACATGTTCCCGTTTACATGATGTCAACTGGGGTCGAGGACAATTGCAATGTTGTTGCAGTACAGCATATTCAGGTATCATTATTTCATTGAACGGATCTACACTGCTATTGGTGATATCTCGTCAATTCGATGCGCGGTGTACCACACAGCTGCTGCCAAATAGAGCGCAAATCAGCCACGTCACGCTATGTCAACTCAGGTCCCTGCCTAATTCATTGTAATTGTAGTTTTGCATATTTAGGCTTATGTATTGAATTAATCGTATCTCCGGTGCTATTGGTGGTATGCCTACAATTCGATGCGCGATGTACTCCACAGTTGCCGCAAAAAGCGGACCTGCTCCTGTTTACATTATGTCCACTCGGTTCGAGGACTAATGGAATGTTGTTGCAGTACTGCATATTCAGGATTCAATGCTTCATTGAACGGATCTACACTGCTATTGGTGATATCCCGACAACTCGATGCGCGTTGTACTCCTCATTTGCTGCCAAATACTACGCACATCAGCCGGTTTACGCATTGTCAACTCTGTGTCCTGTCAAATACATTGTAATTGTAGTTTATCATATTAGGCTCAAACCTTTATTTAAACGTATCTCCGCTGCTATTCGTGGTATGTCGACAAATCTATGCGCGTTATACTCCTCATTTTCCGCCAAATACAGCGGACCTGCTCCTGTTTACATTATGTCATCTCGGGTCGAGGAAAAATGTAATGTTCCTGCAGTACAGCATATTCAGGATTCAATGTTTCATTGAACGTATATACACTGCTATTCGTGATATCCCGACAATTCGATGCGAGTGATACTCCACATTCCCTGCCAAATACAGCGAACCTGCTCCTGTTTACATTATGTCAACTCGGGTCGAGGAAAATGCAATGATTTTGCAGTACAGCACATTCAGGATTCAATATTCCATTGAACGGATCTACACTGCTATTGGTGATATCTCGTCAATTGGGTGCGCGCTATATCGCACAGTTGCTGCCAAATAGAGCGCAAATCAGCCACTTTGCGCTATGTCAACTCAGGTCCCTGCCTAATTCATTGTAATTGTAGTTTTGCATATTTAAGCTTAAGTATTCAATTACACGTATCTCCGGTGCTATTGGTGGTATGCCTACAATTCGATGCGCGTTATACTCCACAGTAGCCGCCAAATACAGCGCACCTGCTCCTGTTTACATTATGACTACTCGGGTAGAGGACAAATGCAATGTTTTTGTAGTACTGCATATTCAGGATTCAATACTTCACTGAACATATATACACTGTTATTGGTGATATCCCGACACTTCGATGCGCCTGATACTCCACATTCCCTGCCAAATACGGCGCAACTGCTCCTGTTTGCGTTATGTCAACACGGGTCGAGGACAAATGCAATCTTTTTGCAGTCCAGGATATTCAGGATTCAATATTCCATTGAATGTATCTACACTGCTATTGGTGATATCACGACAATTCGATGCGCGTGATACACCACATTCCCTGCCAAATACAGCGCACCTGCTCCTGTTTACATTATGTCCCACTCGGGTCGAGGACAAATGCAATGTTGTTGCAGTACTGCATATCCAGGATTCAATATTTCATTGAACGGATATACACTGCTATTGGTGATATCGTGTCAATTCGATGAGCGGCATACCGCACAGATGCTGCCAAATAGAGCGAAAATCAGCCACTTTGCGCTATGTCAACTCAGGTCCCTGCCTAATTCATTGTATTTGTACTTTTGCATATTTAGGCCTACGTATTCAATAAAACGTATCTCCGGTGCTATTGGTGGTATGCCTACAATTCGATGCGCATGATACTCCACATTTCCTGCCAAATACAGCGCACCTGCTCCTGTTTACATTATGTCAACTCGGCTCAAGGACAAATGCAATGTTTTTGCAGTACAGCACATTCAGGATTCAATATTTCATTGAACGGATATACACTGCTATTGGTGATATCCCGACAATTCGATCCGCGTTATACTCCTCATACGCTGCCAAATACTACGCACATCAGCCGGTTTGCGCATTGTCAACTCTGTGTCCTGTCAAATACATTGTAATTGCAGTTTATCATATTAGGCTCAAATATTTATTTAAACGTATCTCCGCTGCTATTCGTGGTATGTCGACAAATCTATGCGCGTTATACTCCTCATTTGCCGCCAAATACAGCGCACCTGCTCTTGTTTACATTATGTCAACTCGGGTCAAGGACAAATGCAATGTTTTTGCAGTACAGCACATTCAGGATTCAATATTTCATTGAACGGATCTACACTGCTATTGGTGATATCACGACAATTCGATGCGCATGATACTCCACAGATCCTGCCAAATACAGCGCACCTGCTCCTGTTTACATTATGTCAACTGGGGTCGAGGACAATTGCAATGTTGTTGCAGTACAGCATATTCAGGATTCAATATTTCATTGAACGGATCTACAATGCTATTGGTGATATCTCGTCAATTCGATGCGCGGTGTACCACACAGTTGCTGCCAAATAGAGCGCAAATCAGCCACATTGCGCTATGTCAACTCAGGTCCCTGCCTAATTCATTGTAATTGTTGTTTTGCATATTTAGGCTTTTTTATTCAAATAAACGTATCTCCGGTGCTATTGGTGGTATGCCTACCATTCGATGCGCGGTATGCTCCACAGTTACAACCAAACAGCGGACCTGCTCTTGTTTATATTATGTCAACTGGGGTCGAAGACAAATGCAATGTTCTTGTAGTACTGCATACTCAGGATTCAATATTTCATTGAATGTATCTACACTGCTATTGGCGATATCACGACAATTCGATGCTCGTGATACTCCACATTCCCTGCCAAAGACAACGCACCTGCTCTTGTTTACATTATGTCAACTCGGGTCGGGGACAAATGCATTGTTTTTGCAGTATAGCACATACAGGATTCAATACTTCACTGAACATATATACACTGCTATTGGTGATATCCCGACAATTCCATGCGCGTGATACTCCACATTACCTGCCAAGTACAGCGCACCTGCTCCTGTTTACATTATGTCAACTTGGGTCGAAGACAATTGCAATGTTGTTGCAGTACACCACATTCAGGATTCAATATTTCATTGAACGTACATATCCTGCAATTGGTGATATCCCGACAATTCGATGCGCGTTATACTCCTCATTCGCTGCAGAATACTACGCACATCAGCCGGTTTGCGCATTGTCAACTCTGTGTCCTGTCAAATACATTGTAATTGCAGTTTATCATATTAGGCTCAAATTTTTATTTAAACGTATCTCCGCTGCTATTCGTGGTATGTCGACAAATCTATGCGCGTTATACTCCTCATTTTCCGCCAAATACAGCGGACCTGCTCCTGTTTATATTGTGTCAACTGGTGTCGAAGACAATTGCAATGTTCTTGTAGTACTGCATACTCAGGATTCAATATTTCATTGAATGTATCTACACTGCTATTGGCGATATCACGACAATTCGATGTGCGTGATACTCCACATTCCCTGCCAAAGACAACGCACCTGCTCTTGTTTACATTATGTCAACTCGGGTCGGGGACAAATGCATTGTTTTTGCAGTATAGCACATACAGGATTCAATACTTCACTGAACATATATACACTGCTATTGGTGATATCCCGACAATTCCATGCGCGTGATACTCCACATTACCTGCCAAATACAGCGCACCTGCTCCTGTTTACATTATGTCAACTCGGCTCGGGGACAAATGCAATGTTTTTGCAGTACTGCATATTCAGGATTCAATATTTCATTGACCGTATATACACTGCTATTGGTGATATCCCGACAATTCGATGCGCGTTATACTCCTCATTCGCTGCCAAATACAGCGCGCGTCATTCAACTCGATGCGCGTTCTACTCCACACTTGCTCTCGTATATAGCGCACCTGCTCCTGTTTAAATTATATCAACTCGGGTCCTGGTCAAATCCAATGTTATTGCTGTACTGCATATTCAGGATTCAATATTCCCTTAATTGTTTATACACTGCTATTGGTGAAATCACGACAATTCGACGTGCGTTACTCCACATATGCGGCCAAATTCAGCGCACGTCATTCGGTTTGCCCTATGTCAACTCTGGGCCCTGTCAATTGCAGCGTAATTGCAATTTTGCAGAGTCTGTGTTAAATACTCAATTAAACGTATCCGCACTGTTATTGGTGATATCTAGACAAGTGGTTGAGCGTTAAACTCCTCATTCGCTGCGAAATTT
The DNA here is from genome assembly GCA_911387925.2 of Bombus hypnorum. NCBI lineage: Eukaryota > Metazoa > Arthropoda > Insecta > Hymenoptera > Apidae > Bombus > Bombus hypnorum. The sequence continues at coordinate 2,349,662 of CAJVQY020000009.1, read as the reverse complement.
AGCGCACATGCTCCCGTTTAAATTTTGCCAACTCGGGTCGAGGTCTAATCCAATGTTATTGCTATGCTGCTTATCCAGGCTTCAATTATCAATTGAACGAATCTGTACTACTATTGGTGAAATGTCGACAATTCGATGCGCGCTATCCCGCACATTTGCTGCAAGAAATAGCGCACAGCAACCAGTTTGCGCAATGTCAACTCTGTGCCCTATCAAATACAGCGTTATTCCTGTTTTGCATATTCAGTTTTAAATATTCATTTGAGCGTATTCCAGTTCCTATTCCAGACATCTCGATAGTTCGATACGCGTTAAACTCCACATTTGCTGCCAAATAGAGCGCACTTGCAACTGTTTACATTAAGTAATCTCGGATCGAGGTCAAATCCAATGCTATTGCTGTACTGCATATTCAGGAATCAATATTCCATTGAAATTTTCTACACTGCTATTTGTGATATCCCGACAATTCGATGCGCGTTATACTCCTCATTCGCTGCCAAATACTACGCACATCAGCCGGTTTGCGCATTGTCAACTCTGTGTCCTGTCAAATACATTGTAATTGCAGTTTATCATATTAGGCTCAAATATTTATTTAAACGTATCTCCGCTGCTATTCGTGGTATGTCGACAAATCTATGCGCGTTATACTCCTCATTTGCCGCCAAATACAGCGCACCTGCTCTTGTTTACATTATGTCAACTCGGGTCAAGGACAAATGCAATGTTTTTGCAGTACAGCACATTCAGGATTCAATATTTCATTGAACGGATCTACACTGCTATTGGTGATATCACGACAATTCGATGCGCATGATACTCCACAGATCCTGCCAAATACAGCGCACCTGCTCCTGTTTACATTATGTCAACTCGGGTCGAGGACAATTGCAATGTTGTTGCAGTACAGCATATTCAGTATTCAATTTTTCATTGAACGGATCTACACTGCTATTGGTGATATCTCGTCAATTCGATGCGCGGTGTACCACACAGTTGCTGCCAAATAGAGCGCAAATCAGCCACATTGCGCTATGTCAACTCAGGTCCCTGCCTAATTCATTGTAATTGTTGTTTTGCATATTTAGGCTTTTTTATTCAAATAAACGTATCTCCGGTGCTATTGGTGGTATGCCTACCATTCGATGCGCGGTATGCTCCACAGTTACAACCAAACAGCGGACCTGCTCTTGTTTATATTATGTCAACTGGGGTCGAAGACAAATGCAATGTTCTTGTAGTACTGCATACTCAGGATTCAATATTTCATTGAATGTATCTACACTGCTATTGGCGATATCACGACAATTCGATGCTCGTGATACTCCACATTCCCTGCCAAAGACAACGCACCTGCTCTTGTTTACATTATGTCAACTCGGGTCGGGGACAAATGCATTGTTTTTGCAGTATAGCACATACAGGATTCAATACTTCACTGAACATATATACACTGCTATTGGTGATATCCCGACAATTCCATGCGCGTGATACTCCACATTACCTGCCAAGTACAGCGCACCTGCTCCTGTTTACATTATGTCAACTTGGGTCGAAGACAATTGCAATGTTGTTGCAGTACACCACATTCAGGATTCAATATTTCATTGAACGTACATATCCTGCAATTGGTGATATCCCGACAATTCGATGCGCGTTATACTCCTTATTTGCCGCCAAATAAAGCGGACCTCCTCCTGTTTACATTAAGTCAACTGGGGTCGAGGACAATTGCAATGTTGTTGCAGTAAAGCATATTCAGGAATCAATATTTCATTGAAAGGACCTACACTGCTATTTGTGATATCTCGTCAATTCGATGCGCGGTATGCCGTACAGTTGCTACCAAATAGAGCGCAAATCAGCCACTTTGCGCTATGTAAACTAAGGTCCCTGCCTAATTCATTGCATTTGAATTTTTGCGTATTTAGGCTTATGTATTCAATTAAACGTATCTCCGGTGCTATAGGTGGCATGCCTACAATTCGATGCGCGTTATGCTCCACAGGTGCCGCCAAACAGCGCACCTGCTCCTGTTTACATTATGTCAACTCGGGTCGGGGACAAATCCAATGTTTTTGCCGTTCAGGATATTCAGGATTCAATATTTCATTGATCGTATATACACTGCCATTAGTGATATCCTGACAATTCGATGTGCGTTGTACACCTCATTGGCTGCCAAATACTACGCAGATCAGCCGGTTTGCGCATTGTCAACTCTCCTTCCTGTCAAATGCATTGTAATTGCAGATTATCATGTTAGGCTCAAGTATTTATTTAAACGTATCTCCGCTGCTATTAGTGATATGTCGACAAATCTATGCGCGTTATACTCCTCATTTGCCGCCAAATACAGGGGAACTGCTCCTGTTCACATTATGTCAACTGGGGTCGAAGACAAATGCAATGTTTTTGTAGTACTGCATATTAAGGATTCAATATTTCATTGAACGCATCTACATTGCTAATTGTGATATCTCGCCAATTCGATGCGCGGTATACCGCACAGTTGCTGCCAAATAGAGCGCAAATCAGCCACTGTGCGCTATGTCAACTCAGGTCCCTGCCCAATTCATTGTAATTGTAGTTTAGCATATTTAGTCCTAAGTATTCAATTAAACGGATCTCCGGTGCTATTGGTGGTATGCCTACAATTCGATGCGCGTTATGCTCCACAGTTGCGGCCAAATACAGCGCACCTGCCCCTGTTTACTTTATATCAACTTGGGTTGAGGACAAGTGCAACGTTTTTGTAGTACTGCATATTCAGGATTCAATACTTCATTAAATGTATCTACATTGCTATTGGTCATATCATGACAATTCGGAGCGAGTTGTACTCCACATTCCCTGCCAAACACAGCGCACCTGCTCCTGTTTACATTATCTCAACTCGGGATGAGATCAAATGCAATGTTGCTGCAGTACAGCATATTCAGGATTCAAGATTTCATTGAACGTATATACGCTGCTATTGGTCATATCGCGACAATTCGATGCGCGTGATACTCCACATTCCCTGCCAAATACAGCGCACCTGCTCCTGTTTACATTATGTCAACTCGGGTCGAGGACAAATGCCATGTTTTTGTAGTACTGCATATTCAGGATTCAATACTTCATTGAATGTATCTGCACTGCTATTGGTGATGTCACGACAATTCGATGCGCGTGATACTCAACATCCCCCCCCCAAATACAGCGTACATGTTCCCGTTTACATTATGTCAACTGGGGTCGAGGACAATTGCAATGTTGTTGCAGTACAGCATATTCAGGTATCATTATTTCATTGAACGGATCTACACTGCTATTGGTGATATCTCGTCAATTCGATGCGCGGTGTACCACACAGCTGCTGCCAAATAGAGCGCAAATCAGCCACGTGGCGCTATGTCAACTCAGGTCCCTGCCTAATTCATTGTAATTGTAGTTTTGCATATTAGTCTTATGTATTCAATTAATCGTATCTCCGGTGCTATTGGTGGTATGCCTACAATTCGATGCGCGATGTACTCCACAGTTGCCGCAAAAAGCGGACCTGCTCCTGTTTACATTATGTCCACTCGGTTCGAGGACTAATGGAATGTTGTTGCAGTACTGCATATTCAGGATTCAATGCTTCATTGAACGGATCTACACTGCTATTGGTGATATCCCGACAACTCGATGCGCGTTGTACTCCTCATTTGCTGCCAAATACTACGCACATCAGCCGGTTTACGCATTGTCAACTCTGTGTCCTGTCAAATACATTGTAATTGTAGTTTATCATATTAGGCTCAAACCTTTATTTAAACGTATCTCCGCTGCTATTCGTGGTATGTCGACAAATCTATGCGCGTTATACTCCTCATTTTCCGCCAAATACAGCGGACCTGCTCCTGTTTACATTATGTCATCTCGGGTCGAGGAAAAATGTAATGATGCTGCAGTACAGCATATTCAGGATTCAATGTTTCATTGAACGTATATACACTGCTATTCGTGATATCCCGACAATTCGATGCGAGTGATACTCCACATTCCCTGCCAAATACAGCGCACCTGCTCCTGTTTACATTATGTCAACTCGGGTCGAGGAAAATGCAATGTTTTTGCAGTACAGCACATTCTGGATTCAATATTCCATTGAACGGATCTACACTGCTATTGGTGATATCTCGTCAATTGGGTGCGCGCTATATCGCACAGTTGCTGCCAAATAGAGCGCAAATCAGCCACTTTGCGCTATGTCAACTCAGGTCCCTGCCTAATTCATTGTAATTGTAGTTTTGCATATTTAAGCTTAAGTATTCAATTACACGTATCTCCGGTGCTATTGGTGGTATGCCTACAATTCGATGCGCGTTATACTCCACAGTAGCCGCCAAATACAGCGCACCTGCTCCTGTTTACATTATGACTACTCGGGTAGAGGACAAATGCAATGTTTTTGTAGTACTGCATATTCAGGATTCAATACTTCACTGAACATATATACACTGTTATTGGTGATATCCCGACACTTCGATGCGCCTGATACTCCACATTCCCTGCCAAATACGGCGCAACTGCTCCTGTTTACATTATGTCAACACGGGTCGAGGACAAATGCAATCTTTTTGCAGTCCAGGATATTCAGGATTCAATATTCCATTGAACGATATACACTGATATTGGTGATATCGTGTCAATTCGATGAGCGGCATACCGCACAGATGCTGCCAAATAGAGCGCAAATCAGCCACTTTGCGCTATGTCAACTCAGGTCCCTGCCTAATTCATTGTATTTGTACTTTTGCATATTTAGGCCCATGTATTCAATAAAACGTATCTCCGGTGCTATTGGTGGTATGCCTACAATTCGATGCGCATGATACTCCACATTTCCTGCCAAATACAGCGCACCTGCTCCTGTTTACATTATGTCAACTGGGGTCGAAGACAAATGCAATGTTGTTGCAGTACAGCATATTCAGGATTCAACATTTATTGAACGTATATACACTGCTATTCGTGATATCCCGACAATTCGAAGCGCGTTATACTCCACATCCCCAGCCAAATACAGCGCACCTGCTCCTGTTTACATTATTTCAACTCGGGTCAAGGGCAAATGCAATGTTTTTGCAGTACAGCACATTCAGGATTCAATATTTCATTGAATGTATATACGCTGCTATTCGTGATATCCCGACAATTCGAAGCGCGTTGTACTCCACATTCCCTGGCAAATACAACGCACCTGCTCCTGTTTACATTACGTCAACTCGGCTCAAGGACAAATGCAATGTTTTTGCAGTACAGCACATTCAGGATTCAATATTTCATTGAACGCATCTACACTGCTATTGGTGATATCACGACAATTCGATGCGCGTTATACTCCTCATTCGCTGCAGAATACTACGCACATCAGCCGGTTTGCGCATTGTCAACTCTGTGTCCTGTCAAATACATTGTAATTGCAGTTTATCATATTAGGCTCAAATTTTTATTTAAACGTATCTCCGCTGCTATTCGTGGTATGTCGACAAATCTATGCGCGTTATACTCCTCATTTTCCGCCAAATACAGCGGACCTGCTCCTGTTTATATTGTGTCAACTGGTGTCGAAGACAAATGCAATGTTCTTGTAGTACTGCATACTCAGGATTCAATATTTCATTGAATGTATCTACACTGCTATTGGCGATATCACGACAATTCGATGTGCGTGATACTCCACATTCCCTGCCAAAGACAACGCACCTGCTCTTGTTTACATTATGTCAACTCGGGTCGGGGACAAATGCATTGTTTTTGCAGTATAGCACATACAGGATTCAATACTTCACTGAACATATATACACTGCTATTGGTGATATCCCGACAATTCCATGCGCGTGATACTCCACATTACCTGCCAAATACAGCGCACCTGCTCCTGTTTACATTATGTCAACTCGGCTCGGGGACAAATGCAATGTTTTTGCAGTACTGCATATTCAGGATTCAATATTTCATTGACCGTATATACACTGCTATTGGTGATATCCCGACAATTCGATGCGCGTTATACTCCTCATTCGCTGCCAAATACAGCGCGCGTCATTCAACTCGATGCGCGTTCTACTCCACACTTGCTCTCGTATATAGCGCACCTGCTCCTGTTTAAATTATATCAACTCGGGTCCTGGTCAAATCCAATGTTATTGCTGTACTGCATATTCAGGATTCAATATTCCCTTAATTGTTTATACACTGCTATTGGTGAAATCACGACAATTCGACGTGCGTTACTCCACATATGCGGCCAAATTCAGCGCACGTCATTCGGTTTGCCCTATGTCAACTCTGGGCCCTGTCAATTGCAGCGTAATTGCAATTTTGCAGAGTCTGTGTTAAATACTCAATTAAACGTATCCGCACTGTTATTGGTGATATCTAGACAAGTGGTTGAGCGTTAAACTCCTCATTCGCTGCGAAATTTAGCGCACATGCTCCCGTTTAAATTTTGCCAACTCGGGTCGAGGTCTAATCCAATGTTATTGCTATGCTGCTTATCCAGGCTTCAATTATCAATTGAACGAATCTGTACTACTATTGTTGAAATGTCGACAATTCGATGCGCGCTATCCCGCACATTTGCTGCAAGAAATAGCGCACAGCAACCAGTTTGCGCAATGTCAACTCTGTGCCCTATCAAATACAGCGTTATTCCTGTTTTGCATATTCAGTTTTAAATATTCATTTGAGCGTATTCCAGTTCCTATTCCAGACATCTCGATAGTTCGATACGCGTTAAACTCCACATTTGCTGCCAAATAGAGCGCACTTGCAACTGTTTACATTAAGTAATCTCGGATCGAGGTCAAATCCAATGCTATTGCTGTACTGCATATTCAGGAATCAATATTCCATTGAAATTTTCTACACTGCTATTTGTGATATCCCGACAATTCGATGCGCGTTATACTCCTCATTCGCTGCGAAATACTACGCACATCAGCCGGTTTGCGCATTGTCAACTCTGTGTCCTGTCAAATACATTGTAATTGCAGTTTATCATATTAGGCTCAAATATTTATTTAAACGTATCTCCGCTGCTATTCGTGGTATGTCGACAAATCTATGCGCGTTATACTCCTCATTTGCCGCCAAATACAGCGCACCTGCTCCTGTTTACATTATGTCAACTCGGGTCAAGGACAAATGCAATGTTTTTGCAGTACAGCACATTCAGGATTCAATATTTCATTGAACGGATCTACACTGCTATTGGTGATATCACGACAATTCGATGCGCATGATACTCCACAGATCCTGCCAAATACAGCGCACCTGCTCCTGTTTACATTATGTCAACTGGGGTCGAGGACAATTGCAATGTTGTTGCAGTACAGCATATTCAGGATTCAATATTTCATTGAACGGATCTACAATGCTATTGGTGATATCTCGTCAATTCGATGCGCGGTGTACCACACAGTTGCTGCCAAATAGAGCGCAAATCAGCCACATTGCGCTATGTCAACTCAGGTCCCTGCCTAATTCATTGTAATTGTTGTTTTGCATATTTAGGCTTTTTTATTCAAATAAACGTATCTCCGGTGCTATTGGTGGTATGCCTACCATTCGATGCGCGGTATGCTCCACAGTTACAACCAAACAGCGGACCTGCTCCTGTTTATATTATGTCAACTGGGGTCGAAGACAAATGCAATGTTCTTGTAGTACTGCATACTCAGGATTCAATATTTCATTGAATGTATCTACACTGCTATTGGCGATATCACGACAATTCGATGCTCGTGATACTCCACATTCCCTGCCAAAGACAACGCACCTGCTCTTGTTTACATTATGTCAACTCGGGTCGGGGACAAATGCATTGTTTTTGCAGTATAGCACATACAGGATTCAATACTTCACTGAACATATATACACTGCTATTGGTGATATCCCGACAATTCCATGCGCGTGATACTCCACATTACCTGCCAAGTACAGCGCACCTGCTCCTGTTTACATTATGTCAACTTGGGTCGAAGACAATTGCAATGTTGTTGCAGTACACCACATTCAGGATTCAATATTTCATTGAACGTACATATCCTGCAATTGGTGATATCCCGACAATTCGATGCGCGTTATACTCCACATTTGCCGCCAAATAAAGCGGACCTGCTCCTGTTTACATTAAGTCAACTGGGGTCGAGGACAATTGCAATGTTGTTGCAGTAAAGCATATTCAGGAATCAATATTTCATTGAAAGGACCTACACTGCTATTTGTGATATCTCGTCAATTCGATGCGCGGTATGCCGTACAGTTGCTACCAAATAGAGCGCAAATCAGCCACTTTGCGCTATGTAAACTAAGGTCCCTGCCTAATTCATTGCATTTGAATTTTTGCGTATTTAGGCTTATGTATTCAATTAAACGTATCTCCGGTGCTATAGGTGGCATGCCTACAATTCGATGCGCGTTATGCTCCACAGGTGCCGCCAAACAGCGCACCTGCTCCTGTTTACATTATGTCAACTCGGGTCGGGGACAAATCCAATGTTTTTGCCGTTCAGGATATTCAGGATTCAATATTTCATTGATCGTATATACACTGCCATTAGTGATATCCTGACAATTCGATGTGCGTTGTACACCTCATTGGCTGCCAAATACTACGCAGATCAGCCGGTTTGCGCATTGTCAACTCTCCTTCCTGTCAAATGCATTGTAATTGCAGATTATCATGTTAGGCTCAAGTATTTATTTAAACGTATCTCCGCTGCTATTAGTGATATGTCGACAAATCTATGCGCGTTATACTCCTCATTTGCCGCCAAATACAGGGGAACTGCTCCTGTTCACATTATGTCAACTGGGGTCGAAGACAAATGCAATGTTTTTGTAGTACTGCATATTAAGGATTCAATATTTCATTGAACGCATCTACATTGCTAATTGTGATATCTCGCCAATTCGATGCGCGGTATACCGCACAGTTGCTGCCAAATAGAGCGCAAATCAGCCACTGTGCGCTATGTCAACTCAGGTCCCTGCCCAATTCATTGTAATTGTAGTTTAGCATATTTAGTCCTAAGTATTCAATTAAACGGATCTCCGGTGCTATTGGTGGTATGCCTACAATTCGATGCGCGTTATGCTCCACAGTTGCGGCCAAATACAGCGCACCTGCCCCTGTTTACTTTATATCAACTTGGGTTGAGGACAAGTGCAACGTTTTTGTAGTACTGCATATTCAGGATTCAATACTTCATTAAATGTATCTACATTGCTATTGGTCATATCATGACAATTCGGAGCGAGTTGTACTCCACATTCCCTGCCAAACACAGCGCACCTGCTCCTGTTTACATTATCTCAACTCGGGATGAGATCAAATGCAATGTTGCTGCAGTACAGCATATTCAGGATTCAAGATTTCATTGAACGTATATACGCTGCTATTGGTCATATCGCGACAATTCGATGCGCGTGATACTCCACATTCCCTGCCAAATACAGCGCACCTGCTCCTGTTTACATTATGTCAACTCGGGTCGAGGACAAATGCCATGTTTTTGTAGTACTGCATATTCAGGATTCAATACTTCATTGAATGTATCTGCACTGCTATTGGTGATGTCACGACAATTCGATGCGCGTGATACTCAACATCCCCCCCCCCCAAATACAGCGTACATGTTCCCGTTTACATTATGTCAACTGGGGTCGAGGACAATTGCAATGTTGTTGCAGTACAGCATATTCAGGTATCATTATTTCATTGAACGGATCTACACTGCTATTGGTGATATCTCGTCAATTCGATGCGCGGTGTACCACACAGCTGCTGCCAAATAGAGCGCAAATCAGCCACGTGGCGCTATGTCAACTCAGGTCCCTGCCTAATTCATTGTAATTGTAGTTTTGCATATTAGTCTTATGTATTCAATTAATCGTATCTCCGGTGCTATTGGTGGTATGCCTACAATTCGATGCGCGATGTACTCCACAGTTGCCGCAAAAAGCGGACCTGCTCCTGTTTACATTATGTCCACTCGGTTCGAGGACTAATGGAATGTTGTTGCAGTACTGCATATTCAGGATTCAATGCTTCATTGAACGGATCTACACTGCTATTGGTGATATCCCGACAACTCGATGCGCGTTGTACTCCTCATTTGCTGCCGAATACTACGCACATCAGCCGGTTTACGCATTGTCAACTCTGTGTCCTGTCAAATACATTGTAAATGTAGTTTATCATATTAGGCTCAAACCTTTATTTAAACGTATCTCCGCTGCTATTCGTGGTATGTCGACAAATCTATGCGCGTTATACTCCTCATTTTCCGCCAAATACAGCGGACCTGCTCCTGTTTACATTATGTCATCTCGGGTCGAGGAAAAATGTAATGTTGCTGCAGTACAGCATATTCAGGATTCAATGTTTCATTGAACGTATATACACTGCTATTCGTGATATCCCGACAATTCGATGCGAGTGATACTCCACATTCCCTGCCAAATACAGCGCACCTGCTCCTGTTTACATTATGTCAACTCGGGTCGAGGAAAATGCAATGTTTTTGCAGTACAGCACATTCTGGATTCAATATTCCATTGAACGGATCTACACTGCTATTGGTGATATCTCGTCAATTGGGTGCGCGCTATATCGCACAGTTGCTGCCAAATAGAGCGCAAATCAGCCACTTTGCGCTATGTCAACTCAGGTCCCTGCCTAATTCATTGTAATTGTAGTTTTGCATATTTAAGCTTAAGTATTCAATTACACGTATCTCCGGTGCTATTGGTGGTATGCCTACAATTCGATGCGCGTTATACTCCACAGTAGCCGCCAAATACAGCGCACCTGCTCCTGTTTACATTATGACTACTCGGGTAGAGGACAAATGCAATGTTTTTGTAGTACTGCATATTCAGGATTCAATACTTCACTGAACATATATACACTGTTATTGGTGATATCCCGACACTTCGATGCGCCTGATACTCCACATTCCCTGCCAAATACGGCGCAACTGCTCCTGTTTACATTATGTCAACACGGGTCGAGGACAAATGCAATCTTTTTGCAGTCCAGGATATTCAGGATTCAATATTCCATTGAACGATATACACTGATATTGGTGATATCGTGTCAATTCGATGAGCGGCATACCGCACAGATGCTGCCAAATAGAGCGCAAATCAGCCACTTTGCGCTATGTCAACTCAGGTCCCTGCCTAATTCATTGTATTTGTACTTTTGCATATTTAGGCCCATGTATTCAATAAAACGTATCTCCGGTGCTATTGGTGGTATGCCTACAATTCGATGCGCATGATACTCCACATTTCCTGCCAAATACAGCGCACCTGCTCCTGTTTACATTATGTCAACTGGGGTCGAAGACAAATGCAATGTTGTTGCAGTACTGCATATCCAGGATTCAATACTTCATTGAACGAATATAAACTGCCATGGTGATATCCCGACAATTCGATGCGCATGATACTCCACATTTCCTGCCAAATACAGCGCACCTGCTCCTGTTTACATTATGTCAACACGGGTCGAAGACAAATGCAATGTTGCTGCAGTACAGCATATTCAGGATTCAACATTTATTGAACGTATATACACTGCTATTCGTGATATCCCGACAATTCGAAGCGCGTTATACTCCACATCCCCAGCCAAATACAGCGCACCTGCTCCTGTTTACATTATTTCAACTCGGGTCAAGGGCAAATGCAATGTTTTTGCAGTACAGCACATTCAGGATTCAATATTTCATTGAATGTATATACGCTGCTATTCGTGATATCCCGACAATTCGAAGCGCGTTGTACTCCACATTCCCTGGCAAATACAACGCACCTGCTCCTGTTTACATTACGTCAACTCGGCTCAAGGACAAATGCAATGTTTTTGCAGTACAGCACATTCAGGATTCAATATTTCATTGAACGCATCTACACTGCTATTGGTGATATCACGACAATTCGATGCGCGTTATACTCCTCATTCGCTGCAGAATACTACGCACATCAGCCGGTTTGCGCATTGTCAACTCTGTGTCCTGTCAAATACATTGTAATTGCAGTTTATCATATTAGGCTCAAATTTTTATTTAAACGTATCTCCGCTGCTATTCGTGGTATGTCGACAAATCTATGCGCGTTATACTCCTCATTTTCCGCCAAATACAGCGGACCTGCTCCTGTTTATATTGTGTCAACTGGTGTCGAAGACAAATGCAATGTTCTTGTAGTACTGCATACTCAGGATTCAATATTTCATTGAATGTATCTACACTGCTATTGGCGATATCACGACAATTCGATGTGCGTGATGCTCCACATTCCCTGCCAAAGACAACGCACCTGCTCTTGTTTACATTATGTCAACTCGGGTCGGGGACAAATGCATTGTTTTTGCAGTATAGCACATACAGGATTCAATACTTCACTGAACATATATACACTGCTATTGGTGATATCCCGACAATTCGATGCGCATGATACTCCACATTCCCTGCCAAATACAGCGCACGTGCTCTTGTTTATATTATGCCCACTCGGGTCGAGGACAACTGCAATGTTGTTGCAGTACAGCATATTCAGGATTCAATATTTCATTGAAAGGCTCTACACTGCTATTGGTGATATCTCGTCAATTCGATGCGCGGTATACCGCACAGATGCTGCCAAATTGAGCGCAAATCAGCCACATTGCGGTATGTCAACTCAGGACCCTGACTAATTCATTGTAACTGTAGTTTTGCATATTTAGGCTTTTTTATTCAATTAAACGTATCCCCGGTGCTATTGGTGGTATGCCTACCATTCAATGCGCGCTATGCTCCACAGTTGCAACCAAATAGCGGACCTGCTCCTGTTTCCATTATGTCAACTCGGGTCGAGGGCAAATGGAATGTTGTTGCAGTACTGCATATCCAGCATTCAATATTTCATTGGACGTATCTACACTGCTACTGGAGATATTTCGTCAATTCCATGCGTCTTGTACTGGACATTTCCTGCCAAATACAGCGCACCTGCTCCTGTTTACATTATGTCAACTCGGGTCGAGGACAAATGCAATGTTGTTGCAGTACAGCACAAACAGGATTCAATCCTTCACTGAGCATATATACACTGCTCTTGGTGATATCCCGACAATCCGATGCGCGTGATACTCCACATTACCTGCCAGATACAGCGTACCTGCTCCTCTTCACATTATGTCAACTCGTTTCGAGGACAAATGCAATGTTGCTGCAGTACAGCATATTCAGGATTCAACATTTCATTGAACGTATATACACTGCTATTCGTGATATCCCGACAATTCGAAGCGCGTCATACTCCTCATTCGCTGCCAAATACTAAGCACATCAGAGAGTTTGCGCATTGTCAACTCTGTTTCCTGTCAAATAAATTGTATTTGCTGTTTATCATGTTAGGCTCAAGTATTTAGTTAAACTTATCTCCGCTGCTATTCGTGGTATGTCGACAAATCTATGCGCGTTATACTCCACAGTTGCCGCCAAACAGCGCACCTGCTCCTGTGTACATTATGTCATTCGGGTCGAGGACAAATGCATTGTTTTGGCAGTACATCATATACCGGATTCAATACTTCATTGAACGTACATACACTGCCATTGGTGATATCCCGACAATTCGATGCGCGTGATACTCCACATTACCTGCCAAATACGGCGCACCTACTCCTGTTTACATTATGTCAACACGGATCGAGGACAAATGCAATGTTGTTGCAGTACAGCATATACAGGATTCAATATCTCATTGAACGTATATACACTGCCATGGTGATATCCCGACAATTCGATGCGCATGATACTCCACATTTCCTGCCATATACAGCGCACCTGCTCCTGTTTACATTATGTCATTCGGGTCGAGGACAAATGCATTGTTTTTGCAGTACAGCATATACTGGATTCAATATTTCATTGAATGTATCTACACTGCTACTGGAGATATTTCGTCAATTTGATGCGCGCTATACCGCACAGTTGCTGCCAAATAGAGCGCAAATCAGCCACTTTGCGCTATGTCAACTCAGGTCCCTGCCTAATTCATTGTAATTGTAGTTTTGCATACTTAGGATTATGTATTCAATTAAACGTATCTCCGGTGCTATTGGTGGTATGCCTACAGTTCTATGCGCGTTATGCTCCACAGTTGCCGCCAAACAGCAGACCTGCTCCTGTTTACATTATGTCAACTCGGATCGAGGACAAATGCAATGTTGTTGCAGTACAGCATATACAGGATTCAATATTTCATTGAACGTATATACACTGCCATGGTGATATCCCGACAATACGATGCCCATGATACTCCACATTTCCTGCCAAATACAGCGCACCTCCTCCTGTTTACATTATGTCATTCGGGTCGAGGACAAATGTATTGTTTTTGCAGTACATCATATAACGGATTCAATACTTCATTGAACATAAATACACTGCTATTGGAGATATCCCGACAATTCGATGCGCATGATACTCCACATTTCCTGCCATATCAGCGCACCTGCTCCTGTTTACATTATGTCATTCGGGTCGAAGACAAATGCATTGTTTTTGCAGCACATCATATACCGGATTATATACTTCATTGAACGTAAATACACTGCTATTGTTGATATCCCGACAATTCCATGCGCGAGATACTCCACATTCCCTGCCAAATACAGCGCACCTGCTCCTGTTTACATTATGTCATTCGGGTCGAGGACAAACGCAATGATGTTGCAGTACAGCATATTCAGGATTCAATATTTCATTGAACGTATATACACTGCAATTCGTGATATGCCGACAATTCGTAGCGCGTTACACTCCTCATTCGCTGCCAAATACTACGCACATCAGAGAACTGGCGCATTGTCAACTCTGTGTCCTGCCAAATACATTGTAATTGCAGTTTATCATATTAGGCTCAAGTATTTATTTAAAAGTATCTCCGCTGCTATTCGTGGTACGCCGACAAATCTATGCGCCTTATGCTCCACAGTTGCCGCCAAACAGCGGACCTGCTCCTGTTTACATTATGGCAACTGGGGTCGAAGACAAAAGCAATGTTCTTGTAGTACTGCATACTCCGGATTCAATACTTCTTTGAATGTATCTACACTGCTATTGGCGATATCACGACAATTCGAAGCGCGTGATACTCCACATTCCCTGCCAAAGACAACGCACCTGCTCTTGTTTACATTATGTCAACTCTGGTCGGGGACAAATGCATTGTTTTTGCAGTACAGCACATTCAGGATTCAATATTTCATTGAACGGATATACACTGCTATTGGTGATATCCCGACAATTCGGTCCGCGTTATACTCCTCATACGCTGCCAAATACTACGCACATCAGCCGGTTTGCGCGTTGTCAACTCTGTGTCCTGTCAAATACATTGTAATTGCAGTTCATTATATTAGGCTCAAATATTTATTTAAACGTATCTCCGCTGCAATTCGTGGTATGTCGACAAATCTATGCGCGTTATACTCCTCATTTGCCGCCAAATACAGGGACCTGCTCCTGTTCACATTATGTCAACTGCGGTCGAAGACAAATGCAATGTTGTTGCAGTACACCATGTTCAGGATTCAATATTTCATTGAACGTACATATCCTGCTATTGGTGATATCCCGACAAATCTATGCGCGTTATACTCCTCATTTGCCGCCAAACAGCGCAC
Source organism: Bombus hypnorum (assembly GCA_911387925.2). Lineage (NCBI taxonomy): Eukaryota > Metazoa > Arthropoda > Insecta > Hymenoptera > Apidae > Bombus > Bombus hypnorum. The sequence continues at coordinate 2,333,935 of CAJVQY020000009.1, read as the reverse complement.
CTGCTCCTGTTTACAATATGTCAACTCGGGTCGAAGGCAAATGCTATGTTGTTGTAGTACAGCCTATACAGGATTCATATTTCATTGAATACATCTACACTGCTATTAATGAGACCTCGTCAACTCGATGCGCGGTATATCGCACAGTTGCTGCAAAACAGAGCGCAAATCAGCCACTTTGCGATATGTCAACTCAGGTCCCTGTCTAATTCATTGTAATTGTGGCTTTGCATATTTAGGCTTAAGTATTCAATTAAACGTATCTCCGCTGCTATTGGTGGTATGCCTACAATTCGATGTGTGTGATACTCCACATTCCCTGCCAAATACAGCGCACCTGCTCTTGTTTACATTATGTCAACTCCGATCCAGGACAAATGCAATGTTGTTAAAGTACTGCATATCCAGGATTCAATACTTCATTGAACGTATCTACACTGCTACTCGAGATATTTCGACAGTTCCATGCGCCTTGTACTCCACAATTCCTGCCGAATACAGCGCATCTGCTCCCGTTTACATTATGTCAACTGGGGTCGAGGACAAATGCAATGTTTTGCAGAACAGCATATTCAGGATTCAATATTTCATTGAACGTATCTACACTGCTGTTGGTGATATCTGCTCAATTCGATGCGCGGAATACCGCACACTTGCTACCAAATACAGCGCAAATCAGCCACTGTGCGCTATGTCAACTCAGGTCCCTGCCTAACTCATTGTAATTGTAGTTTTGCATATTTAGGCTTAAGTATTCAATTACACGTATCTCCGCTGCTATTGGTGATATTCCAACAATTCGATGCGCGTGATACTCCACATTCCCTGCCAAACACAGCGCACTTGCTCCTGTTTACATTAAGTCAACTGGGGTCGAAGGCAAATGCAATGATGTTGTAGTACTGCATATACAGGATTCAATATTTCATTGAACGTAAATACACTGCTATTGGTGAAATACCGACAACTGGATGCGCGTGATACACCACATTCCCTGCCAAATACTGCGCACCTGCTCCTGTTTACATTATGTCAACTCGGGTCGAGAACAACTGCAATGTTGCTGCAGTAGGGCATATTCAGGATTCAATATTTCATTGAAGGTATATACACTGCGACTGGAGATATTTCGTCAACTCCATGCGTTTTGTTCTCCACATTTCCTGCCGAATACAGCACTCCTGCTCCTGTTTACATTATGTCAACTCGGGTCGAGGACTAATGGAATGTTGTTGCAGTACTGCATATTCAGTATTCAATGCTTCATTGAACGGATCTACACTGCTATTGGTGATATCCCGACAACTCGATGCGCGTTGTACTCCTCATTTGCTGCCAAATACTACGCACATCAGCCGGTTTACGCATTGTCAACTCTGTGTCCTGTCAAATACATTGTAATTGTAGTTTATCATATTAGGCTCAAACCTTTATTTAAACGTATCTCCGCTGCTATTCGTGGTATGTCGACAATTCGAAGCGCTTTACACACCACATTTGCTGCGAAATACAGCGCACATGCTCCCGTTTACATTTTGCCAACTCGGGTCGAGGTCAAATCCAATGTTATTGCTATGCTGCTTATCCAGTCTTCAATTATCAATTGAACGAATCTGTACTACTATTGGTGATATGTCGACAATTCGATGCGCGCTACCCCGCACATTTGCTGCAAGAAATAGCGCACAACAACCAGTTTGCGCAATGTCAACTCTGTGTCCTATCAAATACAGCGTTATTCCTGTTTTGCATAGTCAGTTTTAAATATTCATTTGAGCGTATTCCAGTTTCTATTCCAGATATCTCGATAGCTCGATACGCGTTAAACTCCACATTTGCTGCCAAATAGAGCGCACTTGCAACTGTTTACATTAAGTAATCTCGGATCGAGGTCAAATCCAATGCTATTGCTGTACTGCATATTCAGGAATCAATACTCCATTGAAATTTTCTACACTGCTATTGGTGATATCCCGACAATTCGATGCGCGGTATACCGCACACTTGCTGCCAAATAGAGCGCAAATCAGCCACTGTGCGCTATGTCAACTCAGGTCCCTGCCTAATTCATTGTAATTGTAGTTTTGCATATTCGGGCTTAAGTGTTCAATTAAACGTATCTCCGGTGCTATTGGTGGTATACCTACAATTCGTTGCGCGTGATACTCCACATTCCCTGCCAAATACAGCGAACCTGCTTCTGTTTACATTATGTCAACTCGGATCGAGGACAAATGCCATGTTGTTGCAGTACAGCATATTCAGGAATCAATATTTCATTGAACAGAAACTACACTGCTATTTGTGATATCTCGTCAATTCGATGCGCGGTATGCCGCACAGTTGCTACCAAATAGAGCGCAAATCAGCCACTTTGCGCTATGTAAACTCAGGTCCCTGCCGAATTCATTGCAATTGTATTTTTGCATATTTAGGCTTATGTATTCAATTAAACGTATCTCCGGTGCAATAGGTGGTATGCCTACAATTCGATGCGCGTTATGCTCCACAGCTGCCGCCAAACAGCGCACCTGCTCCTGTTTACATTATGTCAACTCGGGTCGGGGACATATCCAATGTTTTTGCCGGTCAGGATATTCAGGATTCAATATTTCATTGATCGTATATATACTGCCATTAGTGATATCCTGACAATTCGATGGGCGTTGTGCTCCTCATTGGCTGCCAAATACTACGCAGATCAGCCGGTTTGCGCATTGTCAACTCTGTGTCCTGTCAAATACATTGTAATTGCAGATTATCATGTTACGCTCAAGTATTTATTTAAACGTATCTCCGCTGCTATTAGTGGTATGTCGACAACGCGATACGCGTGATACTCCACATTCCCTGCCAAATACAGCGCACCTGCTCCTGTTTGCATTATGTCAACGGGGGCCGAAGACGATTGCAATGTTGTTGCAGTACACCATATTCAGGATCCAATATTTCATTGAACGTACATACACTGCCATTGGTGATATCCCGACAATTCGATGCGCGTTATACTCCTCATTCGCTGCAGAATACTACGTACATCAGCCGCTTGGCGCATTGTCAACTCTGTGTCCTGTCAAATACATTGTAATTGCAGTTCATTATATTAGGCTCAAATATTTATTTAAACGTATCTCCGCTGCTATTCGTGGAATGTCGACAAATCTATGCGCGTTATACTCCTCATTTGCCGCCAAATACGGGGGACCTGCTCCTGTTCACATTATGTCAACTGGGGTCGAAGACAAATGCAATATTGTTGTAGTACTGCATATTCAGGATTCAATATTTCATTGAACGGATCTACACTGCTATTAGTGATATCTTGACAAATCTATGCGCGCTATACTCCTCATTTGCCGCCAAATAATGCGGACCTGCTCCTGTTTACATGAAGTCAACTGGGGTCGAGGACAATTGCAATGTTGTTGCAGTAAAGCATATTCAGGAATCAATATTTCATTGAACAGACCTACACTGCTATTTGTGATATCTCGTCAATTCGATGCGCGCTATGCCGCACAGTTGCTACCAAATAGAGCGCAAATCAGCCACTTTGCGCTATGTAAACTCAGGTCCGTGCCGAATTCATTGCAATTGTATTTTTGCGTATTTAGGCTTATGTATTCAATTAAACGTATCTCCGGTGCAATAGGTGGTATGCCTACAATTCGATGCGCGTTATGCTCCACAGCTGCCGCCAAACAGCGCACCTGCTCCTGTTTACATTATGTTAACTCGGGTCGGGGACATATCCAATGTTTTTGCCGTTCAGGATATTCAGGATTCAATATTTAATTGATCGTATCTACACTGCCATTAGTGATATCCTGACAATTCGATGCGCGTTGTGCTCCTCATTGGCTGCCAAATACTACGCAGATCAGCCGGTTTGCGCATTGTCAACTCTGTGTCCTGTCAAATACATTGTAATTGCAGTTTATCATATTAGGTTCAGGTATTTATTAAAACGTATCTCCGCTGCTATTCGTGGTACCTCGAGAAATCTATGCGCGTTATACTCCTCATTTGCCGCCAAATACAGCGCACCTGCTCCTGTTTACATTATATCAACTTGGGTCGAGGACAAATGCAACGTTTTTGTAGTACTGCATATACTGGATTAAATACTTCATTGAACAGATCTACACTGCTATTTGTGATATCTCGTCAATTCCATGCGCGGTATACCTCACAGTTGCTGCCAAATAGAGCGCAAATCTGCCACTTTGCGCTATATCAACTCCGGTCCCTGCCTAATTCATTGTAATTGTAGTTTTGCATATTTAGGCCTAAGTATTCAATTGAACGGATCTCCGGTGCTATTGGTGGTATGGCTACAATTCGTTGCGCGTGATACTCCACATTCCCTGCCAAATACGGCACACCTGCTCCTGTTTACATTAAGTCAACTGGGGTCGAAGGCAAATGCAATGATGTTGTAGTACTGCATATACAGGATTCAATATTTCATTGAACGTAAATACACTGCTATTGGTGAAATACCGACAACTGGATGCGCGTGATACACCACATTCCCTGCCAAATACAGCGCACCTGCTCCTGTTTACATTATGTCAACTCGGGTCGAGAACAACTGCAATGTTGCTGCAGTAGGGCATATTCAGGATTCAATATTTCATTGAAGGTATATACACTGCGACTGGAGATATTTCGTCAACTCCATGCGTTTTGTTCTCCACATTTCCTGCCGAATACAGCACTCCTGCTCCTGTTTACATTATGTCAACTCGGGTCGAGGACTAATGGAATGTTGTTGCAGTACTGCATATTCAGTATTCAATGCTTCATTGAACGGATCGACACTGCTATTGGTGATATCCCGACAACTCGATGCGCGTTGTACTCCTCATTTGCTGCCAAATACTACGCACATCAGCCGGTTTACGCATTGTCAACTCTGTGTCCTGTCAAATACATTGTAATTGTAGTTTATCATATTAGGCTCAAACCTTTATTTAAACGTATCTCCGCTGCTATTCGTGGTATGTCGACAATTCGAAGCGCTTTACACACCACATTTGCTGCGAAATACAGCGCACATGCTCCCGTTTACATTTTGCCAACTCGGGTCGAGGTCAATTCCAATGTTATTGCTATGCTGCTTATCCAGTCTTCAATTATCAATTGAACGAATCTGTACTACTATTGGTGATATGTCGACAATTCGATGCGCGCTACCCCGCACATTTGCTGCAAGAAATAGCGCACAACAACCAGTTTGCGCAATGTCAACTCTGTGTCCTATCAAATACAGCGTTATTCCTGTTTTGCATAGTCAGTTTTAAATATTCATTTGAGCGTATTCCAGTTTCTATTCCAGATATCTCGATAGCTCGATACGCGTTAAACTCCACATTTGCTGCCAAATAGAGCGCACTTGCAACTGTTTACATTAAGTAATCTCGGATCGAGGTCAAATCCAATGCTATTGCTGTACTGCATATTCAGGAATCAATACTCCATTGAAATTTTCTACACTGCTATTGGTGATATCCCGACAATTCGATGCGCGGTATACCGCACACTTGCTGCCAAATAGAGCGCAAATCAGCCACTGTGCGCTATGTCAACTCAGGTCCCTGCCTAATTCATTGTAATTGTAGTTTTGCATATTCGGGCTTAAGTGTTCAATTAAACGTATCTCCGGTGCTATTGGTGGTATACCTACAATTCGTTGCGCGTGATACTCCACATTCCCTGCCAAATACAGCGAACCTGCTTCTGTTTACATTATGTCAACTCGGATCGAGGACAAATGCCATGTTGTTGCAGTACAGCATATTCAGGAATCAATATTTCATTGAACAGAAACTACACTGCTATTTGTGATATCTCGTCAATTCGATGCGCGGTATGCCGCACAGTTGCTACCAAATAGAGCGCAAATCAGCCACTTTGCGCTATGTAAACTCAGGTCCCTGCCGAATTCATTGCAATTGTATTTTTGCATATTTAGGCTTATGTATTCAATTAAACGTATCTCCGGTGCAATAGGTGGTATGCCTACAATTCGATGCGCGTTATGCTCCACAGCTGCCGCCAAACAGCGCACCTGCTCCTGTTTACATTATGTCAACTCGGGTCGGGGACATATCCAATGTTTTTGCCGGTCAGGATATTCAGGATTCAATATTTCATTGATCGTATATATACTGCCATTAGTGATATCCTGACAATTCGATGGGCGTTGTGCTCCTCATTGGCTGCCAAATACTACGCAGATCAGCCGGTTTGCGCATTGTCAACTCTGTGTCCTGTCAAATACATTGTAATTGCAGATTATCATGTTACGCTCAAGTATTTATTTAAACGTATCTCCGCTGCTATTAGTGGTATGTCGACAACGCGATACGCGTGATACTCCACATTCCCTGCCAAATACAGCGCACCTGCTCCTGTTTGCATTATGTCAACTGGGGCCGAAGACGATTGCAATGTTGTTGCAGTACACCATATTCAGGATCCAATATTTCATTGAACGTACATACACTGCCATTGGTGATATCCCGACAATTCGATGCGCGTTATACTCCTCATTCGCTGCAGAATACTACGTACATCAGCCGCTTGGCGCATTGTCAACTCTGTGTCCTGTCAAATACATTGTAATTGCAGTTCATTATATTAGGCTCAAATATTTATTTAAACGTATCTCCGCTGCTATTCGTGGAATGTCGACAAATCTATGCGCGTTATACTCCTCATTTGCCGCCAAATACGGGGGACCTGCTCCTGTTCACATTATGTCAACTGGGGTCGAAGACAAATGCAATATTGTTGTAGTACTGCATATTCAGGATTCAATATTTCATTGAACGGATCTACACTGCTATTAGTGATATCTTGACAAATCTATGCGCGCTATACTCCTCATTTGCCGCCAAATAATGCGGACCTGCTCCTGTTTACATGAAGTCAACTGGGGTCGAGGACAATTGCAATGTTGTTGCAGTAAAGCATATTCAGGAATCAATATTTCATTGAACAGACCTACACTGCTATTTGTGATATCTCGTCAATTCGATGCGCGCTATGCCGCACAGTTGCTACCAAATAGAGCGCAAATCAGCCACTTTGCGCTATGTAAACTCAGGTCCGTGCCGAATTCATTGCAATTGTATTTTTGCGTATTTAGGCTTATGTATTCAATTAAACGTATCTCCGGTGCAATAGGTGGTATGCCTACAATTCGATGCGCGTTATGCTCCACAGCTGCCGCCAAACAGCGCACCTGCTCCTGTTTACATTATGTTAACTCGGGTCGGGGACATATCCAATGTTTTTGCCGTTCAGGATATTCAGGATTCAATATTTAATTGATCGTATCTACACTGCCATTAGTGATATCCTGACAATTCGATGCGCGTTGTGCTCCTCATTGGCTGCCAAATACTACGCAGATCAGCCGGTTTGCGCATTGTCAACTCTGTGTCCTGTCAAATACATTGTAATTGCAGTTTATCATATTAGGTTCAGGTATTTATTAAAACGTATCTCCGCTGCTATTCGTGGTACCTCGAGAAATCTATGCGCGTTATACTCCTCATTTGCCGCCAAATACAGCGCACCTGCTCCTGTTTACATTATATCAACTTGGGTCGAGGACAAATGCAACGTTTTTGTAGTACTGCATATACTGGATTAAATACTTCATTGAACAGATCTACACTGCTATTTGTGATATCTCGTCAATTCCATGCGCGGTATACCTCACAGTTGCTGCCAAATAGAGCGCAAATCTGCCACTTTGCGCTATGCCAACTCCGGTCCCTGCCTAATTCATTGTAATTGTAGTTTTGCATATTTAGGCCTAAGTATTCAATTGAACGGATCTCCGGTGCTATTGGTGGTATGGCTACAATTCGTTGCGCGTGATACTCCACATTCCCTGCCAAATACGGCACACCTGCTCCTGTTTACATTAAGTCAACTGGGGTCGAAGGCAAATGCAATGATGTTGTAGTACTGCATATACAGGATTCAATATTTCATTGAACGTAAATACACTGCTATTGGTGAAATACCGACAACTGGATGCGCGTGATACACCACATTCCCTGCCAATTACAGCGCACCTGCTCCTGTTTACATTATGTCAACTCGGGTCGAGAACAACTGCAATGTTGCTGCAGTAGGGCATATTCAGGATTCAATATTTCATTGAAGGTATATACACTGCGACTGGAGATATTTCGTCAACTCCATGCGTTTTGTTCTCCACATTTCCTGCCGAATACAGCACTCCTGCTCCTGTTTACATTATGTCAACTCGGGTCGAGGACTAATGGAATGTTGTTGCAGTACTGCATATTCAGTATTCAATGCTTCATTGAACGGATCTACACTGCTATTGGTGATATCCCGACAACTCGATGCGCGTTGTACTCCTCATTTGCTGCCAAATACTACGCACATCAGCCGGTTTACGCATTGTCAACTCTGTGTCCTGTCAAATACATTGTAATTGTAGTTTATCATATCAGGCTCAAACCTTTATTTAAACGTATCTCCGCTGCTATTCGTGGTATGTCGACAATTCGAAGCGCTTTACACACCACATTTGCTGCCAAATACAGCGCACATGCTCCCGTTTACATTTTGCCAACTCGGGTCGAGGTCAAATCCAATGTTATTGCTATGCTGCTTATCCAGGCTTCAATTATCAATTGAACGAATCTGTACTACTATTGGTGATATGTCGACAATTCGATGCGCGCTACCCCGCACATTTGCTGCAAGAAATAGCGCACAACAACCAGTTTGCGCAATGTCAACTCTGTGTCCTATCAAATACAGCGTTATTCCTGTTTTGCATAGTCAGTTTTAAATATTCATTGGAGCGTATTCCAGTTTCTATTCCAGATATCTCGATAGCTCGATACGCGTTAAACTCCACATTTGCTGCCAAATAGAGCTCACTTGCAACTGTTTACATTAAGTAATCTCGGATCGAGGTCAAATCCAATGCTATTGCTGTACTGCATATTCAGGAATCAATACTCCATTGAAATTTTCTACACTGCTATTGGTGATATCCCGAAAATTCGATGCGCGGTATACCGCACACTTGCTGCCAAATAGAGCGCAAATCAGCCACTGTGCGCTATGTCAACTCAGGTCCCTGCCTAATTCATTGTAATTGTAGTTTTGCATATTCGGGCTTAAGTATTCAATTAAACGTATCTCCGGTGCTATTGGTGGTATACCTACAATTCGTTGCGCGTGATACTCCACATTCCCTGCCAAATACAGCGAACCTGCTTCTGTTTACATTATGTCAACTCGGATCGAGGACTAATGCCATGTTGTTGCAGTACAGCATATTCAGGATTCAATATTTCATTGAACAGAAACTACACTGCTATTTGTGATATCTCGTCAATTCGATGCGCGGTATGCCGCACAGTTGCTACCAAATAGAGCGCAAATCAGCCACTTTGCGCTACTTAAACTCAGGTCCGTGCCGAATTCATTGCAATTGTATTTTTGCATATTTAGGCTTCTGTATTCAATTAAACGTATCTCCGGTGCAATAGGTGGTATGCCTACAATTCGATGCGCGTTATGCTCCACAGCTGCCGCCAAACAGCGCACCTGCTCCTGTTTACATTATGTCAACTCGGGTCGGGGACATATCCAATGTTTTTGCCGGTCAGGATATTCAGGATTCAATATTTCATTGATCGTATATATACTGCCATTAGTGATATCCTGACAATTCGATGGGCGTTGTGCTCCTCATTGGCTGCCAAATACTACGCAGATCAGCCGGTTTGCGCATTGTCAACTCTGTGTCCTGTCAAATACATTGTAATTGCAGATTATCATGTTACGCTCAAGTATTTATTTAAACGTATCTCCGCTGCTATTAGTGGTATGTCGACAACTCGATACGCGTGATACTCCACATTCCCTGCCAAATACAGCGCACCTGCTCCTGTTTGCATTATGTCAACTGGGGCCGAAGACGATTGCAATGTTGTTGCAGTACACCATATTCAGGATCCAATATTTCATTGAACGTACATACACTGCCATTGGTGATATCCCGACAATTCGATGCGCGTTATACTCCTCATTCGCTGCAGAATACTACGTACATCAGCCGCTTGGCGCATTGTCAACTCTGTGTCCTGTCAAATACATTGTAATTGCAGTTCATTATATTAGGCTCAAATATTTATTTAAACGTATCTCCGCTGCTATTCGTGGAATGTCGACAAATCTATGCGCGTTATACTCCTCATTTGCCGCCAAATACGGGGGACCTGCTCCTGTTCACATTATGTCAACTGGGATCGAAGACAAATGCAATATTTTTGTAGTACTGCATATTCAAGATTCAATATTTCATTGAACGGATCTACACTGCTATTAGTGATTTCTTGACAAATCTATGCGCGCTATACTCCTCATTTGCCGCCAAATAAAGCGGACCTGCTCCTGTTTACATGAAGTCAACTGGGGTCGAGGACAATTGCAATGTTGTTGCAGTAAAGCATATTCAGGAATCAATATTTCATTGAACAGACCTACACTGCTATTTGTGATATCTCGTCAATTCGATGCGCGGTATGCCGCACAGTTGCTACCAAATAGAGCGCAAATCAGCCACTTTGCGCTATGTAAACTCAGGTCCGTGCCGAATTCATTGCAATTGTATTTTTGCGTATTTAGGCTTATGTATTCAATTAAACGTATCTCCGGTGCAATAGGTGGTATGCCTACAATTCGATGCGCGTTATGCTCCACAGCTGCCGCCAAACAGCGCACCTGCTCCTGTTGACATTATGTCAACTCGGGTCGGGGACATATCCAATGTTTTTGCCGGTCAGGATATTCAGGATTCAATATTTCATTGATCGTATATATACTGCCATTAGTGATATCCTGACAATTCGATGGGCGTTGTGCTCCTCATTGGCTGCCAAATACTACGCAGATCAGCCGGTTTGCGCATTGTCAACTCTGTGTCCTGTCAAATACATTGTAATTGCAGATTATCATGTTACGCTCAAGTATTTATTTAAACGTATCTCCGCTGCTATTAGTGGTATGTCGACAACTCGATACGCGTGATACTCCACATTCCCTGCCAAATACAGCGCACCTGCTCCTGTTTGCATTATGTCAACTGGGGCCGAAGACGATTGCAATGTTGTTGCAGTACACCTTATTCAGGATCCAATATTTCATTGAACGTACATACACTGCCATTGGTGATATCCCGACAATTCGATGCGCGTTATACTCCTCATTCGCTGCAGAATACTACGTACATCAGCCGCTTGGCGCATTGTCAACTCTGTGTCCTGTCAAATACATTGTAATTGCAGTTCATTATATTAGGCTCAAATATTTATTTAAACGTATCTCCGCTGCTATTCGTGGAATGTCGACAAATCTATGCGCGTTATACTCCTCATTTGCCGCCAAATACGGGGGACCTGCTCCTGTTCACATTATGTCAACTGGGATCGAAGACAAATGCAATATTTTTGTAGTACTGCATATTCAGGATTCAATATTTCATTGAACGGATCTACACTGCTATTAGTGATATCTTGACAAATCTATGCGCGCTATACTCCTCATTTGCCGCCAAATAAAGCGGACCTGCTCCTGTTTACATGAAGTCAACTGGGGTCGAGGACAATTGCAATGTTGTTGCAGTAAAGCATATTCAGGAATCAATATTTCATTGAACAGACCTACACTGCTATTTGTGATATCTCGTCAATTCGATGCGCGGTATGCCGCACAGTTGCTACCAAATAGAGCGCAAATCAGCCACTTTGCGCTATGTAAACTCAGGTCCGTGCCGAATTCATTGCAATTGTATTTTTGCGTATTTAGGCTTATGTATTCAGTTAAACGTATCTCCGGTGCAATAGGTGGTATGCCTACAATTCGATGCGCGTTATGCTCCACAGCTGCCGCCAAACAGCGCACCTGCTCCTGTTGACATTATGTCAACTCGGGTCGGGGACATATCCAATGTTTTTGCCGTTCAGGATATTCAGGATTCAATATTTAATTGATCGTATATACACTGCCATTAGTGATATCCTGACAATTCGATGGGCGTTGTACTCCTCATTGGCTGCCAAATACTACGCAGATCAGCCGGTTTGCGCATTGTCAACTCTGTGTCCTGTCAAATACATTGTAATTGCAGATTATCATGTTACGCTCAAGTATTTATTTAAACATATCTCCGCTGCTATTAGTGGTATGCCGACAAATCTATGCACGTCATACTCCTCATTTGCCGCCAAACAGCGCACCTGCTCCTGTTTACATTATGTCAACTCGGGTCGAGGACAATTGCAATGTTGCTGCAAGTACTGCATATTCAGGATTCAATATTTCATTGATCGTATATACACTGCCATTAGTGATACCCTGACAATTCCATGCGCGTTGTGCTCCTCATTGGCTGCCAAATACTACGCAGATCAGCCGGTTTGCGCATTGTCAACTCTGTGTCCTGTCAAATACATTGTAATTGCAGTTTATCATATTAGGTTCAGGTATTTATTAAAACGTATCTCCGCTGCTATTCGTGGTACCTCGACACATCTATGCGCGTTATACTCCTCATTTGCCGCCAAATACAGCGCACCTGCTCCTGTTTACATTATATCAACTTGGGTCGAGGACAAATGCAACGTTTTTGTAGTACTGCATATACTGGATTAAATACTTCATTGAACGTATATACACTGCTATTGGTGATATCCCGACAATTCGATGCGCGTGAAACTATGCATTTCCTGCCAAATACGGCACACCTGCTCCTGTTTGCATTATGTCAACTCGGGTCAAGGAAAAATGCAATAATTTTAGAGTACAGCACATTCGGGACACAATATTTCATTGAACAGATCTACACTGCTATTTGTGATATCTCGTCAATTCCATGCGCGGTATACCTCACAGTTGCTGCCAAATAGAGCGCAAATCTGCCACTTTGCGCTATGCCAACTCCGGTCCCTGCCTAATTCATTGTAATTGTAGTTTTGCATATTTATGCCTAAGTATTCAATTGAACGGATCTCCGGTGCTATTGGTGGTATGGCTACAATTCGTTGCGCGTGATACTCCACATTCCCTGCCAAATACGGCACACCTGCTCCTGTTTACATTATCTCACTACGGATCGTGGGCAAATGCATTGTTTTTGCAGTACTGCATATACAGGATTAAATACTTCATTGAACGTATATACACTGCTATTGGTCATATCACGACAATTCGACGCGCGTGATACTCCACCTTTCCTGCCAAATACAGCGCACCTGCTCCTCTTTACAATATGTCAACTCGGGTCGAGGACAAATGCAATGTTGCTGCAGTACAGCACATTTAGGATTCAATATTTCATTGAACGCATCTACACTGCTATTTGTGATATCTCGTCAATTCGATGCGCGGTATACCGCACAGTTGCTGCCAAATAGAGCGCAAGTCAGCCACTTTGCGCTATGTCAACTCTGCTCCCTGCCCAATTCATTGTAATTGTGGTTTAGCATATTTAGGCCTAAGTGTTCAATTAAACGGATCTCCGGTGCTATTGGTGGTATGCCTACAATTCGATGCGCGTTATGCTCTACAGTTGCCGCCAAATACAGCATACCTGCCCCTGTTTACTTTATATCAACTTGGGTTGAGGACAAATGCAACGTTTTTGTAGTACTGCATATTCAGGATTCAATACTTCATTGAATGTATCTATATTGCTATTGGTCATATCACGACAATTCGAAGCGAGTTGTACTCCAAATTCCCTGCCAAACACAGCGCACCTGCTCCTGTTTACATTATCTCAACTCGGGTCGAGGACAAATCCAATGTTTTTGCAGTACAGGATATTCGGGATTCAATATTTCATTGAACGTATATACACTGCTATTGGTGATATCCTGACAGTTCGATGCGCGTTAAACTCCTCATTCGCTGGCAAATACTACGCACATCAGCCGGTTTGCCCATTGTCAACTCTGTGGCCTGTTAAATACATTGTAATTGCAGTTTACCATATTAGGTTCAAGTATTTATTAAAACGTATCTCCGCTGCTATTCGTGGTATCTCGACAAATCTATGCGCGATATACTCCTCATTTGCCGCCAAATACAGCGCACCTGCTCCTGTTTACATTATGTCAACTTCGGTCAAGGAAAAATGCAATGTTTTTGCAGTACAGCACATTCAGGATTCAATATTTCATTGAATGTATCTACACTGCAATTGGTCATATCACGACAATTCGATGCGCGTGATACACCACATTCCCTGCCAAACACAGCGCACCTGCTCTTGTTTACATTGTGTCAACACGGATCGAGGACAAATGCCATGTTGTTGCAGTGCAGCATATACAGGATTCAATGTTTGATTGAACGTATATACACTGCCGTGGTGATATTACGACAATTCGATGCGCATGATACTCCACATTTCCTGCCAAATACAGCGCACCTGCTCCTGTTTACAATATGTCAACTCGGGTCGAGGACAAATGCATTGTTTTTGCAGTACAGCACATTCAGGATTCAATATTTCATTGAACGGATCTACACTGCTATTTGTGATATCTCGCCAATTCGATGCGCGGTATACCGAACAGTTGCTGCGAAATAGAGCGCAAATCAGCCACTGTGCGCTATGTCAACTCAGGCCCCTGCCTAATTCATTGTAATTGTAGTTTTGCATGTTTAGGCTTAAGTATTCAATTAAACGTATCTCCTGTGCTATTGGTGGTATGCCTACAATTTGATGCGCGTTATACTCCACAGTTGCCGCCGAATACAGCGCTCCTGTCTCTGTTTACATTATGTCAACTTGGGTCGAGGACAAAAGCAACGTTGTTGTAGTACTGCATTTTCAGAATTCAATACTTCATTGAATGTATCTACACTGCTATTGGTCATATCACGACAATTCGATGCGCGTGATACTACACATTTCCTGCCAAATACGGCACACCTGCTCCTTTTTACATTATGTGAACTCGGGTCGAGGACAAATCCAATGTTTTTGCAGTACAGGATATTCAGGATTGAATATGTCATTGGACGTATATACACTGCTATTGGTGATATCCTGACAATTCGATGCGCCTTATACTCCTCATTCGCTGCCAAATACTACGCACATCAGCCGGTCTGCGCTGTCAACTCTGTGTCCTTTCAAATACATTGTAATTGCAGTTTATCATATTAGGCTCAAGTATTTATTTAAACGTATCTCCGCTGCTATACGTGGTATGTCGACAAATCTATGCGCGTTATACTCCTCATTTGCCGCCAAATACAGCGCACCTGCTCCTGTTTACATTATGTCAACTCGGGTCGAGGACAATTCCAATGTTGTTGTAGTACTGCTTATTCAGGATTCAATACTTCATTGAATGAATCTACACTGCTATTTGTGATATCTCGTCAATTCGATGCGCGGTATACCGCACAGTTGCTGCCAAATAGAGCGCAAATCAGCCACTTTGCGCTATGTCAACTCAGGTCCCTGCCTAATTCATTGTGTTACGACCGTCCGCGGAGAGACGCGGTCGCTAGGAATACGCCTCAGCGAGAGGCGTAAATTCTCGCTACGATTCAGTTAATCGACGCCGCGAAGTAGTCGCTCCCCTGTTTCGTTTCGGACAACAGAGGTGGTTGATTGAATATACACGTTGTAAGAAGTTGCAAATCGCCGTTTATTCTAACCACTTGTAAGGACGATAGCTACGTCGGTGCGTAAGTACAAGATGGCTGAGTAAGCCGGGCGAAGGATGTTGCCTGGACGACGGATAGCAAAACAGTCCAGTTCGGTGTCGATGTCGTAGCGGACGAGAATGTAGTATGCCGACTGACTTGCGTGGATCCTTGATGTAGACTCCAATTGCTTGACGTGTAGAGTGAGTAGAGTTGACTTGAGAAGAGTACCAAGACGAGACTGAGTCGAGACTCAGACCAGACTAATAATAAACTGAGGTACAGCGACGATGTTGTGTCATAGGAAAGCTAGCGATGAGTGTTTCTAGCGTACAGGACCATCGGATTTGTTGGCGACGGTTTCGCCTCTGAGGGTGAGGGAGGTAGGCTTCGTTGTTAATTGGTTAAACGAAGGTTGATGGCCTAGGAAGGGTCTTAGCTGCCCTCGATAGAAAGTGGCTATTAAAAGAAAGGTTGTATCGTATGTTAGAAAAACTAACTTTCCCGGGTCAAGCCGTAGTAGACAATAATCGTAAAAAAGGCGATTTAAGAAAGGCTATTTGTTGGGTCTGAAGGACCCTCGCTTGCAAATTACTGGGATTTATAATGGGCCCTTATGCTTAATGGGGGTCCGCCGTAAGGATGAATGGACATCTGGCGTCCGTCTGGCCCGCGATGTATGACCTGGTCTAGGTAGAGGGTCGCGCGGCGTAACACATTGTAATTGTAGTTTTGCATATTTAGGCTTAAGTATTCAATTAAACGGATCTCCGGTCCTATTGATGGTATGCCTACAATTCGATGCGCGTTATACTCCACATTCCCTGCCAAATACAGTACACCTGCTCCAGTTAACATTATGTCAACTCGGATCGAGGACAAATGCCATGATGTTGCATTACAGCATATACAGGATTCAATATTTAATTGAACGTATATACACATCCATGGTGATATCCCGACAATTCGATGCGCATGATACTCCACATTTCCTGCCAAATGCAACGCACCTGCTCCTGTTTACATTATGTCAACTGGGGTCGAGGACAATTGCAATGTTGTTGCAGTTCAGCATATTTAGGAACCGATATTTCATTGAACGTAAATACACTGTTATTGGTGATATCCCGACAACTCGACGCGCGTGATACTCCACATTCCCTGGCAAATACAGCACACCTGCTCCTGGTTACATTATGTCAACACGGATCGAGGGCAAATGCTATGTTGTTGCAGTACAGCATATACAGGATTCATATTTCTTTGAACGTATATACACTGCCATGGCGATATCCCGACAATTCGATGCGCATGATACTCCATATTTCCTGCCAAATACAGCGTACCTGCTCCTGTTTACATTATGTCAACTCGGGTCGACAACAAATGCAATGTTGCTACAAGTAGAGCATATTCAGGATTCAATATTTCATTGAACGTAAATACACTGTTATTGGTTATATCCCGACAACTCGATGCGCGTGATACTACACATTCCCTGCCAAATACAGCGCAACTGCTCCTGTTTACATCATGTCAACTCGGGTCGAGGACAATTGCAATGTAGTTGTAGTACTGCATATTCAGGATTCAATTCTTCATTGAATGTATCTACACTGCTATTGGTCATATCACGACAAACGGTGCGCGTGATACTCCACATTCCCAACCAAATACAGCGCATCTGCTCCTGTTTACATTATTTCTACTCGGGTCGAGGAAAAATGCAATGTTTTTGCAGTTCAGCACATTCAGGATTCGATATTTCATTGAACGGATCCACATTGCTGTTTGTGATATCTCGTCAATTCGATGCGCGTTATGTTCCACAGTTGCCGCCAAATACAGCGCACATGCCCCTGTTTACATTATGTCAACTGGGGTCGAAGACAATTGCAATGTTGTTGCAGTACACCATATTCAGGATTCAATATTTCATTGAACGTACACACACTGCTATTGGTGATATCCCGACAATTCGATGAGCGTTATACTCCTCATTCGCTGCAGAATACTACGCACATCAGCCGGTTGGCGCATTGTCAACTCTGTGTCCTGTCAAATACATTGTAATTGCAGTTTATCATATTAGGCTCAAGTATTTATTTAAACGTATCTCCGTTGCTATTCGTGGTATGTCGACAAATCTATGCGCGTTATACTCCTCATTTGCCGCCAAATACAGCGCACGGGCTCCCGTTTACATTATGTCAACTGGGGTCGAGGACAATTGCAATGTTGTGGCAGTACAGCACAGTCAGGATTCAATATTTCATTGAACGGATCTACACTGCTGTTCGTGATATCTCGTCAATTCGATGCGCGGTTTACCGCACAAGTGCTGCCAAATAGAGCCCATATCAGCCACTTTGCGCTGTGTCAACTCAGGTCCCTGCCTAATTCATTGTAATTGTATTTTTGCATATTTAGTCTTATGTATTCAATTAAACGTATCTGCGGAGCTATAGGTTGTATGCCTACAATTCGATGCGCGTTATGCTCCACAGCTGCCGCCAAACAGCGCACCTGCTCCTGTTTACATTATGTCAACTCGGGTCGAGGACAAATCCAATGTTTTTGCAGTACAGGATATTCAGAATTCAATATTTCATTGATCGTATATACACTGCTATCAGTGAAATCCTGACAATTCGAAGCGCCTTATACTCCTCATTCGCTGCCAAATACAACGCACATCAACCGGTTTGCGCAATATCAATTCTGTCTCCCTGTCAAATCCATTGGAATTGCAGTTTAGCATATTTAGGATTAAGTATTCAATTAAACGTGTCTCCGCTGCTATTGGTGGTAAGTCCAGAATTTGATGCGCTTTATACCCCACATTTGCTGCCAAATACAGCGCACGTGCTCTTGTTTACATTATGTCAACTCGGGTCGAGTACAAATGCAATGTTGTTGTAGTACTGCATATTCAGGATTCAATACTTCATTGAATGTATCTACACTGCTATTGGTGATATCCCGGCAATTTGAAGCGCGTTTTACTCCTCATTCGCTGCCATATGCTACGCACATCAGAGAGTGTGGGCATTGTCAACACTGTGTCCCGTCAAATACATTGTAATTGCAGTTTATCATATTAGGCTCAAGGATTTATTTAAACGTATCTCCGCTGCTATTAGTGGTATGTCGACAAATCTATGCGCGTTATACTCCTCATTTGCCGCCAAATACAGCGGACCTGCTCCTGTTTACATGATGTCAACTGGGGTCGAGGACAATTGCAATGTTGTTGCAGTACAGCATATTTAGGATTCAATATTTCATTGAACAGACCTACACAGCTATTTGTGATATCTCGTCAATTCGATGCGCGGTATGCCGCACAGTTGCTGCCAAATAGAGCGCAAATCAGCCACTTTGCGCCATGCAAACTCAGGTCCGTGCCTAATTCATTGTAATTGTATTTTTGCATATTTAGGCTTATGTATTCAAATTAAACGTATCTCCGGTGCTATAGGTTGTATGCCTACAATTCGATGCGCGTTATGCTCCACAGCTGCCGCCAAACAGCGCACCTGCTCCTGTTTACATTATGTCAACTCGGGTCGAGGACAAATCCAATGTTTTTGCAGTACAGGATATTCAGAATTCAATATTTCATTGATCGTATATACACTGCTATCAGTGAAATCCTGACAATTCGATGCGCGTTGTACTCCTCATTCGCTGCCAAATACTACGCAGATCAGCCGGTTTGCGCATTGTCAACTCTGTGTCCTGTCAAATACATTGTAATTGCAGCTTATCATATTAGGCTCAAGTATTTATTTAAACGTATCTCCGCTGCTATTAGTGGTATGTCGACAAATCTATGCGCGTTATACTCCTCATTTGCCGCCAAATACAGCGGACCTGCACCTGTTTACATTATGTCAACTGGGGTCGAGGACGAATCCAATGTTTTTGCAGTACAGGATATTCAGGATTCAATATTTCAGTGAACGTATATACACTGCTATTGGTGATATCCTGACAATTCGATGCGCGTGATACTCCACATTCCCTGGCAAATACTACGCAGATCAGCCGGTTTGCGCATTGTCAACTCTGTGTCCTGTCAAATACGTTGTATTTGCAGTTTATCATATTAGGCTCAAGTATTTGTTTAAACGTATCTCCGCTGCTATTAGTAGTATGTCGACAAATCTATGCGCGTTATACTCCTCATTCCCTGCCAAATACAGCGCACCTGTTGCTGTTTACATTATGTCAACTCGGGTCGAGGACACACGCAATGTTGTTGCAGTACAGCATATACCGAATTCAATATTTCATTGAACGTATATACACTGCTATTCGTGATATGCCGACAATTCGAAGAGCGTTATACTCCTCATTCGCTGCGAAATACTACGCACATCAGAGAATTGGCGCATTGTCAACTCTGTGTCCTGTCAAATACATTGTATTTGCTGTTTATCATGTTAGGCTCAATTATTTAATTAAGCGTATCTCCGCTGCAATTCGTGGTATGTCGACAAATCTATGCGCGCTATACTCCGCAGTTGCAGCCAAACAGCGCACCTGCTTCTGTTCACATTATGTCATTCGGGTCGACAACAAATGCAATGTTGCTACAAGTAGAGCATATTCAGGATTCAATATTTCATTGAACGTAAATACACTGTTATTGGTTATATCCCGACAACTCGATGCGCGTGATACTCCACATTCCCTGCCAAATACAGCGCAACTGCTCCTGTTTACATCATGTCAACTCGGGTCGAGGACAATTGCAATGTTGTTGCAGTACACCATATTCAGGATTCAATATTTCATTGAACGTACACACACTGCTATTGGTGATATCCCGACAATTCGATGAGCGTTATACTCCTCATTCGCTGCAGAATACTACGCATATCAGCCGGTTGGCGCATTGTCAACTCTGTGTCCTGTCAAATACATTGTATTAGGTTAAGTAAAAAGTTCTGAGCGTTTTTCGCTAGATGTCTTTAGTGAGCCATATCTCACGATGTGCACATCGCATCGAGTCATAGTATACACCGATTTCAAGGTGATATTACGCATCAAAAAGGTTCTTTGTCAGTTTTGTGTTCGGTGAAGCCAGTTGTGTGTTACAGCGTTCGAAAATGGAGATAAAAAAAGAGAAAATTCGATACATTCTTCAGTACCACTACGACCAAGGTGAAAAGGCGGAGCAGGCGGCCAAAAAAATTTGTGCTGTTTATGGACCCAGTACAGTATCGAATGCAACAGCAAAGCGGTGGTTCCAACGATTCCGTTCTGGTAATATGGACGTCGAAGATGAGGCACGCTCTGGTAGGCCAATCGTCGAAAATGTGGATAAAATCATGGAAATCGTCGAGTCGGACCGGCATGTGAGCACTTATTCCATTGCCCAGGAACTGAAGATTAGCCAGAAAACCGTTTGGAACCATTTGCATAAGGCTGGTCTCAAGAAGAAGCTCGACGTATGGGTGCCACATGAATTGACGCAAAAGAACCTTTTGGACCGAATTGATGCCTGCGATTCTTTGTTGAGACGTAACGAAATCGACCCATTTTTGAAGCGGATGGTGACTGGCGATGAAAAATGGGTCACATACGAGAACAACAGCCGAAAAAGATCGTGGTCCAATCGCGGTGGGCCGGCCCAAACGATCGCCAAGCGTGGATTAACGGCCAAGAAGGTTTTATTGTGTGTTTGGTGGGATTGGAAGGGAATCATCCATTATGAGCTGCTCCCATCGGGGCAAACACTTAATTCGGACCTCTATTGTCAACAACTGACCAGACTGAAGCAGGCGATCGACCAGAAGCGGCCAGAATTGGCCAATAGGAAAGGTGTTGTGTTCCATCAAGACAACGCCAGGCCGCACACATCTTTAACGACGCGTCAGAAGCTCCGAGAGCTTGGCTGGGAGGTTCTATCGCATCCGCCGTACAGTCCAGACCTGGCACCAAGCGATTATCACCTTTTTAAGTTTTTGCAAAATTTTCTTGATGGTACAAAACTGGCCTCAAGAGAGGCTTGTGAAAATGAGCTGGTCAAGTTTTTTACCAATAGGGACGAGGACTTCTTCAACCGCGGAATTATGAAATTGCCTTCAAAATGGACAAAAGTAATCGAACAAAACGGCGCATATTTAATCTAAATCGAATAATCTTGACTATGTTAATTTCATCGTCGAAATAAAGCGAAAAAGCGCTCAGAACTTTTTACTTCACCTAATATACCGGATTCAATACTTCATTGAACGTACATACACTGCCATTGGTGGCATCCCGACAATTCGATACGCGTGAAACTCCACATTTCCTGCCACATACGGCGCACCTGTTGCTGTTTACATTATATCAACTCGGGTCGAGGACTAATGCAATGAAGTTGAAGTACTGCATATTCAGGATTCAATACTTCATTGAATGTGTCTACACTGCTATTGGTCCTATCACGACAATTCGATGCGCGTGATACTCCACATTCCCTGCCAAATACAGCGCACCTGCTCTTGTTTACATTATGTCAATTGTGGTCGAGGACAAATGCATTGCTTTTGCAGTACAGCATATACCGGATTCAATACTTCATTGAACGTACATACACTGCCATTGGTGGCATCCCGACAATTCGATACGCGTGAAACTCCACATTTCCTGCCACATACGGCGCACCTGTTGCTGTTTACATTATATCAACTCGGGTCGAGGACTAATGCAATGTTGTTGCAGTACAGCATATTCATGATTCAATATTCCATTGAACGGATCTACACTGCTATTGGTAATATCCCGACAATTCGATGCGCGTTATACTCCTCATTCGCTGCAAAATACTACGCACATCAGCCGGTGTGCGCATTGACAACTCTGTGCCCTGTCAAATACATTGTAGTTGCAGTTTATCATATTAGGCACAAGTATTTATTTAAACGTATCGCCGCTGCTATTCGTGGTATGTCGACAAATCTATGCGCGTGATACTCCACATTTTCTGCCAAATACAGCGCACCTGCTCCTGTTTACATTATGTCAACTCGGGTCGAGGACAAATCGTACGTTGATGTAGTACTGCATATTCAGGATTCAATATTTCATAGAACGGATCTACACTGCTATTGGTGATATCATGACAATTCGATGCGCGTGATACACCACATTCTCTGCCAAATACAGCGCACCTGCTCCTGTTTACATTATGTCAACTGGGGTCGAGGACACACGCAATGTTGTTGCAGTACTGCATATTCAGGATTCAATATTTCATTGAACGTATATACACCGCTATTGGTGATATCCCGTCAATTTGAAGCGTGTCATACTCCTCATTCGCTGCCAAATACTACGCACATCAGAGAGGTTGTGCATTGTCAACTCTGTGTCCTGTCAAATACATTGTATTTGCAGTTTATCATATTATGCACAAGTATTTATTTAAACGTATCTCCGCTGCTATTCGTGGTATGTCGACAAATCTATGCGCGTTATACTCCTCATTTGCTGCCAAATACAGCGCACCTGCTCCGGTTTACATTATGTCAACTCGGATCGAGGACTAATGCAATGTTGTTATAGTACTGCATATACCGAATTCAATACTTCATTGAATATATCTACACTGCTATTTGGTGATATCACGACAATTCGATGCGCGTGATACTCCACATTCGCTACCAAATACAGCGCACGTGCTCTTGTTTGCATTATGTCTTCTCGTGTCGAGGACAAACGCAATGTTGTTGCAGCACTGCTTTTCCTGGATTCAATACTGCATTGAACGCATCTACACTGCGACTGAAGATAATTCTTCAATTCTATGCGTCTTGCACTCCACATTTTCTGCCAAATACAGCGCACCTGCTCCTGTTTACATTATGTCAACTCGGGTCGAGGACAAATGCTACGTTGTTGTAGTACTGCATATTCATGATTCAATTCTTCATTGAATGTATCTACACTGCTATTGGTGATAACACGACAATTCGATGCGCGTGATACTCCACATTCCCTGCCAAATACAGCGCACCTGCTCCTGTTTACATTATGTCAACTCGGGTCGAGGACAAATCCTACGTTGATGTAGTACTGCATATTCAGGATTCAATATTTCATAGAACGGATCTACACTGCTATTGGTGATATCATGACAATTCGATGCGCGTGATACACCACATTCCCTGCCAAATACAGCGCACCTGCTCCTGTTTACATTATGTCAACTCGGGTCGAGGACAAATGCTACGTTATTGTAGTACTCCATATTCAGGATTCAATATTTCATAGAACGGATCTACACTGCTATTTGTGATATCTCGTCAATTCGATGCGCGGTATACCGCACAGCTGCTGCCAAATAGAGCGCAAATCAGCCACTGCGCGCTGTGTCAACTCAGGTCACTGCCTAATTCATTGTAATTGTATTTTTGCATATTTAGGCTGATGTATTCAATTAAAGGTACCTCCGGTGCTAGAGGTGGTATGCCTACAATTCGATGCGCGTTATGCTCCACAGTTGCCGCCAAATAGCGCACCTGCGCCTGTTTACATTATATCAACTTGGGTCGAGGACAAATGCAACGTTGTTGTAGTACTGCTTATTCAGGATTCAATACTTCATTGAATGTATCTACACTGCTATTGGTGATATCACGACAATCCGATGCGCGTGATACTCCGCATTCCCTGCCAAATACAGCGCACCTGCTCCTGTTTACATTATGTCAACTCGGGTCGAGGACAAATGCTACGTTGTTGTAGTACTGCATATTCAGGATTCAATGCTTCATTGAATGTATCTACACTGCCATTGGTGATATCACGACAATTCGATGCGCGTGATACTCCACATTCCCTGCCAAATACAGCGCACCTGCTCCTGTTTACATTATGTCAACTCGGGTCGAGGACAAATGCAATGTTGCTGCAGTACAGCACATTCAGGATTAAATATTTCATTGAACGTATATACACTGCTATTCGTGATATCCCGACAATTCGAAGCGCGTTATACTCCGCATTCCCTGCCAAATTCAGCGCACCTGCTCCTGTTTACATTATGTCAACTCGGGTCGAGGACAAATGCTACGTTGTTGTAGTACTGCATATTCAGGATTCAATTTTTCATAGAACGGATCTACACTGCTATTTGTGATATCTCGTCAATTCGATGTGCGGTATACCGCACAGCTGCTGCCAAATAGAGCGCAAATCAGCCACTGTGCGCTCTGTCAACTCAGGTCCCTGCCTAATTCATTGTAATTGTAGTTTTGCATATTTAGGCTTATGTATTCAATTAAACTTATCTCCGCTGCTATTCGTGGTATGTCGACAAATCCATGCGCGTTAGACTCCTCATTTGCCGCCAAACACACCGGACCTGCTCCTGTTTACATTATGTCAACTGAGGTCGAGGACAATTGCAATGTTGTTGCAGTACGGCAAATTCAGGATTCAATATTTCATTGAACGTATATACACCGCTATTGGTGATATCCCGTCAATTTGAAGCGTGTCATACTCCTCATTCGCTGCCAAATACTACGCACATCAGAGAGGTTGTGCATTGTCAACTCTGTGTCCTGTCAAATACATTGTAATTGCAGTTTATCATATTATGCACAAGTATTTATTTAAACGTATCTCCGCTGCTATTCGTGGTATGTCGACAAATCTATGCGCGTTATACTCCTCATTTGCTGCCAAATACAGCGCACCTGCTCCGGTTTACATTATGTCAACTCGGATCGAGGACTAATGCAATGTTGTTATAGTATTGCATATTCAGGATTCAATACTTCATTGAATGTATCTACACTGCTATTGGTGATATCACGACAACTCGATGCGCGTGATACTCCACGTTCCCTGCCAAATACAGCGCACCTGCTTCTGTTTACATTATGTCAACTCGGTTCCAGGACAAATGGAATGTTTTTGCAGTACAGCCCATTCAGGATTCAATATTTCATTGAACGGATCTACACTGCTATTTGTGATATCTCGTCAATTCGATGCGTGGTATACCGCACAGCTGCTGCCAAATAGAGCGCAAATCAGCCACTGTGCGCTGTGTCAACTCAGGTCACTGCCTAATTCATTGTAATTGTATTTTTGCATATTTAGGCTGATGTATTCAATTAAAGGTACCTCCGGTGCTAGAGGTGGTATGCCTACAATTCGATGCGCGTTATGCTCCACAGTTGCCGCCAAATAGCGCACCTGCGCCTGTTTACATTATATCAACTCGGATCGAGGACAAATGCAATCTTTTTGCAGTACTGGATATGCAGTATTCAATATTTCATCGAACGTATATGCACTGCTATTGGTGATATCCCGACAATTCGATGCGCGTGATACTCCATATTTCCTGCCAAATACAGCGTACCTGCTCCTGTTTACATTATGTCAACTGGGGTCGAGGACACATGCAATGCTGTTGTAGTACTGCATATTCAGGATTCAATACTTCACTGAATGTATCTACACTGCTACTGGAGATATTTCGTCAATTCGATACACGTGATACTCCACATTCCGTGCCAAATACATCGCACCTGCTCTTGTTTACATTACGTCAACTCGGGTCGTGGACAAATTCAATGTTGTTGTAGTACTGCATATTCAGGATTCAATATTTCATAGAACGGATCTACACTGCTATTTGTGATATCTCGTCAATTCGATGCGCGGTATACCGCACGGCTGCTGCCAAATAGAGCGCAAATCAGCCACTGTGCGCTGTGTCATCTCAGGTCCCTGCCTAATTCATTGTAATTGTAGTGTTGCATATTCAGGCTTAAGTATTCAGATAAACGTATCTCCGGTGCTATTGGTGGTATGCCTACAATTCGATGCGCGTTATGCTCCACAGTTGCCGCCAAACAGAGCACCTGCTCCTGTATACATTATGTCAACTCGATTCGAGGACAAATGCAATGCTGCAGTACAGCACATTCAGGATTCAATATTTCATTGAACGTATATACACTGCTATTCGTGATATCCCGACAATTCGAAGCGCATGATACTCCACATTTCCTGCCAAATACGGCACACCTGCTCCTGTTTACATTATGTCAACTCGGGTCGAGGACAAATACAATGTTGTTGCAGTACTGCATATCCAGCATTCAATATTTCATTCAACGTATCTACACTGCTACTGGAGATATTTCGTCAATTCCATGCGTCTTGTACTCCACATTTCCTGCCAAATACAGCGCACCTGCTCCTGTTTACATTATGTCAACTCGGGTCGAGGACAAATGCAATGTTGTTGCAGTACAGAACAAACAGAGTTCAACATTTCATTGAACGTATATACACTGCTATTGGTGATATCCCGACAATTCCATGCGAGTGATACTCCACATTCCCTGCCAAATACAGCGCACCTGCTCGTGTTTACATTATGTCAACTCGGATCGAGGACAAATGCAATCTTTTTGCAGTACTGGATATGCAGTATTCAATATTTCATCGAACGTATATGCACTGCTATTGGTGATATCCCGACAATTCGATGCGCGTGATACTCCACATTACCTGCCAAATACAGCGTACCTGCTCCTCTTCACATTATGTCAACTCGGGTCGAGGACAAATGCAATGTTGCAGCAGTACAGCATATTCAGGATTCAACATTTCATTGAACGTATATACACTGCTATTCGTGATATCCCGACAATTCGAAGCGCGTCATACTCCTAATTCGCTGCCAAATACTAAGCACATCAGAGAGTTTGCGCATTGTCAACTCTGTTTCCTGTCAAATAAATTGTATTCGCTGTTTGTCATGTTAGGCTCAAGTATTTAGTTAAACGTATCTCCGCTGCTATTCGTGGTATGTCGACAAATCTATGCGCGTTATACTCCACAGTTGCCGCCAAACAGCGCACCTGCTCCTGTTTACATTAAGTCATTCGGGTCGAGGACAAATGCATTGTTTTGGCAGTACATCATATACCGGATTCAATACTTGATTGAACGTACATACACTGCCATTGGTGATATCCCGACAATTCGATGCGCGTGATACTCCACATTACCTGCCAAATACGGCGCACCTACTCCTGTTTACATTATGTCAACACGGATCGAGGACAAATGCAATGTTTTTGCAGTACAGCATATACAGGATTCAATATTTCATTGAACGTATATACACTGCCATGGTGATATCCCGACAATTCGATGCGCAGGATACTCCACATTCCCTGCCAAATACAGCGCACGTGCTCTTGTTTAAATTATGCCAACTCGGGTCGAGGACAAATGCAATGTTTTTGCCGTACTGCATATCCAGGATTCAATAC
Organism: Bombus hypnorum; assembly: GCA_911387925.2. NCBI lineage: Eukaryota > Metazoa > Arthropoda > Insecta > Hymenoptera > Apidae > Bombus > Bombus hypnorum. Next base: position 2,305,895 of record CAJVQY020000009.1, on the reverse strand, counting down.
TTCATTGAAGGTAAATACAATGCTATTGGTGATATCCCGACAATTCGATGCGCGTGATACTCCACATTCCCTGCCAAATACATCGCACTTGCTCGTGTTTACATTATGTCAACTCGGATAGAGGACAAATGCAATGTTGTTGCAGTACAGCATATACAGGATTCACTATTCCATTGAACGTATATACACTGCTATTCGTCATATGCCCACAATTCGAAGCGCGTTATACTCCTCATTCGCTGCCAAATACTACGCACAACAGAGAGTTTGAGCATTGTCAACTCTGTGTCCTGTCAAATACATTGTAATTGCAGTTTATCATATTAGGCACAAGTATTTATTTAAACGTATCTCCGCTGCTATTCGTGGTATGTCGACAAATCTATGCGCGTAATACTCCTCATTTGCCGCCAAATACTGCGCCCCTGCTCTTGTTTACATTGTGTCAATTTTGGTCGAGGACAGATGCAGTGTTTTTGCAGTACAGCATATACTGAATTCAATACTTCATTGAACGTATATACACTGCTATTGGTGATATCCCGACAAATCGATGCGCGTGACACTCCACATTTCCAGCCAAATACGGCGCATCTGCTCCTGTTTACATTATATCAACTGGGGTAGAAGACAAATGCAATGTTCTCGTAGTACTGCATACTCAGGACTCAATACTTCATTGAACCTATCTACACTACTATTGGTGATATTTCGTCAATTCCATGAGCGTTATACTCCACAGCAGCCGCCAAACAGCGGGCCAGCGCTTGTTTACATTATGAAAACTGTTTTCGAGGTCAAATGCAATGTTGTTGCAGTACAGCATATACAGGATTCAATATCTCATTGAACGTATATACACTGCCATGGTGATATCCCGACAATTCGATGCGCGTGATACTCCACATTACCTGCCAAATACGGCGCACCTACTCCTGTTTACATTATGTCAACACGGATCGAGGACAAATGCAATGTTTTTGCAGTACAGCATATACAGGATTCAATATTTCATTGAACGTATATACACTGCCATGGTGATATCCCGACAATTCGATGTGCATGATACTCCACATTCCCTGCCAAATACAGCGCACGTGCTCTTGTTTAAATTATGCCAACTCGGGTCGAGGACAAATGCAATGTTTTTGCCGTACTGCATATCCAGGATTCAATACTTCATTGAACGTAAATACACTGCTATTGGTGATATCCCGACAATTCGATGCGCGTGATACTCCACATTCCCTGCCAAATACATCGCACTTGCTCGTGTTTACATTATGTCAACTCGGATAGAGGACAAATGCAATGTTGTTGCTGTACAGCATATACAGGATTCACTATTCCATTGAACGTATATACACTGCTATTCGTCATATGCCCACAATTCGAAGCGCGTTATACTCCTCATTCGCTGCCAAATACTACGCACAACAGAGAGTTTGAGCATTGTCAACTCTGTGTCCTGTCAAATACATTGTAATTGCAGTTTATCATATTAGGCACAAGTATTTATTTAAACGTATCTCCGCTGCTATTCGTGGTATGTCGACAAATCTATGCGCGTAATACTCCTCATTTGCCGCCAAATACAGCGCCCCTGCTCTTGTTTACATTGTGTCAATTTTGGTCGAGGACAGATGCAGTGTTTTTGCAGTACAGCATATACTGAATTCAATACTTCATTGAACGTATATACACTGCTATTGGTGATATCCCGACAAATCGATGCGCGTGACACTCCACATTTCCAGCCAAATACGGCGCATCTGCTCCTGTTTACATTATATCAACTGGGGTCGAAGACAAATGCAATGTTCTCGTAGTACTGCATACTCAGGACTCAATACTTCATTGAACCTATCTACACTACTATTGGTGATATTTCGTCAATTCCATGAGCGTTATACTCCACAGCAGCCGCCAAACAGCGGGCCAGCGCTTGTTTACATTATGAAAACTGTTTTCGAGGTCAAATGCAATGTTGTTGCAGTACAGCATATACAGGATTCAATATCTCATTGAACGTATATACACTGCCATGGTGATATCCCGACAATTCGATGCGCGTGATACTCCACATTACCTGCCAAATACGGCGCACCTACTCCTGTTTACATTATGTCAACACGGATAGAGGACAAATGCAATGTTTTTGCAGTACAGCATATACAGGATTCAATATTTCATTGAACGTATATACACTGCCATGGTGATATCCCGACAATTCGATGCGCATGATACTCCACATTCCCTGCCAAATACAGCGCAAGTGCTCTTGTTTAAATTATGCCAACTCGGTTCGAGGACAAATGCAATGTTTTTGCCGTACTGCATATCCAGGATTCAATACTTCATTGAACGTATATACACTGCTATTCGTGATATCCCGACAATTCGAAGCGCGTCATACTCCTAATTCGCTGCCAAATACTAAGCACATCAGAGAGTTTGCGCATTGTCAACTCTGTTTCCTGTCAAATAAATTGTATTCGCTGTTTGTCATGTTAGGCTCAAGTATTTAGTTAAACGTATCTCCGCTGCTATTCGTGGTATGTCGAAAAATCTATGCGCGTTATACTCCACAGTTGCCGCCAAACAGCGCACCTGCTCCTGTTTACATTAAGTCATTCGGGTCGAAGACAAATGCATTGTTTTGGCAGTACATCATATACCGGATTCAATACTTGATTGAACGTACATACACTGCCATTGGTGATATCCCGACAATTCGATGCGCGTGATACTCCACATTACCTGCCAAATACGGCGCACCTACTCCTGTTTACATTATGTCAACACGGATCGAGGACAAATGCAATGTTTTTGCAGTACAGCATATACAGGATTCAATATTTCATTGAACGTATATACACTGCCATGGTGATATCCCGACAATTCGATGCGCATGATACTCCACATTCCCTGCCAAATACAGCGCACGTGCTCTTGTTTAAATTATGCCAACTCGGGTCGAGGACAAATGCAATGTTTTTGCCGTACTGCATATCCAGGATTCAATACTTCATTGAACGTAAATACACTGCTATTGGTGATATCCCGACAAATCGATGCGCGTGACACTCCACACTTCCAGCCAAATACGGCGCATCTGCTCCTGTTTACATTATATCAACTGGGGTCGAAGACAAATGCATTGTTTTTGCAGTACAGCATATACTGGATTCAATATTTCATTGAATGTATCTACACTGCTACTGGAGATATTTCGTCAATTCGATGCGCGCTATACCGCACAGTTGCTGCCAAATAGAGCGCAAATCAGCCACTTTGCGCTATGTCAACTCAGGTCCCTGCCTAATTCATTGTAATTGTAGTTTTGCATACTTAGGCTTATGTATTCAATTAAACGTATCTCCGGTGCTATTGGTGGTATGCCTACAGTTCTATGCGCGTTATGCTCCACAGTTGCCGCCAAACAGCAGACCTGCTCCGGTTTACATTATGTCAACTCGGATCGAGGACAAATGCAATGTTGTTGCAGTACAGCATATACAGGATTCAATATTTCATTGAACGTATATACACTGCCATGGTGATATCCCGACAATTAGATGCCCATGATACTCCACATTTCCTGCCAAATACAGCGCACCTGCTCCTGTTTACATTATGTCATTCGGGTCGAGGACAAATGTATTGTTTTTGCAGTACATCATATAACGGATTCAATACTTCATTGAACGTAAATACACTGCTATTGGAGATATCCCGACAATTCGATGCGCATGATACTCCACATTTCCTGCCATATCAGCGCACCTGCTCCTGTTTACATTATGTCATTCGGGTCGAAGACAAATGCACTGTTTTTGCAGCACATCATATACCGGATTATATACTTCATTGAACGTAAATACACTGCTATTGGTGATATCCCGACAATTCCATGCGCGAGATACTCCACATTCCCTGCCAAATACAGCGCACCTGCTCCTGTTTACATTATGTCATTCGGGTCGAGGACAAACGCAATGTTGTTGCAGTACAGCATATTCAGGATTCAATATTTCATTGAACGTATATACACTGCAATTCGTGATATGCCGACAATTCGAAGCGCGTTACACTCCTCATTCGCTGCCAAATACTACGCACATCAGAGAACTGGCGCATTGTCAACTCTGTGTCCTGTCAAATACATTGTAATTGCAGTTTATCATATTAGGCTCAAGTATTTATTTAAAAGTATCTCCGCTGCTATTCGTGGTACGTCAACAAATCTATGCGCCTTATGCTCCACAGTTGCAACCAAACAGCGGACCTGCTCCTGTTTATATTATGTCAACTAGGGTCGATGACAAATACAATGTTCTAGTAGTACTGCATACTCAGGATTCAATATTTCATTGAATGTATCTACACTGCTATTGGTGAAATCACGACTACTCGATGCGCGTGATACTCCACATACCCTGCCAAAGACAGCGCACCTGCTCCTGTTTACATTATGTCAACTCCGGGCGAGGACAAATGCAATGTTGTTGCAGTACAGCATATACAGAATTCAATATTTCATTGAACGTACATACACTGCCATTGGTGATATCCCGACAATTCGATACGCGTGATACTCCACATTTCCTGCCACATACGACGCAACTGTTGCTGTTTACATTATGTCAACTCGGGTCGAGGACACATGCAATGTTGTTGCAGTACAGCATATTCAGGATTCAATATTCCATTGAACGGATCTACACTGCTATTGTTGATATCTCGACAATTCGATGCGCGCTATACCGCACAGTTGCTGCCAAATAGAGCGCAAATCAGCCACTTCGCGCTATGTCAACTCAGGTCCCTGCCTAATTCATTGTAATTGTTTTTTTGCATATTTAGGCTTATGTATTCAATTAAACGTATCTCCGGTGCTATTGGTGGTATGCCTACAATTCGATGCGCGTTATGCTCCACAGTTGCCGCCAAACAGCGGACCTGCTCCTGTTTATATTATGTCAACTGGGGTCGAAGACAGATGCAATGTTCTTGTAGTACTGCATACTCAGGATTCAATATTTCATTGAATGTATCTACACTGCTATTGGTGATATTACGACAATTCGATGCGCGTGATACTCCATATTTCCTGCCAAATACAGCGCACCTGCTCCTGTTTACATTATGTCAACTCGGCTCAAGGACAAATGCAATGTTTTTGCAGTACAGCACATTCAGGATTCAATATTTCATTGAACGGATATACACTGCTATTGGTGATATCCCGACAATTCGATCCGCGTTATACTCCTCATACGCTGCCAAATACTACGCACATCAGCCGGTTTGCGCATTGTCAACTCTGTGTCCTGTCAAATACATTGTAATTGCAGTTCATTATATTAGGCTCAAATATTTATTTAAACGTATCTCCGCTGCAATTCGTGGTATGTCGACAAATCTATGCGCGTTATACTCCTCATTTGCCGCCAAATACAGGGACCTGCTCCTGTTCACATTATGTCAACTGCGGTCGAAGTCAAATGCAATGTTGTTGCAGTACATCATGTTCAGGATTCAATATTTCATTGAACGTACATATCCTGCTATTGGTGATATCCCGACAAATCTATGCGCGTTATACTCCTCATTTGCCGCCAAACAGCGCACCTGCTCCTGTTTACAATATGTCAACTCGGGTCGAGGGCAAATGCTATGTTGTTGTAGTACAGCCTATAGAGGATTCATATTTCATTGAATACATCTACACTGCTATTGATGAGACCTCGTCAATTCGATGCGCGGTATATCGCACAGTTGCTGCAAAACAGAGCGCAAATCAGCCACTTTGCGATATGTCAACTCAGGTCCCTGTCTAATTCATTGTAATTGTGGCTTTGCATATTTAGGCTTAAGTATTCAATTAAACGTATCTCCGCTGCTATTGGTGGTATGCCTACAATTCGATGTGTGTGATACTCCACATTCCCTGCCAAATACAGCGCACCTGCTCTTGTTTACATTATGTGAACTCCGATCCAGGACAAATGCAATGTTGTTAAAGTACTGCATATCCAGGATTCAATACTTCATTGAACGTATCTACACTGCTACTCGAGATATTTCGACAATTCCATGCGCCTTGTACTCCACAATTCCTGCCGAATACAGCGCATCTGCTCCCGTTTACATTATGTCAACTGGGGTCGAGGACAAATGCAATGTTTTGCAGAACAGCATATTCAGGATTCAATATTTCATTGAACGTATCTACACTGCTGTTGGTGATATCTGCTCAATTCGATGCGCGGAATACCGCACACTTGCTACCAAATAGAGCGCAAATCAGCCACTGTGCGCTATGTCAACTCAGGTCCCTGCCTAACTCATTGTAATTGTAGTTTTGCATATTTAGGCTTAAGTATTCAATTACACGTATCTCCGCTGCTATTGGTGATATTCCAACAATTCGATGCGCGTGATACTCCACATTCCCTGCCAATCACAGCGCACCCGCTCCTGTTTACATTAAGTCAACTGGGGTCGAAGGCAAATGCAATGATGTTGTAGTACTGCATATACAGGATTCAATATTTCATTGAACGTAAATACACTGCTATTGGTGAAATACCGACAACTGGATGCGCGTGATACACCACATTCCCTGCCAAATACAGCGCACCTGCTCCTGTTTACATTATGTCAACTCGGGTCGAGAACAACTGCAATGTTGCTGCAGTAGGGCATATTCAGGATTCAATATTTCATTGAAGGTATATACACTGCGACTGGAGATATTTCGTCAACTCCATGCGTTTTGTACTCCACATTTCCTGCCGAATACAGCACTCCTGCTCCTGTTTACATTAAGTCAACTGGGGTCGAGGACAAATGCAATGTTTTTGTAGAACAGCATATTCAGGATTCAATATTTCAATGAACGTATATACACTGCTTTTCGTGATATCCCGACAATTCGATGTGCGTTATACTCCACACTTGCCGCCAAATACATCGCACCTGCTCCTGTTTACATTATGTCATCTCGGGTCGAGGACAAATGTAATGTTCCTGCAGTACAGCACATTCAGGATTCAATATTCCATTGAACGGATCTACACTGCTATTGGTGATATCTCGTCAATTCGGTGCGCGCTATATCGCACAGATGCTGCCAAATAGAGCGCAAATCAGCCACTTTGCGCTATGTCAACTCAGGTCCCTGCCTAATTCATTGTATTTGTACTTTTGCATATTTAGGCCTATGTATTCAATAAAACGTATCTCCGGTGCTATTGGTGGTATGCCTACAATTCGATGCGCATGATACTCCACATTTCCTGCCAAATACAGCGCACCTGCTCCTGTTTACATTATGTCCCACTCGGATCGAGGACAAATGCATTGTTGTTGCAGTACTGCATATCCAGGATTCAATACTTCATTGAACGTATATAAACTGCCATGGTGATATCCCGACAATTCGATGCGCATGATACTCCACATTTCCTGCCAAATACAGCGCACCTGCTCCTGTTTACATTATGTCAACTCGGGTCGAAGACAAATGCAATGTTGCTGCAGTACAGCATATTCAGGATTCGACATTTATTGAACGTATATACACTGCTATTCGTGATATCCCGACAATTCGAAGCGCGTTATACTCCACATCCCCAGCCAAATACAGCGCACCTGCTCCTGTTTACATTATTTCAACTCGGGTCAAGGACAAATGCAATGTTTTTGCAGTACAGCACATTCAGGATTCATTATTTCATTGAATGTATATACACTGCTATTCGTGATATCCCGACAATTCGAAGCGCGTTGTACTCCACATTCCCTGGCAAATACAACGCACCTGCTCCTGTTTACATTATGTCAACTCGGCTCAAGGACAAATGCAATGTTTTTGCAGTACAGCACATTCAGGATTCAATATTTCATTGAACGGATATACACTGCTATTGGTGATATCCCGACAATTCGATCCGCGTTATACTCCTCATACGCTGCCAAATACTACGCACATCAGCCGGTTTTCGCATTGTCAACTCTGTGTCCTGTCAAATACATTGTAATTGCAGTTCATTATATTAGGCTCAAATATTTATTTAAACGTATCTCCGCTGCAATTCGTGGTATGTCGACAAATCTATGCGCGTTATACTCCTCATTTGTCGCCAAATACAGGGACCTGCTCCTGGTCACATTATGTCAACTGCGGTCGAAGACAAATGCAATGTTGTTGAAGTACACCATGTTCAGCATTCAATATTTCATTGAACGTACATATCCTGCTATTGGTGTTATCCAAACAAATCTATGCACGTTATACTCCTCATTTGCCGCCAAACAGCGCACCTGCTCCTGTTTACAATACGTCAACTCGGGTCGAGGGCAAACGCAATGTTGTTAAAGTACTGCATATCCAGGATTCAATACTTCATTGAACGTAACTACACTGCTATTGGTGATATCCCGACAATTCCATGCGCGAGATACTCCACATTCCCTGCCAAATACAGCGCACCTGCTCCTGTTTACATTATGTCATTCGGGTCGAGGACAAACGCAATGTTGTTGCAGTACAGCATATTCAGGATTCAATATTTCATTGAACGTATATACACTGCAATTCGTGATATGCCGACAATTCGAAGCGCGTTACACTCCTCATTCGCTGCCAAATACTACGCACATCAGAGAACTGGCGCATTGTCAACTCTGTGTCCTGTCAAATACATTGTAATTGCAGTTTATCATATTAGGCTCAAGTATTTATTTAAAAGTATCTCCGCTGCTATTCGTGGTACGTCGACAAATCTATGCGCCTTATGCTCCACAGTTGCAACCAAACAGCGGACCTGCTCCTGTTTATATTATGTCAACTAGGGTCGATGACAAATACAATGTTCTAGTAGTACTGCATACTCAGGATTCAATATTTCATTGAATGTATCTACACTGCTATTGGTGAAATCACGACAATTCGATGCGCGTGATACTCCACATACCCTGCCAAAGACAGCGCACCTGCTCCTGTTTACATTATGTCAACTCCGGGCGAGGACAAATGCAATGTTGTTGCAGTACAGCATATACAGAATTCAATATTTCATTGAACGTACATACACTGCCATTGATGATATCCCGACAATTCGATACGCGTGATACTCCACATTTCCTGCCACATACGACGCATCTGTTGCTGTTTACATTATGTCAACTCGGGTCGAGGACACATGCAATGTTGTTGCAGTACAGCATATTCAGGATTCAATATTCCATTGAACGGATCTACACTGCTATTGTTGATATCTCGACAATTCGATGCGCGCTATACCGCACAGTTGCTGCCAAATAGAGCGCAAATCAGCCACTTCGCGCTATGTCAACTCAGGTCCCTGCCTAATTCATTGTAATTGTTTTTTTGCATATTTAGGCTTATGTATTCAATTAAACGTATCTCCGGTGCTATTGGTGGTATGCCTACAATTCGATGCGCGTTATGCTCCACAGTTGCCGCCAAACAGCGGACCTGCTCCTGTTTATATTATGTCAACTGGGGTCGAAGACAGATGCAATGTTCTTGTAGTACTGCATACTCAGGATTCAATATTTCATTGAATGTATCTACACTGCTATTGGTGATATCACGACAATTCGATGCGCGTGATACTCCATATTTCCTGCCAAATACAGCGCACCTGCTCCTGTTTAAATTATGTCAACTCGGCTCAAGGACAAATGCAATGTTTTTGCAGTACAGCACATTCAGGATTCAATACTTCATTGAACGTATCTACACTGCTACTCGAGATATTTCGACAATTCCATGCGCCTTGTACTCCACAATTCCTGCCGAATACAGCGCATCTGCTAACGTTTACATTATGTCAACTGGGGTCGAGGACAAATGCAATGTTTTGCAGAACAGCATATTCAGGATTCAATATTTCATTGAACGGATATACACTGCTATTGGTGATATCCCGACAATTCGATCCGCGTTATACTCCTCATACGCTGCCAAATACTACGCACATCAGCCGGTTTTCGCATTGTCAACTTTGTGTCCTGTCAAATACATTGTAATTGCAGTTCATTATATTAGGCTCAAATATTTATTTAAACGTATCTCCGCTGCAATTCGTGGTATGTCGACAAATCTATACGCGTTATACTCCTCATTTGTCGCCAAATACAGGGACCTGCTCCTGTTCACATTATGTCAACTGCGGTCGAAGACAAATGCAATGTTGTTGCAGTACACCATGTTCAGGATTCAATATTTCATTGAACGTACATATCCTGCTATTGGTGTTATCCAAAGAAATCTATGCGCGTTATACTCCTCATTTGCCGCCAAACAGCGCACCTGCTCCTGTTTACAATACGTCAACTCGGGTCGAGGGCAAACGCAATGTTGTTAAAGTACTGCATATCCAGGATTCAATACTTCATTGAACGTAACTACACTGCTACTCGAGATATTTCGACAATTCCATGCGCCTTGTACTCCACAATTCCTGCCGAATACAGCGCACCTGCTCCCGTTTACATTATGTCAACTGGGGTCGAGGACAAATGCAATGTTTTGCAGAACAGCATATTCAGGATTCAATATTTCATTGAACGTATCTACACTGCTGTTGGTGATATCTGCTCAATTCGATGAGCGGAATACCGCACACTTGCTGCCAAATAGAGCGCAAATCAGCCACTGTGCGCTATGTCAACTCAGGTCCCTGCCTAACTCATTGTAATTGTAGGTTTGCATATTTAGGCTTAAGTATTCAATTACACGTATCTCCGCTGCTATTGGTGATGTTCCAACAATTCGATGCGCGTGATACTCCACATTCCCTGCCAAACACAGCGCACCTGCTCCTGTTTACATTAAGTCAACTGGGGTCGAAGGCAAATGCAATGATGTTGTAGTACTGCATATGCAGGATTCAATATTTCATTGAACGTAAATACACTGCTATTGGTGAAATACCGACAACTCGATGCGCGTGATACTCCACATTCCCTGCCAAATACAGCGCACCTGGTCCTGTTTACATTATGTCTACTCGGGTCGAGGACAACTGCAATGTTGCTGCAGTAGGGCATATTCAGGATTCAATATTTCATTGAACGTATATACACTGCGACTGGAGATATTTCGTCAACTCCATGCGTTTTGTCCTCCACATTTCCTGCCGAATACAGCACTCCTGCTCCTGTTTACATTATGTCAACTCGGGTCGAGGACAAATGCAATGTTTTTGTAGAACAGCATATTCAGCGTTCAATATTTCATTCAACGTAAATTCACTGCTTTTGGTGAAATCCCCACAATTCGATGCGCGTGATACTCCACATTCCCTGCCAAATACAGCGCACCTGCTCCTGTTTACATTATGTCAACTCGGGTCGAGGACAAATGCCATGTTTTTGTAGTACTGCATATTCAGGATTCAATACTTCACTGAACATATATACACTGTTATTGGTGATATCCCGACACTTCGATGCGCCTGATACTCCACATTCCCTGCCAAATACAGCGCACCTGCTCCTGTTTACATTATGTCAACTCGGGTCGAGGAAAATGCAATGTTTTTGCAGTACAGCACATTCAGGATTCAATATTCCATTGAACGGATCTACACTGCTATTGGTGATATCTCGTCAATTCGGTGCGCGCTATATCGCACAGTTGCTGCCAAATAGAGCGCAAATCAGCCACTTTGCGCTATGTCAACTCAGGTCCCTGTCTAATTCATTGTAATTGTAGTTTTGCACATTTAAGCTTAAGTATTCAATTACATGTATCTCCGGTGCTATTGGTGGTATGCCTACAATTCGATGCGCGTTATACTCCACAGTAGCCGCCAAATACAGCGCACCTGCTCCTGTTTACATTATGACTACTCGGGTAGAGGACAAATGCAATGTTTTTGTAGTACTGCATATTCAGGATTCAATACTTCACTGAACATATATACACTGTTATTGGTGATATCCCGACACTTCGATGCGCCTGATACTCCACATTCCCTGCCAAATACGGCGCAACTGCTCCTGTTTGCGTTATGTCAACACGGGTCGAGGACAAATGCAATCTTTTTGCAGTCCAGGATATTCAGGATTCAATATTCCATTGAATGTATCTACACTGCTATTGGTGATATCACGACAATTCGATGCGCGTGATACTCCACATTCCCTGCCAAATACAGCGCACCTGCTCCTGTTTACATTATGTCCCACTCGGGTCGAGGACAAATGCCATGTTTTTGTATTACTGCATATTCAGGATTCAATACTTCATTGAATGTATCTGCACTGCTATTGGTGATATCACGACAATTCGATGCGCGTGATACTCAACATTCCCCGCCAAATACAGCGGACCTGTTCCCGTTTACATTATGTCAACTGGGGTCGAGGACAATTGCAATGTTGTTGCAGTACAGCATATTCAGTATTCAATTTTTCATTGAACGGATCTACACTGCTATTGGTGATATCTCGTCAATTCGATGCGCGGTGTACCACACAGTTGCTGCCAAATAGAGCGCAAATCAGCCACATTGCGCTATGTCAACTCAGGTCCCTGCCTAATTCATTGTAATTGTTGTTTTGCATATTTAGGCTTTTTTATTCAAATAAACGTATCTCCGGTGCTATTGGTGGTATGCCTACCATTCGATGCGCGGTATGCTCCACAGTTACAACCAAACAGCGGACCTGCTCTTGTTTATATTATGTCAACTGGGGTCGAAGACAAATGCAATGTTCTTGTAGTACTGCATACTCAGGATTCAATATTTCATTGAATGTATCTACACTGCTATTTGCGATATCACGACAATTCGATGAGCGTGATACTCCACATTCCCTGCCAAAGACAACGCACCTGCTCTTGTTTACATTATGTCAACTCGGGTCGGCGACAAATGCATTGTTTTTGCAGTATAGCACATACAGGATTCAATACTTCACTGAACATATATACACTGCTATTGGTGATATCCCGACAATTCCATGCGCGTGATACTCCACATTACCTGCCAAATACAGCGCACCTGCTCCTGTTTACATTATGTCAACTGGGGTCGAAGACAATTGCAATGTTGTTGCAGTACACCACATTCAGGATTCAGTATTTCATTGAACGTACATATCCTGCAATTGGTGGTATCCCGACAATTCGATGCGCGTTATACTCCTCATTCGCTGCAGAATACTACGCACATCAGCCGGTTTGCGCATTGTCAACTCTGTGTCCTGTCAAATACATTGTAATTGCAGTTTATCATATTAGGCTCAAATTTTTATTTAAACGTATCTCCGCTGCTATTCGTGGTATGTCGACAAATCTATGCGCGTTATACTCCTCATTTTCCGCCAAATACAGCGGACCTGCTCCTGTTTATATTATGTCAACTGGTGTCGAAGACAAATGCAATGTTCTTGTAGTACTGCATCCTCAGTATTCAATATTTCATTGAATGTATCTACACTGCTATTGGTGATATCACGACAATTCGATGCGCGTGATACTCCACATTCCCTGCCAAAGACAACGCACCTGCTCTTGTTTACATTATGTCAACTCGGGTCGGGGACAAATGCATTGTTTTTGCAGTATAGCACATACAGGATTCAATACTTCACTGAACATATATACACTGCTATTGGTGATATCCCGAGAATTCCATGCGCGTGATACTCCACATTACCTGCCAAATACAGCGCACCTGCTCCTGTTTACATTATGTCAACTCGGCTCGGGGACAAATGCAATGTTTTTGCAGTACTGCATATTCAGGATTCAATATTTCATTGACCGTATATACACTGCTATTGGTGATATCCCGACAATTCGATGCGCGTTATACTCCTCATTCGCTGCCAAATACAGCGCGCGTCATTCAATTCCATGCGCGTTCTACTCCACACTTGCTCTCGTATATAGCGCACCTGCTCCTGTTTAAATTATATCAACTCGGGTCATGGTCAAATCCAATGTTATTGCTGTACTGCATATTCAGGATTCAATATTCCCTTAATTGTTTATACACTGCTATTGGTGAAATCTCGACAATTCGACGTGCGTTACTCCACATATGCGGCCAAATTCAGCGCACGTCATTCGGTTTGCCCTATGTCAACTCTGGGCCCTGTCAAGTGCAGCGTAATTGCAATTTTGCAGAGTCTGTGTTAAATACTCAATTAAACGTATCCGCACTGTTATTGGTGATATCTAGACAAGTGGTTGAGCGTTAAATTCCTCATTCGCTGCGAAATTTAGCGGAGCTGCTCCTGTTTACAATATGTCAAATCGGGTCGAGGTCAAATCCAATGATATTGCAGTACTGTATATTCAGCCTTCAATATTCAATTGAACGTTGCTTCGTTTCGATTGGAGATACGAAGAAAATTCGATGCGCGTTCTACTCCACAGATGCTGCCAAATACAGCGCACATCAACCGGTTTACTCAATGTCAACTCTGTGTCCTGTCAAATCCAGCGTAATTGCCGTTTTAAAATATTCTACCGTTAATATTCAATTAAACGTGTCTCCGCCGCTATTGGTGGTATGTCGACAATTCGAAGCGCTTTACACGCCACATTTCCTGCCAAATACAGCGCACATGCTCCCGTTTACATTTTGCCAACTCGGCTCGAGGTCAAATCCAATGTTATTGCTATGCTGCTTATCCAGGCTTCAATTATCAATTGAACGAATCTGTACTACTATTGGTGATATGTCAACAATTCGATGCGCGCTATCCCGCACATTTGCTGCAAGAAATAGCGCACAGCAACCAGTTTGCGCAATGTCAACTCTGTGTCCTATCAAATACAGCGTTATTCCTGTTTTGCATAGTCAGTTTTAAATATTCATTTGAGCGTATTCCAGTTTCTATTCCAGATATCTCGATAGCTCGATACGCGCTAAACTCCACATTTGCTGCCAAATAGAGCGCACTTGCAACTGTTTACATTAAGTAATCTCGGATCGAGGTAAAATCCAATGCTATTGCTGTACTGCATATTCAGGAATCAATATTCCATTGAAATTTTCTACATTGCTATTGGTGATATCCCGACAATTCGATGCGCGTTATACTCCTAATTCGATGCCAAATACTATGCACATCAGCCGGTTTGCGCATTATCAACTCTGTGTCCTGTCAAATACATTGCAATCGCAGTTTATCATATTAGGCTCAATTATTTATTTAAACGTATCTCCGCTGCTATTCGTGGTATGTCGACAAATCTATGCGCGTTATACTCCTCATTTGCCGCCAAATACGGGGGACCTGCTCCTGTTCACATTATGTCAACTGGGGTCGAAGACAAATGCAATATTGTTGTAGTACTGCATGTTCAGGATTCAATATGTCATTGAACGGATCTACACTGCTAATGGTGATATCTCGTCAGTTCGATGCGCGTGATACTCCACTGTTCCTGCCAAATACGGCGCACCTGCTCCTGTTTACATTATGTCAACTCGGGTCGAGGACAAATCCAATGATTTTGCAGTACAGGATATTCAGGATTCAATATTTCATTGATCGTATATACACTGCTATTAGTGATATCTTGACAAATCCATGCGCGCTATACTCCTCATTTGCCGCCAAATAAAGCGGACCTGCTCCTGTTTACATTAAGTCAACTGGGGTCGAGGACAATTGCAATGTTGTTGCAGTAAAGCATATTCAGGAATCAATATTTCATTGAAGAGACCTACACTGCTATTTGTGATATCTCGTCAATTCGATGCGCGGTATGCCGCACAGCTGCTGCCAAATAGAGCGCAAATCAGCCACTGTGCGCTGTGTCAACTCAGGTCACCGCCTAATTCATTGTAATTGTATTTTTGTATATTTTGGCTGATGTATTCAATTAAACGTACCTCCGGTGCTAGAGGTGGTATGCCTACAATTCGATGCGCGTTATGCTCCACAGTTGCCGCCAAACCGCGCACCTGCTCCTGTTTACATTATGTCAACTGGGGTCGAAGACAAATGTAATGTTCTTGTAGTACTGCATACTCAGGATTCCATACTTCATTGCATGTATCTACACTGCTACTGGTGATGTCACTACAATTCAATACGCGTGGTACTCCACATTTCCTGCCAAATACAGCGCACCTGCTCCTGTTTACATTATGTCAACTCGGGTCGAGTACAAATGCTACGTTGTTGTACTACTGCATATTCAGGATTCAATTCTTCATTGAATGTATCTACACTGCTATTGGTGATATCACGACAATTCGATGCGCGTGATACCACACGTTCCCTGCCAAATACAGCGCACCTGCTCCTGTTTACATTATGTCAACTCGATTCCCGGACAAATGCCATGTTTTTGCAGTACAGCACATTCAGGATTCAATATTTCATTGAACGGATCTACACTGCTATTGGTGATATCACGACAATCCGATGCGCGTGATACTCCGCATTCCCTGCCAAATACAGCGCACCTGCTCCTGTTTACATTATGTCAACTCGGGTCGAGGACAAATGCTACGTTGTTGTAGTACTGCATATTCAGGATTCAATTCTTCATTGAATGTATCTACACTGCTATTGGTGATATCACGACAATTCGATGCGCGTGATACTCCGCATTCCCTGCCAAATACAGCGCACCTGCTCCTGTTTACGTTATGTCAACTCGGGTCGAGGACAAATGCTACGTTGTTGTAGTACTACATATTCAGGATTCAATATTTCATAGAACGGATCTACACTGCTATTTGTGATATCTCGTCAATTCGATGCGCGGTATACCGCACAGCTGCTGCCAAATAGAGCGCAAATCAGTCACTGTGAGCTGTGTCAACTCAGATCCCCGCCTAATTCATTGTAATTGTAGTTTTGCAAATTCAGGCTTTAGTATTCAATTAAACGTATCTCCGGTGCTATTGGTGGTACGCCTACAATCCGATGCGCGTGATACTCCGCATTCCCTGCCAAATACAGCGCACCTGCTCCTGTTTACATTATGTCAACTCGGGTCGAGGACAAATGCTACGTTGTTGTAGTACTGCATATTCAGGATTCACTATTTCATTGAACGGGTCTACACTGCTAATGGTGATATCTCGTCAATTCGATGCGCGTGATATTCCACATTTCCTGCCAAATACGGCGCACCTGCTCCTGTCTACATTATGTCAACTCGGGTCGAGGACAAATCTAATGATTCTGCAGTACAGGATATTCAGGATTCAATATTTCATTGATCGTATATACACTACTATTAGTGATATCCTGACAAATCTATGCGCGTTATAATCCTCATTTGCCGCCAAATAATGCGGACCTGCTCCTGTTTACATTAAGTCAACTGGGGTCGAGGACAATTGGAATGTTGTTGCAGTAAAGCATATTCAGGAATCAATATTTCATTGAACAGACCTACACTGCTATTTGTGATATCTCGTCAATTCGATGCGCGGTATGCCGCACGGTTGCTACCAAATAGAGCGCAAATCAGCCACTTTGCGCTATGTAAGCTCAGGTCCCTGTCTAATTCATTGCAATTGTATTTTTGCATATTTAGGCTTATGTATTCAATTAAACGTATCTCCGGTGCTATAGGTGGTATGCCTACAATTCGATGCGCGTTATGCTCCACAGCTGCCGCCAAACAGCGCACCTGCTCCTGCTTACATTATGTCAACTCGGGTCGGGGACAAATCCAATGTTATTGCCGTTCAGGATAATCAGGATTCAATATTTCATTGATCGTATATACACTGCCATTAGTGATATCCTGACAATTCGATGCGCGTTGTACTCTTCATTGGCTGCCAAATACTGCGCAGACCAGCCGGTTTGCGCATTGTCAACTCTGTGTCCTGTCAAATACATTGTAATTGCAGATTATCATGTGAGGCTCAAGTATTTATTTAAACGTATCTCCGCTGCTATTAGTGGTATGTCGACAAATCTATGCGCGTTATACTCCTCATTTGCCGCCAAACAGCGCACGTGCTCCTGTTTACATTATGTCAACTCGGGTCGAGGACAAATGCAATGTTGCTGCAAGTACTGCATATTCAGGATTCTATATTTCATTGAACGTGAATACACTGTTATTGGTGACATCCCGACAACTCGATGCGCGTGATACTCCACATTCCCTGCCAAATACAGCGCACCTGCTCCTGTTTACATTATGTCAAAAGGGATCGAGGCAAATGCTATGTTGTTGCAGTACAGCCTATACAGGATTCATATTTCATTGAACGTATATACACTGCCATGGTGATATCCCGACAAATCGATGCGCATGATACTCCATATTTCCTGCCAAATACAGCGTACCTGCTCCTGTTTACATTATGGCAACTCGGGTCGACAACAAATGCAATGTTTCTGCGAGTAGAGCATATTCAGGATTCAATATTTCATTGAACGTAAATACACTGTTATTGGTTATATCCCGACAACTCGATGCGCGTGATACTCCACATTCCCTGCCAAATACAGCGCACCTACTCCTGTTTACATTATGTCAACACGTATCGAGGGCAAATGCGTTGTTGTTGCAGTATAGCATATGCAGGATTCAAACTTTCATTGAACGTATATACACTGCCATGGTGATATCCCGACACTTCGATGCGCATGATACTCCACATTCCCTGCCAAATACAGCGCACCTGCTCTTGTTTACATTGTGTCAATTGTGGTCGAGGACAAATGCATTGCTTTTGCAGTACAGCATATACCGGATTCAATACTTCATTGAACGTATATACCCTGCTATTGGTGGTATCCCGACAATTCGATGCCCGTGATACTCCACATTTCCTGCCAATTACGGCGCACCTGCTCCTGTTTACATTATGTCAACTCGGGTCGTGGACAAATGCAATGTTGTTGCAGTACAGCATATTCAGGATTCAATATTTCATTGAACGTAAATTCACTGCTATTGGTGATATCCCGACAATTCGATGCGCATGATACTCCATATTTCCTGCCAAATACAGCGTACCTGCTCCTGTTTACATTATGGCAACTCGGGTCGACAACAAATGCAATGTTTTTGCAGTACAGGATATTCAGGATTCAATATTTCATTGAACGTAAATTCACTGCTATTGGTGATATCCCGACAACTCGATGCGCGTTGTACTCCTCTTTCGCTGCCAAATACTACGCAGATCAGCCGGTTTGCGCATTGTCAACTCTGTGTCCTGTCAAATACATTGTAATTGCAGATTATCATATTAGGTTCAAGTATTTATTTAAACGTATCTCCGCTGCTATTAGTGGTATGTCGACAAATCTATGCGCGTTATACTCCTCATTTGCCGCCAAATACAGCGGACCTGCTCCTGTTTACATTATGTCAACTGGGGTCGAGGACAAATCCAATGTTTTTGCAGTACAGGATATTCAGGATACAATATTTCATTGAACGTATATACACTGCTATTGGTGATATCCTGACAATTCGATGCGCGTGATACTCCACATTCCCTGGCAAATACTACGCAGAACAGCCGGTTTGCGCATTGTCAACTCTGTGTCCTGTCAAATACGTTGTAATTGCAGTTTATCTTATTAGGCTCAAGTATTTATTTAAACGTATCTCCGCTGCTATTAGTAGTATGTCGACAAATCTATGCGCGTTATACTCCTCATTTGCCGCCAAATACAGCGGACCTGCTCAATATTACATTATGTCAACCCGGGTCGAGGACAATTGCAATGTAGTTGTAGTACTGCATATTCAGGATTCAATTCTTCATTGAATGTATCTACACTGCTATTGGCCATATCGCGACAATCGGTGCGCGTGATACTCCATATTCCCAACCAAATACAGCGCACCTGCTCCTGTTTACATTATTTCAACTCGGGTCAAGGAAAAATGCAATGTTATTGCAGTACAGCACATTCAGGATTCGATATTTCATTGAACGGATCTACACTGCTATTTGTGATATCTCGTCAATTCGATGCGCGGTATACCGCACAGTTGCCGCCAAATACAGCGCACGTGCCCCTGTTTACATTATATCAACTTGGGGCGAGGACAAATGCAACGATTTTGTAGTACTACATATTCAGGATTCAATACTTCAATGAATGTATCTACTCTGCTATCGGTCATATCACGACAATTCGATGCGCGTGATACTCCATATTTGCTGACCAATACGGCGCACCTGCTCCTGTTTACATTATGTCAACTCGGGTCGAGGGCAAATGGAATGTTGCTGTAGTGTTGCATATTCAGGATTTAATACTTCATTGAATGTATCTACCCTGCAATTGGTCATATCACGACAATTCGATGCGCGTGATACACCACATTCCCTGCCAAATACAGCGCACCTGCTCTTGTTTACATTGTGTCAACCGTGGTCGTGGAAAAATGCATTGTTTTTGCAGTACAGCATATACCGGATTCAATACTTCATTGAACGTATATACACTGTTTTTGGTTATATCCCGACCATTCGATAAGCGTGGTACTACACGTTTCCTGCCAAATACGGCACACCTGCTCCTGTTTACATTATGTCAACTCGGGTCGAGGACAAATCCAATGTTTTTGCAGCACAGGAAATTCAGGATTCAATATTTCATTGAACGTATATACACTGCTATTGGTGATATCCTGACAATTCGATGCGCGTTATACTCCACATTCCCTGCCAAATACAGCGCACCTGCTCCTGTTTACATTATGTCAACTCGGGTGAAGGACAAATGCAATGTTTTTGCAGTACAGCACATTCAGGATTCAATATTTCATTGAACGGATCTACACTGCGACTGGAGATATCTCGTCTATTCGATGCACGGTATACCGCACACTTCCTGCCAAATAGAGCGCAAATCAGCCATTGTGCGCTGAGTCAACCCAAGTCCCTGCCTAACTCATTGTAATTGTATTTTTGCATATTTAGGCTTATGTATTCAATTAAACGTATCTGCGGAGCTATAGGTGGTATGCCTACAATTCGATGCGCGTTATGCTCCACAGTTGCCGCCTAATACAGCGCACCTGCTCCTGTTTACATTATGTCAACTCGGGTCGAGGACATATGCAATGTTTTTGCAGTACAGCATATTCGGGATTCAATATTTCATTGAACGTATATACACTGCTATTGGTGATATCTCGTCAATTCGATGCGCGGTATGCCGCACAGTTGCTGCCAAATAGAGCGCAAATCAGCCACTTTGCGCCATGTAAACTCAGGTCCGTGCCTAATTCATTGTAATTGTATTTTTGCATATTTAGGCTTATGTATTCAAATTAAACGTATCTCCGGTGCTATAGGTTGTATGCCTACAATTCGATGCGCGTTATGCTCCACAGCTGCCGCCAAACAGCGCACCTGCTCCTGTTTACATTATGTCAACTCGGGTCGAGGACAAATCCAATGTTTTTGCAGTACAGGATATTCAGAATTCAATATTTCATTGATCGTATATACACTGCTATTGGTGATATCCTGACAATTCGATGCGCGTTATACTCCTCATTCGCTGCAGAACACTACGTACATCAGCCCGTAGGCGCATTGTCAACTCTGAGTCCTGTCAAATACATTGTAATTGCAGTTTATCATATTAGGCTTAAGTATTTATTTAAACGTATCTCCGCTGCTATTCGTGGTATGTTGACAAATCTATGCGCGTTATACTCCTCATTTGCCGCCAAATACAGCGCACCTGCTCCTGTTTACATTATGTCAACTCGGGTCGAGGACAATTGCAATGTTATTGTAGTACTGCATATTCAGGATTCAATACTTCATTGAATGTATCTACAGTGCAATTAGTCATATCACGACAATTCGATGCGCGTGATACACCACATTCCCTGCCAAATGCAGCGCACCTGCTCTTGTTTACATTGTGTCAACTGTGGGCGTGGACAAATGCAATGTTTTTGCAGTTATGCATATTCAGTATTCAATATTTCATTGAACAGATCTACACTGCTATTGGTGATATCGCCTCAATTCGATGCGCGGAATACCGCACACTTGCTGCCAAATAGAGCGCAAATCAGCCACTGTGCGCTATGTCAACTCAGGTCCCTGCCTAACTGATTGTAATTGTAGTTTTGCATATTTAGGCTTAAGTATTCAATTAAACGTATCTGCGGTGCTATTGGTGGTATGCCTACAATTCGACGCGCGATGTACTCCACATTTACCGCAAAACAGCGGACCTGCTCCTGTTTATATTATGTCAACTCTAGTCGAGGACAAATGCAATGAAGTTGCAGTACTGCATATTCGGGATTCAATACGTCATTGAATGTATCTACACTGCAATTAGTCATATCACGACAATTAGATGCGCGTGATACTCCACATTCCCTCCCAAATACAGCGCACGTGCTCTTGTTTACATTATGTCAACTCGGGTCGAGGACAAATGCAATGTTGTTGCAGTACTGCATATGCAGGATTCAATACTTCATTGAACGTATCTACCCTGCTATTGGTGATATCCCGTCTATTCGATGCGCGATATACCCTTCATTCGCTGCCAAATACAGCGCACGTGCTCTTGTTTACATTATGTCAACTCGGGTCGAGGACAAATGCAATGTTGTTGCAGTACTGCATATGCAGGATTCAATACTTCATTGAACGTATCTACCCTGCTATTGGTGATATCCCGTCTATTCGATGCGCGATATACCCTTCATTCGCTGCCAAATACAGCGTACCTGCTCCTGTTTACATTATGTCATTCGGGTCGAGGACAAATGCAATGTTTTTGCAGTACAGCACATTCAGGATTCAATATTTCATTGAACGGATCTACACTGCTATAGGTGATATGCCGACAATGTGAAGCGCGTTATACTCCTCATTCTCTGCCAAATACTACGCACATCAGAGTGTTTGCGCATTGTCAACTCTGTGTCCTGTCAAATACATAGTAATTGCAGTTTATCATATTAGGCTGAAGTATTTCTTTAAAAGTATCTCCGCTGCTATTCGTGGTACGTCGACAAATCTATGCGCGTTATACTCCTCATTTGCCGCCAAATACAGCGCACCTGTTGCTGTTTACATTATGTCAACTCGGGTCGAGGACACACGCAATGTTGTTGTAGTACAGCATATACCGAATTCAATACTTCATTGAACGTACATACACTGCCATTGGTGGCATCCCGACAATTCGATACGCGTGAAACTCCACATTTCCTGCCACATACGGCGCACCTGTTGCTGTTTACATTATATCAACTCGGGTCGAGGAATAATGCAATGAAGTTGAAGTACTGCATATTCAGGTTTCAATATTTCATTGAACGTATATACACTGCCATGATAATATCCCGACAATTCAATGCGCATGAAACTCCACATTTTCTGCCAAATACAGCGCACCTGCTCCTGTTTACATTATGTCAACTCGGGTCGAGGACAAATGCTACGTTGTTGTAGTACTGCATATTCATGATTCAATCCTTCATTGAATGTATCTACACTGCTATTGGTGATAACACGACAATTCGATGCGCGTGATACTCCACATTCCCTGCCAAATACAGCGCACCTGCTCCTGTTTACATTATGTCAACTCGGGTCGAGGACAAATCCTACGTTGATGTAGTACTGCATATTCAGGATTCAATATTTCATAGAACGGATATACACTGCTATTGGTGATATCATGACAATTCGATGCGCGTGATACTCCACATTCCCTGCCAAATACAGCGCACCTGCTCCTGTTTACATTATGTCAACTCGGGTCGAGGACAAATGCTACGTTGTTGTAGTACTGCATATTCAGGATTCAATATTTCATAGAACGGATCTACACTGCTGTTTGTGATATCTCGTCAATTCGATGCGCGGTATACCGCACAGCTGCTGCCAAATAGAGCGCAAATCAGCCACTGTGCGCTCTGTCAACTCAGGTCACTGCCTAATTCATTGTAATTGTATTTTTGCATATTTAGGCTGATGTATTCAACGAAACGTACCTCCGGTGCTAGAGGTGGTATGCCTACAATTCGATGCGCGTTATGCTCCACAGTTGCCGCCAAATAGCGCACCTGCGCCTGTTTACATTATATCAACTTGGGTCGAGGACAAATGCAACGTTGTTGTAGTACTGCTTATTCAGGATTCAATACTTCATTGAATGTATCTACACTGCTATTGGTGAAAGCACGACAATCCGATGCGCGTGATACTCCGCATTCCCTGCCAAATACAGCGCAACTGCTCCTGTTTACATTATGTCAACTCGGGTCGAGGACACACGCAATGTTGTTGTAGTACAGCATATACCGAATTCAATATTTCATTGAACGTATATACACTGCTATTCGTGATATGCCGACAATTCGAAGAGCGTTATACTCCTCATTCGCTGCCAAATACTACGCACATCAGAGAATTGGCGCATTGTCAACTCTGTGTCCTGTCAAATACATTGTATTTGCCGTTTATCATGTTAGGCTCAATTATTTAATTAAGCGTATCTCCGCCGCAATTCGTGGTATGTCGACAAATCTATGCGCGCTGTACTCCGCAGTTGCAGCCAAACAGCGCACCTGCTTCTGTTCACATTGTGTCATTCGGGTCGAGCACAAATGCATTGTTTTTGCAGTACATCATATACCGGATTCAATACTTCATTGAACGTACATACACTGCCATTGGTGGCATCCCGACAATTCGATACGCGTGAACCTCCACATTTCCTGCCACATACGGCGCACCTGTTGCTGTTTAAATTATATCAACTCGGGTCGAGGAATAATGCAATGAAGTTGAAGTACTGCATATTCAGGATTCAATACTTCATTGAATGTGTCTACACTGCTATTGGAAATATCCCGACAATTCGATGCGCGTTATACTCCTCATTCGCTGCAAAATACTACGCACATCAGACGGTGTGCGCATTGTCAACTCTGTGCCCTGTCAAATACATTGTAGTTGCAGTTTATCATATTAGGCACAAGTATTTATTTAAACGTATCACCGCTGCTATTCGTGGTATGTCGACAAATCTATGCGCGTTATACTCCTCATTTGCCGCCAAATACGGCGCCCCTGCTCCTGTTTACATTATGTCAACTCGGGTCGAGGACAATTGCAATGTTATTGTAGTACTGCATATTCAGGATTCAATATTTCATTGAACGGATCTACACTGCTATTTGTGATATCTCGTCAATTCGATGCGTGGTATACCGCACAGCTGCTGCCAAATAGAGCGCAAATCAGCCACTGTGCGCTGTGTCAACTCAGGTCACTGCCTAATTCATTGTAATTGTATTTTTGCATATTTAGGCTTATGTATTCAATTAAACGTATCTGTGGTGCTATAGGTGGGATGCCTAAAATTCGATGTGCGTTATGCTCCACAGTTGCCGCCAAACAGCGCACCTGCTCCTGTTTACATTATGTCAACTGGGGTCGAAGACAAATGCAACGTTGTTGTAGTACTGCATATTCAGGATTCAATTCTTCATTGAATGTATCTACACTGCTATTGGTGATATCACGACAATTCGATGCGCGTGATACTCCATATTTGCTGACCAATACGGCGCACCTGCTCCTGTTTACATTATGTCAACTCGGGTCGAGGGCAAATGGAATGTTGCTGTAGTGTTGCATATTCAGGATTTAATACTTCATTGAATGTATCTACCCTGCAATTGGTCATATCACGACAATTCGATGCGCGTGATACACCACATTCCCTGCCAAATACAGCGCACCTGCTCTTGTTTACATTGTGTCAACCGTGGTCGTGGAAAAATGCATTGTTTTTGCAGTACAGCATATACCGGATTCAATACTTCATTGAACGTATATACACTGTTTTTGGTTATATCCCGACCATTCGATAAGCGTGGTACTACACGTTTCCTGCCAAATACGGCACACCTGCTCCTGTTTACATTATGTCAACTCGGGTCGAGGACAAATCCAATGTTTTTGCAGCACAGGATATTCAGGATTCAATATTTCATTGAACGTATATACACTGCTATTGGTGATATCCTGACAATTCGATGCGCGTTATACTCCACATTCCCTGCCAAATACAGCGCACCTGCTCCTGTTTACATTATGTCAACTCGGGTGAAGGACAAATGCAATGTTTTTGCAGTACAGCACATTCAGGATTCAATATTTCATTGAACGGATCTACACTGCGACTGGAGATATCTCGTCTATTCGATGCACGGTATACCGCACACTTCCTGCCAAATAGAGCGCAAATCAGCCATTGTGCGCTGAGTCAACCCAAGTCCCTGCCTAACTCATTGTAATTGTATTTTTGCATATTTAGGCTTATGTATTCAATTAAACGTATCTGCGGAGCTATAGGTGGTATGCCTACAATTCGATGCGCGTTATGCTTCACAGTTGCCGCCTAATACAGCGCACCTGCTCCTGTTTACATTATGTCAACTCGGGTCGAGGACATATGCAATGTTTCTGTAGTACAGCATATTCGGGATTCAATATTTCATTGAACGTATATACACTGCTATTGGTGATATCTCGTCAATTCGATGCGCGGTATGCCGCACAGTTGCTGCCAAATAGAGCGCAAATCAGCCACTTTGCGCCATGCAAACTCAGGTCCGTGCCTAATTCATTGTAATTGTATTTTTGCATATTTAGGCTTATGTATTCAAATTAAACGTATCTCCGGTGCTATAGGTTGTATGCCTACAATTCGATGCGCGTTATGCTCCACAGCTGCCGCCAAACAGCGCACCTGCTCCTGTTTACATTATGTCAACTCGGGTCGAGGACAAATCCAATGTTTTTGCAGTACAGGATATTCAGAATTCAATATTTCATTGATCGTATATACACTGCTATTGGTGATATCCTGACAATTCGATGCGCGTTATACTCCTCATTCGCTGCAGAACACTACGTACATCAGCCCGTAGGCGCATTGTCAACTCTGAGTCCTGTCAAATACATTGTAATTGCAGTTTATCATATTAGGCTTAAGTATTTATTTAAACGTATCTCCGCTGCTATTCGTGGTATGTTGACAAATCTATGCGCGTTATACTCCTCATTTGCCGCCAAATACAGCGCACCTGCTCCTGTTTACATTATGTCAACTCGGGTCGAGGACAATTGCAATGTTATTGTAGTACTGCATATTCAGGATTCAATACTTCATTGAATGTATCTACAGTGCAATTAGTCATATCACGACAATTCGATGCGCGTGATACACCACATTCCCTGCCAAATGCAGCGCACCTGCTCTTGTTTACATTGTGTCAACTGTGGGCGTGGACAAATGCAATGTTTTTGCAGTTATGCATATTCAGTATTCAATATTTCATTGAACAGATCTACACTGCTATTGGTGATATCGCCTCAATTCGATGCGCGGAATACCGCACACTTGCTGCCAAATAGAGCGCAAATCAGCCACTGTGCGCTATGTCAACTCAGGTCCCTGCCTAACTGATTGTAATTGTAGTTTTGCATATTTAGGCTTAAGTATTCAATTAAACGTATCTGCGGTGCTATTGGTGGTATGCCTACAATTCGACGCGCGATGTACTCCACATTTACCGCAAAACAGCGGACCTGCTCCTGTTTATATTATGTCAACTCTAGTCGAGGACAAATGCAATGAAGTTGCAGTACTGCATATTCGGGATTCAATACGTCATTGAATGTATCTACACTGCAATTAGTCATATCACGATAATTAGATGCGCGTGATACTCCACATTCCCTCCCAAATACAGCGCACGTGCTCTTGTTTACATTATGTCAACTCGGGTCGAGGACAAATGCAATGTTGTTGCAGTACTGCATATGCAGGATTCAATACTTCA
Source organism: Bombus hypnorum (assembly GCA_911387925.2). Classification (NCBI taxonomy): domain Eukaryota; kingdom Metazoa; phylum Arthropoda; class Insecta; order Hymenoptera; family Apidae; genus Bombus; species Bombus hypnorum. Next base: position 2,278,039 of record CAJVQY020000009.1, on the reverse strand, counting down.
TTGAACGTATCTACCCTGCTATTGGTGATATCCCGTCTATTCGATGCGCGATATACCCTTCATTCGCTGCCAAATACAGCGCACGTGCTCTTGTTTACATTATGTCAACTCGGGTCGAGGACAAATGCAATGTTGTTGCAGTACTGCATATGCAGGATTCAATACTTCATTGAACGTATCTACCCTGCTATTGGTGATATCCCGTCTATTCGATGCGCGATATACCCTTCATTCGCTGCCAAATACAGCGTACCTGCTCCTGTTTACATTATGTCATTCGGGTCGAGGACAAATGCAATGTTTTTGCAGTACAGCACATTCAGGATTCAATATTTCATTGAACGGATCTACACTGCTATTGGTGATATGCCGACAATGTGAAGCGCGTTATACTCCTCATTCTCTGCCAAATACTACGCACATCAGAGTGTTTGCGCATTGTCAACTCTGTGTCCTGTCAAATACATAGTAATTGCAGTTTATCATATTAGGCTGAAGTATTTCTTTAAAAGTATCTCCGCTGCTATTCGTGGTACGTCGACAAATCTATGCGCGTTATACTCCTCATTTGCCGCCAAATACAGCGCACCTGTTGCTGTTTACATTATGTCAACTCGGGTCGAGGACACACGCAATGTTGTTGTAGTACAGCATATACCGAATTCAATACTTCATTGAACGTACATACACTGCCATTGGTGGCATCCCGACAATTCGATACGCGTGAAACTCCACATTTCCTGCCACATACGGCGCACCTGTTGCTGTTTACATTATATCAACTCGGGTCGAGGAATAATGCAATGAAGTTGAAGTACTGCATATTCAGGTTTCAATATTTCATTGAACGTATATACACTGCCATGATAATATCCCGACAATTCAATGCGCATGAAACTCCACATTTTCTGCCAAATACAGCGCACCTGCTCCTGTTTACATTATGTCAACTCGGGTCGAGGACAAATGCTACGTTGTTGTAGTACTGCATATTCATGATTCAATCCTTCATTGAATGTATCTACACTGCTATTGGTGATATCACGACAATTCGATGCGCGTGATACTCCACATTCCCTGCCAAATACAGCGCACCTGCTCCTGTTTACATTATGTCAACTCGGGTCGAGGACAAATCCTACGTTGATGTAGTACTGCATATTCAGGATTCAATATTTCATAGAACGGATATACACTGCTATTGGTGATATCATGACAATTCGATGCGCGTGATACACCACATTCCCTGCCAAATACAGCGCACCTGCTCCTGTTTACATTATGTCAACTCGGGTCGAGGACAAATGCTACGTTGTTGTAGTACTGCATATTCAGGATTCAATATTTCATAGAACGGATCTACACTGCTGTTTGTGATATCTCGTCAATTCGATGCGCGGTATACCGCACAGCTGCTGCCAAATAGAGCGCAAATCAGCCACTGTGCGCTCTGTCAACTCAGGTCACTGCCTAATTCATTGTAATTGTATTTTTGCATATTTAGGCTGATGTATTCAACGAAACGTACCTCCGGTGCTAGAGGTGGTATGCCTACAATTCGATGCGCGTTATGCTCCACAGTTGCCGCCAAATAGCGCACCTGCGCCTGTTTACATTATATCAACTTGGGTCGAGGACAAATGCAACGTTGTTGTAGTACTGCTTATTCAGGATTCAATACTTCATTGAATGTATCTACACTGCTATTGGTGAAAGCACGACAATCCGATGCGCGTGATACTCCGCATTCCCTGCCAAATACAGCGCAACTGCTCCTGTTTACATTATGTCAACTCGGGTCGAGGACACACGCAATGTTGTTGTAGTACAGCATATACCGAATTCAATATTTCATTGAACGTATATACACTGCTATTCGTGATATGCCGACAATTCGAAGAGCGTTATACTCCTCATTCGCTGCCAAATACTACGCACATCAGAGAATTGGCGCATTGTCAACTCTGTGTCCTGTCAAATACATTGTATTTGCCGTTTATCATGTTAGGCTCAATTATTTAATTAAGCGTATCTCCGCCGCAATTCGTGGTATGTCGACAAATCTATGCGCGCTATACTCCGCAGTTGCAGCCAAACAGCGCACCTGCTTCTGTTCACATTGTGTCATTCGGGTCGAGCACAAATGCATTGTTTTTGCAGTACATCATATACCGGATTCAATACTTCATTGAACGTACATACACTGCCATTGGTGGCATCCCGACAATTCGATACGCGTGAACCTCCACATTTCCTGCCACATACGGCGCACCTGTTGCTGTTTAAATTATATCAACTCGGGTCGAGGAATAATGCAATGAAGTTGAAGTACTGCATATTCAGGATTCAATACTTCATTGAATGTGTCTACACTGCTATTGGAAATATCCCGACAATTCGATGCGCGTTATACTCCTCATTCGCTGCAAAATACTACGCACATCAGACGGTGTGCGCATTGTCAACTCTGTGCCCTGTCAAATACATTGTAGTTGCAGTTTATCATATTAGGCACAAGTATTTATTTAAACGTATCACCGCTGCTATTCGTGGTATGTCGACAAATCTATGCGCGTTATACTCCTCATTTGCCGCCAAATACGGCGCCCCTGCTCCTGTTTACATTATGTCAACTCGGGTCGAGGACAATTGCAATGTTATTGTAGTACTGCATATTCAGGATTCAATATTTCATTGAACGGATCTACACTGCTATTTGTGATATCTCGTCAATTCGATGCGCGGTATACCGCACAGTTGCTGCCAAATAGAGCGCAAATCAGCCACTGTGCGCTGTGTCAACTCAGGTCACTGCCTAATTCATTGTAATTGTATTTTTGCATATTTAGGCTTATGTATTCAATTAAACGTATCTGTGGTGCTATAGGTGGGATGCCTAAAATTCGATGTGCGTTATGCTCCACAGTTGCCGCCAAACAGCGCACCTGCTCCTGTTTACATTATGTCAACTGGGGTCGAAGACAAATGCAACGTTGTTGTAGTACTGCATATTCAGGATTCAATTCTTCATTGAATGTATCTACACTGCTATTGGTGATATCACGACAATTCGATGCGCGTGTTATTCCACATTCCCTGCCAAATACAGCTCACCTGCTCCTGTTTACATTGTGTCAACTCGGGTCGAGGACAAATGCTACGTTGTTGTAGTACTGCATATTCAGGATTCAATATTTCATAGAACGGATCTACACTGCTATTTGTGATATCTCGTCAATTCGATGCGCGGTATACCGCACAGCTGCTGCCAAATAGAGCGCAAATCAGTCACTGTGCGCTGTGTCAACCCAGGTCCCTGCCTAACTCATTGTAATTGTAGTTTTGCATATTTAGGCTTAAGTATTCAATTAAACGTATCTCCGGTGCTATTGCTGTTATGCCTACAACTCGATGCGCGTTATACTCCACAGCTCCCGCCAAATACAGCGCACTTGCTCTTGTTTACATTATGTCAACTCGGGTCGAGGACAATTGCAATGTAGTTGCAGTACAGCATATACAGAATTCAACATTTCATTGAACGTATATACACTGCCATGGTGACATCCCGACAATTCGGTGCGCATGATACTCCACATTCCCTGCCAAATACAGCGCACCTGCTCCTGGTTACATTAAGTCAACTGGAGTCGAGGACAATTGCAATGTTGTTGCAGTAAAGCATATTCAGGAATCAATATTTCATTGAACAGACCTACACTGCTATTTGTGATATCTCGTCAATTCGATGTGCGGTATGCCGCACAGTTGCTGCCAAATAGAGCGTAAATCAGCCACTTTGCGCTATGTAAACTGAGGTCCGTGCCTAATTCATTGTAATTGTATTTTTGCATATTTAGGCATATGTATTCAAATTAAACGTATCTCCGGTGCTATAGGTGGTATGCCTACAACTCGATGCGCGTTATGCTCCACAGCTGCCGCCAAACAGCGCACCTGCTACTGTTTACATTATGTCAACTCGGGTCGAGGACAAATCCAATGTTTTTGCAGTACAGGATATTCAGGATTCAATATTTCATTGAACGTAAATACACTGCTATTGGTGATATCCCGACAACTCGATGCGCGTTGTACTCCTCTTTCGCTGCCAAATACTACGCAGATCAGCCGGTTTGCGCATTGTCAACTCTGTGTCCTGTCAAATACATTGTAATTGCAGATTATCATATTAGGTTCAAGTATTTATTTAAACGTATCTCCGCTGCTATTAGTGGTATGTCGACAAATCTATGCGCGTTATACTCCTCATTTGCCGCCAAATACAGCGGACCTGCTCCTGTTTACATTATGTCAACTGGGGTCGAGGACAAATCCAATGTTTTTGCAGTACAGGATATTCAGGATACAATATTTCATTGAACGTATATACACTGCTATTGGTGATATCCTGACAATTCGATGCGCGTGATACTCCACATTCCCTGGCAAATACTACGCAGAACAGCCGGTTTGCGCATTGTCAACTCTGTGTCCTGTCAAATACGTTGTAATTGCAGTTTATCTTATTAGGCTCAAGTATTTATTTAAACGTATCTCCGCTGCTATTAGTAGTATGTCGACAAATCTATGCGCGTTATACTCCTCATTTGCCGCCAAATACAGCGGACCTGCTCAATATTACATTATGTCAACCCGGGTCGAGGACAATTGCAATGTAGTTGTAGTACTGCATATTCAGGATTCAATTCTTCATTGAATGTATCTACACTGCTATTGGCCATATCGCGACAATCGGTGCGCGTGATACTCCACATTCCCAACCAAATACAGCGCACCTGCTCCTGTTTACATTATTTCAACTCGGGTCAAGGAAAAATGCAATGTTATTGCAGTACAGCACATTCAGGATTCGATATTTCATTGAACGGATCTACACTGCTATTTGTGATATCTCGTCAATTCGATGCGCGGTATACCGCACAGTTGCCGCCAAATACAGCGCACGTGCCCCTGTTTACATTATATCAACTTGGGGCGAGGACAAATGCAACGATTTTGTAGTACTACATATTCAGGATTCAATACTTCAATGAATGTATCTACTCTGCTATCGGTCATATCACGACAATTCGATGCGCGTGATACTCCATATTTGCTGACCAATACGGCGCACCTGCTCCTGCTTACATTATGTCAACTCGGGTCGAGGGCAAATGGAATGTTGCTGTAGTGTTGCATATTCAGGATTTAATACTTCATTGAATGTATCTACCCTGCAATTGGTCATATCACGACAATTCGATGCGCGTGATACACCACATTCCCTGCCAAATACAGCGCACCTGCTCTTGTTTACATTGTGTCAACCGTGGTCGTGGAAAAATGCATTGTTTTTGCAGTACAGCATATACCGGATTCAATACTTCATTGAACGTATATACACTGTTTTTGGTTATATCCCGACCATTCGATAAGCGTGGTACTACACGTTTCCTGCCAAATACGGCACACCTGCTCCTGTTTACATTATGTCAACTCGGGTCGAGGACAAATCCAATGTTTTTGCAGTACAGGATATTCAGGATTCAATATTTCATTGAACGTGTATACACTGCTATTGGTGATATCCTGACAATTCGATGCGCGTTATACTCCACATTCCCTGCCAAATACAGCGCACCTGCTCCTGTTTACATTATGTCAACTCGGGTGAAGGACAAATGCAATGTTTTTGCAGTACAGCACATTCAGGATTCAATATTTCATTGAACGGATCTACACTGCGACTGGAGATATCTCGTCTATTCGATGCACGGTATACCGCACACTTCCTGCCAAATAGAGCGCAAATCAGCCATTGTGCGCTGAGTCAACCCAAGTCCCTGCCTAACTCATTGTAATTGTATTTTTGCATATTTAGGCTTATGTATTCAATTAAACGTATCTGCGGAGCTATAGGTGGTATGCCTACAATTCGATGCGCGTTATGCTTCACAGTTGCCGCCAAACAGCGCACCTGCTCCTGTTTACATTATGTCAACTGGGGTCGAAGACAAATGCAACGTTGTTGTAGTACTGCATATTCAGGATTCAATTCTTCATTGAATGTATCTACACTGCTATTGGTGATATCACGACAATTCGATGCGCGTGTTATTCCACATTCCCTGCCAAATACAGCTCACCTGCTCCTGTTTACATTGTGTCAACTCGGGTCGAGGACAAATGCTACGTTGTTGTAGTACTGCATATTCAGGATTCAATATTTCATAGAACGGATCTACACTGCTATTTGTGATATCTCGTCAATTCGATGCGCGGTATACCGCACAGCTGCTGCCAAATAGAGCGCAAATCAGCCACTGTGCGCTGTGTCAACCCAGGTCCCTGCCTAACTCATTGTAATTGTAGTTTTGCATATTTAGGCTTAAGTATTCAATTAAACGTATCTCCGGTGCTATTGCTGGTATGCCTACAACTCGATGCGCGTTATACTCCACAGCTCCCGCCAAATACAGCGCACTTGCTCTTGTTTACATTATGTCAACTCGGGTCGAGGACAATTGCAATGTAGTTGCAGTACAGCATATACAGAATTCAACATTTCATTGAACGTATATACACTGCCATGGTGACATCCCGACAATTCGGTGCGCATGATACTCCACATTCCCTGCCAAATACAGCGCACCTGCTCCTGGTTACATTAAGTCAACTGGAGTCGAGGACAATTGCAATGTTGTTCCAGTAAAGCATATTCAGGAATCAATATTTCATTGAACAGACCTACACTGCTATTTGTGATATCTCGTCAATTCGATGTGCGGTATGCCGCACAGTTGCTGCCAAATAGAGCGTAAATCAGCCACTTTGCGCTATGTAAACTGAGGTCCGTGCCTAATTCATTGTAATTGTATTTTTGCATATTTAGGCATATGTATTCAAATTAAACGTATCTCCGGTGCTATAGGTGGTATGCCTACAACTCGATGCGCGTTATGCTCCACAGCTGCCGCCAAACAGCGCACCTGCTACTGTTTACATTATGTCAACTCGGGTCGAGGACAAATCCAATGTTTTTGCAGTACAGGATATTCAGGATTCAATATTTCATTGAACGTAAATACACTGCTATTGGTGATATCCCGACAACTCGATGCGCGTTGTACTCCTCTTTCGCTGCCAAATACTACGCAGATCAGCCGGTTTGCGCATTGTCAACTCTGTGTCCTGTCAAATACATTGTAATTGCAGATTATCATATTAGGTTCAAGTATTTATTTAAACGTATCTCCGCTGCTATTAGTGGTATGTCGACAAATCTATGCGCGTTATACTCCTCATTTGCCGCCAAATACAGCGGACCTGCTCCTGTTTACATTATGTCAACTGGGGTCGAGGACAAATCCAATGTTTTTGCAGTACAGGATATTCAGGATACAATATTTCATTGAACGTATATACACTGCTATTGGCCATATCGCGACAATCGGTGCGCGTGATACTCCACATTCCCAACCAAATACAGCGCACCTGCTCCTGTTTACATTATTTCAACTCGGGTCAAGGAAAAATGCAATGTTATTGCAGTACAGCACATTCAGGATTCGATATTTCATTGAACGGATCTACACTGCTATTTGTGATATCTCGTCAATTCGATGCGCGGTATACCGCACAGTTGCCGCCAAATACAGCGCACGTGCCCCTGTTTACATTATATCAACTTGGGGCGAGGACAAATGCAACGATTTTGTAGTACTACATATTCAGGATTCCATACTTCAATGAATGTATCTACTCTGCTATCGGTCATATCACGACAATTCGATGCGCGTGATACTCCATATTTGCTGACCAATACGGCGCACCTGCTCCTGTTTACATTATGTCAACTCGGGTCGAGGGCAAATGGAATGTTGCTGTAGTGTTGCATATTCAGGATTTAATACTTCATTGAATGTATCTACCCTGCAATTGGTCATATCACGACAATTCGATGCGCGTGATACACCACATTCCCTGCCAAATACAGCGCACCTGCTCTTGTTTACATTGTGTCAACCGTGGTCGTGGAAAAATGCATTGTTTTTGCAGTACAGCATATACCGGATTCAATACTTCATTGAACGTATATACACTGTTTTTGGTTATATCCCGACCATTCGATAAGCGTGGTACTACACGTTTCCTGCCAAATACGGCACACCTGCTCCTGTTTACATTATGTCAACTCGGGTCGAGGACAAATCCAATGTTTTTGCAGTACAGGATATTCAGGATTCAATATTTCATTGAACGTGTATACACTGCTATTGGTGATATCCTGACAATTCGATGCGCGTTATACTCCACATTCCCTGCCAAATACAGCGCACCTGCTCCTGTTTACATTATGTCAACTCGGGTGAAGGACAAATGCAATGTTTTTGCAGTACAGCACATTCAGGATTCAATATTTCATTGAACGGATCTACACTGCGACTGGAGATATCTCGTCTATTCGATGCACGGTATACCGCACACTTCCTGCCAAATAGGGCGCAAATCAGACACTGTGCGCTGAGTCAACCCAAGTCCCTGCCTAACTCATTGTAATTGTATTTTTGCATATTTAGGCTTATGTATTCAATTAAACGTATCTGCGGAGCTATAGGTGGTATGCCTACAATTCGATGCGCGTTATGCTTCACAGTTGCCGCCTAATACAGCGCACCTGCTCCTGTTTACATTATGTCAACTCGGGTCGAGGACATATGCAATGTTTCTGTAGTACAGCATATTCGGGATTCAATATTTCATTGAACGTATATACACTGCTATTGGTGATATCTCGTCAATTCGATGCGCGGTATGCCGCACAGTTGCTGCCAAATAGAGCGCAAATCAGCCACTTTGCGCCATGCAAACTCAGGTCCGTGCCTAATTCATTGTAATTGTATTTTTGCATATTTAGGCTTATGTATTCAAATTAAACGTATCTCCGGTGCTATAGGTTGTATGCCTACAATTCGATGCGCGTTATGCTCCACAGCTGCCGCCAAACAGCGCACCTGCTCCTGTTTACATTATGTCAACTCGGGTCGAGGACAAATCCAATGTTTTTGCAGTACAGGATATTCAGAATTCAATATTTCATTGATCGTATATACACTGCTATCAGTGATATCCTGACAATTCGATGCGCGTTGTACTCCTCATTCGCTGCCAAATACTACGCAGATCAGCCGGTTTGCGCATTGTCAACTCTGTGTCCTGTCAAATACATTGTAATTGCAGCTTATCATATTAGGCTCAAGTATTTATTTAAACGTATCTCCGCTGCTATTAGTGGTATGTCGACAAATCTATGCGCGTTATACTCCTCATTTGCCGCCAAATACAGCGGACCTGCACCTGTTTACATTATGTCAACTGGGGTCGAGGACGAATCCAATGTTTTTGCAGTACAGGATATTCAGGATTCAATATTTCATTGAACGTATATACACTGCTATTGGTGATATCCTGGCAATTCGATGCGCGTGATACTCCACATTCCCTGGCAAATACTACGCAGATCAGCCGGTTTGCGCATTGTCAACTCTGTGTCCTGTCAAATACGTTGTATTTGCAGTTTATCATATTAGGCTCAAGTATTAATTTAAACGTATCTCCGCTGCTATTCGTCGTATGTCGAAAAGTCTATGCGCGTTATACTCCTCATTTGCCGCCAAATACAGCGCACCTGCTCCTGTTTACATTAAGTCAACTGGAGTCGAGGACAATTGCAATGTTGTTGCAGTAAAGCATATTCAGGAATCAATATTTCATTGAACAGACCTACACTGCTATTTGTGATATCTCGTCAATTCGATGCGCGGTATGCCGCACAGTTGCTGCCAAATAGAGCCAAATCAGCCACTTTGCGCTATGTAAACTCAGGTCCGTGCCTCATTCATTGTAATTGTATTTTTGCATATTTAGGCTTATGTATTCAAATTAAACGTATCTCTGGTGCTATAGGTGGTATGCCTACAATTCGATGCGCGTTATGCTCCACAGCTGCCGCCAAACAGCGCACCTGCTCCTGTTTACATTATGTCAACTCGGGTCGAGGACAAATCCGATGTTTTTGCAGTACAGGATATTCAGGATTCAATATTACATTGATCGTATATACACTGCTATCAGTGATATCCTGACAATTCGATGCGCGTTGTACTCCTCATTCGCTGCCAAATACTACGCAGATCAGCCGGTTTGCGCATTGTCAACTCTGTGTCCTGTCAAATACATTGTAATTGCAGATTATCATATTAGGCTCAAGTATTTATTTAAACGTATCTCCGCTGCTATTAGTGGTATGTCGACAAATCTATGCGCGCTATACTCCTCATTTGCCGCCAAATACAGCGGACCTGCTCCTGTTTACATTATGTCAACTGGGGTCGAGGACAATTGCAATGTTGTTGCAGTACAGCATATTTAGGAATCGATATTTCATTGATTGTAAATACACTGTTATTGGTGATATCCCAACAACTTGACGCGCGTGATACTCCACATTCCCTGGCAAATACAGCGCTCCTGCTCCTGTTTACATTATGTCAACACGGATCGAGGGCAAATGCTATGTTGTTGCAGTACAGCATATACAGGATTCATATTTCTTTGAACGTATATACACTGCCATGGTGATATCCCGACAATTCCATGCGAATGATACTGCACATTCCCTGCCAAATACAGCGCACCTGCTCCTGCTTACATTATGTCAACTGGGGTCGAGGACAAATGCAATGTTGCTGTAGTGTTGCATATTCAGGATTCAATACTTCATTGAATGTATACACACTGCTATTGGTGATATCCCGACAATTCGATGTGCGTGATACTACACATTTCCTGGTAAAAACGGCACACCTGCTCCTGTTTACATTATGTCAACTCGGGTCGAGGACAAATCCAATGTTTTTGCAGTACAGGATATTCAGGATTCAATATTTCATTGAACGTATATACACTGCTATTGGTGATATCCTGACAATTCGATGCGCGTTATACTCCTCATTCGCTGCAGAACACTACGTACATCAGCCCGTAGGCGCATTGTCAACTCTGAGTCCTGTCAAATACATTGTAATTGCAGTTTATCATATTAGGCTTAAGTATTTATTTAAACGTATCTCCGCTGCTATTCGTGGTATGTTGACAAATCTATGCGCGTTATACTCCTCATTTGCCGCCAAATACAGCGCACCTGCTCCTGTTTACATTATGTCAACTCGGGTCGAGGACAATTGCAATGTTATTGTAGTACTGCATATTCAGGATTCAATACTTCATTGAATGTATCTACAGTGCAATTAGTCATATCACGACAATTCGATGCGCGTGATACACCACATTCCCTGCCAAATGCAGCGCACCTGCTCTTGTTTACATTGTGTCAACTGTGGGCGTGGACAAATGCAATGTTTTTGCAGTTATGCATATTCAGTATTCAATATTTCTTTGAACAGATCTACACTGCTATTGGTGATATCGCCTCAATTCGATGCGCGGAATACCGCACACTTGCTGCCAAATAGAGCGCAAATCAGCCACTGTGCGCTATGTCAACTCAGGTCCCTGCCTAACTCATTGTAATTGTAGTTTTGCATATTTAGGCTTAAGTATTCAATTAAACGTATCTGCGGTGCTATTGGTGGTATGCCTACAATTCGACGCGCGATGTACTCCACATTTACCGCAAAACAGCGGACCTGCTCCTGTTTATATTATGTCAACTCTAGTCGAGGACAAATGCAATGAAGTTGCAGTACTGCATATTCGGGATTCAATACTTCATTGAATGTATCTACACTGCAATTAGTCATATCACGACAATTAGATGCGCGTGATACTCCACATTCCCTCCCAAATACAGCGCACGTGCTCTTGTTTACATTATGTCAACTCGGGTCGAGGACAAATGCAATGTTGTTGCAGTACTGCATATGCAGGATTCAATACTTCATTGAACGTATCTACCCTGCTATTGGTGATATCCCGTCTATTCGATGCGCGATATACCCTTCATTCGCTGCCAAATACAGCGCACGTGCTCTTGTTTACATTATGTCAACTCGGGTCGAGGACAAATGCAATGTTGTTGCAGTACTGCATATGCAGGATTCAATACTTCATTGAACGTATCTACACTGCTATTGGTGATATCCCGTCTATTCGATGCGCGATATACCCTTCATTCGCTGCCAAATACAGCGTACCTGCTCCTGTTTACATTATGTCATTCGGGTCGAGGACAAATGCAATGTTTTTGCAGTACAGCACATTCAGGATTCAATATTTCATTGAACGGATCTACACTGCTATTGGTGATATGCCGACAATGTGAAGCGCGTTATACTCCTCATTCTCTGCCAAATACAACGCACATCAGAGTGTTTGCGCATTGTCAACTCTGTGTCCTGTCAAATACATAGTAATTGCAGTTTATCATATTAGGCTGAAGTATTTCTTTAAAAGTATCTCCGCTGCTATTCGTGGTACGTCGACAAATCTATGCGCGTTATACTCCTCATTTGCCGCCAAATACAGCGCACCTGTTGCTGTTTACATTATGTCAACTCGGGTCGAGGACACACGCAATGTTGTTGTAGTACAGCATATACCGAATTCAATACTTCATTGAACGTACATACACTGCCATTGGTGGCAACCCGACAATTCGATACGCGTGAAACTCCACATTTCCTGCCACATACGGCGCACCTGTTGCTGTTTACATTATATCAACTCGGGTCGAGGAATAATGCAATGAAGTTGAAGTACTGCATATTCAGGTTTCAATATTTCATTGAACGTATATACACTGCCATGATAATATCCCGACAATTCAATGCGCATGAAACTCCACATTTTCTGCCAAATACAGCGCACCTGCTCCTGTTTACATTATGTCAACTCGGGTCGAGGACAAATGCTACGTTGTTGTAGTACTGCATATTCATGATTCAATCCTTCATTGAATGTATCTACACTGCTATTGGTGATAACACGACAATTCGATGCGCGTGATACTCCACATTCCCTGCCAAATACAGCGCACCTGCTCCTGTTTACATTATGTCAACTCGGGTCGAGGACAAATCCTACGTTGATGTAGTACTGCATATTCAGGATTCAATATTTCATAGAACGGATATACACTGCTATTGGTGATATCATGACAATTCGATGCGCGTGATACACCACATTCCCTGCCAAATACAGCGCACCTGCTCCTGTTTACATTATGTCAACTCGGGTCGAGGACAAATGCTACGTTGTTGTAGTACTGCATATTCAGGATTCAATATTTCATAGAACGGATCTACACTGCTGTTTGTGATATCTCGTCAATTCGATGCGCGGTATACCGCACAGCTGCTGCCAAATAGAGCGCAAATCAGCCACTGTGCGCTCTGTCAACTCAGGTCACTGCCTAATTCATTGTAATTGTATTTTTGCATATTTAGGCTGATGTATTCAACTAAACGTACCTCCGGTGCTAGAGGTGGTATGCCTACAATTCGATGCGCGTTATGCTCCACAGTTGCCGCCAAATAGCGCACCTGCGCCTGTTTACATTATATCAACTTGGGTCGAGGACACACGCAATGTTGTTGTAGTACAGCATATACCGAATTCAATATTTCATTGAACGTATATACACTGCTATTCGTGATATGCCGACAATTCGAAGAGCGTTATACTCCTCATTCGCTGCCAAATACTACGCACATCAGAGAATTGGCGCATTGTCAACTCTGTGTCCTGTCAAATACATTGTATTTGCTGTTTATCATGTTAGGCTCAATTATTTAATTAAGCGTATCTCCGCCGCAATTCGTGGTATGTCGACAAATCTATGCGCGCTATACTCCGCAGTTGCAGCCAAACAGCGCACCTGCTTCTGTTCACATTGTGTCATTCGGGTCGAGCACAAATGCATTGTTTTTGCAGTACATCATATACCGGATTCAATACTTCATTGAACGTACATACACTGCCATTGGTGGCATCCCGACAATTCGATACGCGTGAACCTCCACATTTCCTGCCACATACGGCGCACCTGTTGCTGTTTAAATTATATCAACTCGGGTCGAGGAATAATGCAATGAAGTTGAAGTACTGCATATTCAGGATTCAATACTTCATTGAATGTGTCTACACTGCTATTGGAAATATCCCGACAATTCGATGCGCGTTATACTCCTCATTCGCTGCAAAATACTACGCACATCAGACGGTGTGCGCATTGTCAACTCTGTGCCCTGTCAAATACATTGTAGTTGCAGTTTATCATATTAGGCACAAGTATTTATTTAAACGTATCACCGCTGCTATTCGTGGTATGTCGACAAATCTATGCGCGTTATACTCCTCATTTGCCACCAAATACGGCGCCCCTGGTCCTGTTTACATTATGTCAACTCGGGTCGAGGACAATTGCAATGTTATTGTAGTACTGCATATTCAGGATTCAATATTTCATTGAACGGATCTACACTGCCATGGTGACATCCCGACAATTCGGTGCGCATGATACTCCACATTCCCTGCCAAATACAGCGCACCTGCTCCTGGTTACATTAAGTCAACTGGGGTCGAAGACAAATGCAACGTTGTTGTAGTACTGCATATTCAGGATTCAATTCTTCATTGAATGTATCTACACTGCTATTGATGATATCACGACAATTCGATGCGCGTGTTATTCCACATTCCCTGCCAAATACAGCTCACCTGCTCCTGTTTACATTGTGTCAACTCGGGTCGAGGACAAATGCTACGTTGTTGTAGTACTGCATATTCAGGATTCAATATTTCATAGAACGGATCTACACTGCTATTTGTGATATCTCGTCAATTCGATGCGCGGTATACCGCACAGCTGCTGCCAAATAGAGCGCAAATCAGCCACTGTGCGCTGTGTCAACCCAGGTCCCTGCCTAACTCATTGTAATTGTAGTTTTGCATATTTAGGCTTAAGTATTCAATTAAACGTATCTCCGGTGCTATTGCTGTTATGCCTACAACTCGATGCGCGTTATACTCCACAGCTCCCGCCAAATACAGCGCACTTGCTCTTGTTTACATTATGTCAACTCGGGTCGAGGACAATTGTAATGTAGTTGCAGTACAGCATATACAGAATTCAACATTTCATTGAACGTATATACACTGCCATGGTGACATCCCGACAATTCGGTGCGCATGATACTCCACATTCCCTGCCAAATACAGCGCACCTGCTCCTGGTTACATTAAGTCAACTGGAGTCGAGGACAATTGCAATGTTGTTGCAGTAAAGCATATTCAGGAATCAATATTTCATTGAACAGACCTACACTGCTATTTGTGATATCTCGTCAATTCGATGTGCGGTATGCCGCACAGTTGCTGCCAAATAGAGCGTAAATCAGCCACTTTGCGCTATGTAAACTGAGGTCCGTGCCTAATTCATTGTAATTGTATTTTTGCATATTTAGGCATATGTATTCAAATTAAACGTATCTCCGGTGCTATAGGTGGTATGCCTACAACTCGATGCGCGTTATGCTCCACAGCTGCCGCCAAACAGCGCACCTGCTACTGTTTACATTATGTCAACTCGGGTCGAGGACAAATCCAATGTTTTTGCAGTACAGGATATTCAGGATTCAATATTTCATTGATCGTAAATACACTGCTATTGGTGATATCCCGACAATTCGATGCGCGTGATACTCCACATTCCCTGCCAAATACAGCGCTCCTGCTCCTGTTTACATTAAGTCAACTCGGGTCGAGGACAAATGCAATATTGCTGTAGTGTTGCATATTCAGGATTCAATACTTCATTGAATGTATAAACACTGTTATTGGTTATATCCCGACAACTCGATGCGCGTTATACTCCTCATTCGCTGCCAAATACAACGCACATCAACCGGTTTGCGCAATATCAACTCTGTGTCCCTGTCAAATCCATTGGAATTGCAGTTTAGCATATTTAGGATTAAGTATTCAATTAAACGTTTCTCCGCTGCTATTGGTGGTAAGTCCAGAATTTGCTGCGCGTTATACCTCACATTTGCTGCCAAATACAGAGCACATTAACCGGTTTACGCAATGTCAACTCCATATCCTGTCGAATCCATTGCATTAGCAGTTTGGCATATTTAGGCCTAAGTACTCAATTAAACCTATTTTCGCTGTTATTGGTGGTATCTCGACAACTGGATGCGCTTTGTACCCGACATTTTCTGCCAAATACAGTGGACCTGCTCCTGTTTACATTATGACATCTCCTGTCGAGGTCAAATCCAATCGTTTTGCAGTACTGCAAATTCAGGATTCAATATCCCATTGAACGTTTCTACACTGCTATTGGTGATATCTCGTCAATTCGATGCGCGGTATACCGCACAGTTGCTGCCAAATAGAGCGCAAATCAGCCACTTTGCGCTATGTCAACTCAGGTCCCTGCCTAATTCATTGTAATTCTAGTTTTGCATATTCAGGCTCAAGTATTCAATAAAACGTATCTCCGATGCTATTGGTGGTATGCCTACAATTCGATGCGCGTTACACTCCACATTCCCTGCCAAACACAGCGCACCTGCTCCTGTTTACATTTGTCAACTCGGGTCAAGGACAAATGCAATGTTTTTGCAGTACAGCACATTCAGGATTCAATGTGTCATTGAATGTATCTACACTGCTATTCCTGATATCCCGATAATTCGAAGAGAGTTATACTCCACATTCCCTGCCAAACACAGCGCACCTGCTCCTGTTTACATTAAGTCAACTGGAGTCGAGGACAATTGCAATGTTGTTGCAGTAAAGCATATTCAGGAATCAATATTTCATTGAACAGACCTACACTGCTATTTGTGATATCTCGTCAATTCGATGTGCGGTATGCCGCACAGTTGCTGCCAAATAGAGCGTAAATCAGCCACTTTGCGCTATGTAAACTGAGGTCCGTGCCTAATTCATTGTAATTGTATTTTTGCATATTTAGGCATATGTATTCAAATTAAACGTATCTCCGGTGCTATAGGTGGTATGCCTACAACTCGATGCGCGTTATGCTCCACAGCTGCCGCCAAACAGCGCACCTGCTACTGTTTACATTATGTCAACTCCGGTCGAGGACAAATGCAATGTTGCTGTAGTGTTGCATATTCAGGATTCAGTACTTCATTGAATGTATCTACACTGCTATTGGTCATATCACGACAATTCGATGCGCGTGTTACTCCACATTCCCTGCCGAATACAGCGCACCTGCTCTTGTTTACATTGTGTCAACTGTGTTCGAGGACAAATGCATTGTTTTTGCAGTACAGCACATTCAGGATTCAATATTTCATTGAACGGATCTACACTGCTATTTGTGATATCTCGTCAATTCGATGCGCGGTATACCGCACAGTTGCTGCCAAATAGAGCGCAAATCAGCCACTTTGGGCTATGTCAACTCAGGTCCGTGCCTAATTCATTGGAATTGCAGTTTAGCATATTTAGGATTAAGTATTCAATTAAACGTTTCTCCGCTGCTATTGGTGGTAAGTCCAGAATTTGCTGCGCGTTATACCTCACATTTGCTGCCAAATACAGACCACATTAACCGGTTTACGCAATGTCAACTCCATATCCTGTCGAATCCATTGCATTAGCAGTTTGGCATATTTGGGCCTAAGTACTCAATTAAACCTATTTTCGCTGTTATTGGTGGTATCTCGACAACTGGATGCGCTTTGTACCCGACATTTTCTGCCAAATACAGTGGACCTGCTCCTGTTTACATTATGACATCTCCTGTCGAGGTCAAATCCAATCGTTTTGCAGTACTGCAAATTCAGGATTCAATATCCCATTGAACGTTTCTACACTGCTATTGGTGATATCTCGTCAATTCGATGCGCGGTATACCGCACACTTGCTGCCAAATAGGGCGCAAATCAGACACTGTGCGCTAAGTCAACCCAAGTCCCTGCCTAACTCATTGTAATTGTAGTTTTGCATATTTAGGCTTAAGTATTCAATTAAACGTATCTCCGATGCTATTGGTGGTATGCCTACAACTCGATGCGCGTTATACTCCACAGTTCCCGCCAAATACAGCGCACGTGCTCTTGTTTACATTACGTCAACTCGGGTCGAGGACAAATGCAATGTTGTTGCAGTACTGCATATCCAGGTTTCAATACTTCATTGAACGTACCTACACTGCTATTGGAGATATATCGTCAATTCCAAGCGCCTTGCACTCCATATTTCCTGCCGAATACAGCACACCTGCTCCTGTTTACATTAAGTCAACTCGGGTCGAGGACAAATGCAATATTGCTGTAGTGTTGCATATTCAGGATTCAATACTTCATTGAATGTATATACACTGTTATTGGTTATATCCCGACAACTCGATGCGCGTGATACTCCACATTCCCTGCCAAATACAGCGCACCTGCTCCTGTTTGCATTATGTCAACTCGGATCGATGGCAAATGCCATGTTGTTGCAGTACAGCATATTCACGATTCAAAATTTCATTGAACGTATTTAAACTGCCATGGTGATATCCCGACAATTCGATGCGCATGATACTCCACATTCCCTGCAAACTACAGCGCACCTGCTCCCGTTTACATTATGTCAACTGGGGTCGAGGACAATTGCAATGTTGTGGCAGTACAGCACAGTCAGGATTCAATATTTCATTGAACGGATCTACACTGCTGTTTGTGATATCTCGTCAATTCGATGCGCGGTTTACCACACCCCTGCCAAATAGAGCGCATATCTGCCACTTTGCGCTGTGTCAACTCAGGTCCCTGCCTAATTCACTGTAATTGTATTTTTGCATATTTAGTCTTATGTATTCAATTAAACGCATCTGCGGAGATATAGGTGGTACGCCTACAATCCGATGCGCGTTATGCTCCACAGTTGCCGCCCAATACAGCGAACCTGCTCCTGTTTACATTATGTCAACTCGGGTCGAGGACATATGCAATTTTTTTGCAGTACAGCATATTCGGGATTCAATATTTCATTGAACGTATATACACTGCTATTGGTGATATCTCGACAAATCGAAGCGCGTTATACTCCTCATTCGCTGCCAAATACAACGCACATCAACCGGTTTGCGCAATATCAACTCTGTGTCCCTGTCAAATCCATTGGAATTGCAGTTTAGCATATTTAGGATTAAGTATTCAATTAAACGTTTCTCCGCTGCTATTGGTGGTAAGTCCAGAATTTGCTGCGCGTTATACCTCACATTTGCTGCCAAATACAGAGCACATTAACCGGTTTACGCAATGTCAACTCCATATCCTGTCGAATCCATTGCATTAGCAGTTTGGCATATTTGGGCCTAAGTACTCAATTAAACCTATTTTCGCTGTTATTGGTGGTATCTCGACAACTGGATGCGCTTTGTACCCGACATTTTCTGCCAAATACAGTGGACCTGCTCCTGTTTACATTATGACATCTCCTGTCGAGGTCAAATCCAATCGTTTTGCAGTACTGCAAATTCAGGATTCAATATCCCATTGAACGTTTCTACACTGCTATTGGTGATATCTCGTCAATTCGATGCGCGGTATACCGCACACTTGCTGCCAAATAGGGCGCAAATCAGACACTGTGCGCTAAGTCAACCCAAGTCCCTGCCTAACTCATTGTAATTGTAGTTTTGCATATTTAGGCTTAAGTATTCAATTAAACGTATCTCCGATGCTATTGGTGGTATGCCTACAACTCGATGCGCGTTATACTCCACAGTTCCCGCCAAATACAGCGCACGTGCTCTTGTTTACATTATGTCAACTCGGGTCGAGGACAAATGCAATGTTGTTGCAGTACTGCATATCCAGGTTTCAATACTTCATTGAACGTACCTACACTGCTATTGGAGATATATCGTCAATTCCAAGCGCCTTGCACTCCATATTTCCTGCCGAATACAGCACACCTGCTCCTGTTTACATTAAGTCAACTCGGGTCGAGGACAAATGCAATATTGCTGTAGTGTTGCATATTCAGGATTCAATACTTCATTGAATGTATATACACTGTTATTGGTTATATCCCGACAACTCGATGCGCGTGATACTCCACATTCCCTGCCAAATACAGCGCACCTGCTCCTGTTTGCATTATGTCCACTCGGATCGATGGCAAATGCTATGTTGTTGCAGTACAGCATATTCACGATTCAAAATTTCATTGAACGTATTTAAACTGCCATGGTGATATCCCGACAATTCGATGCGCATGATACTCCACATTCCCTGCAAACTACAGCGCACCTGCTCCCGTTTACATTATGTCAACTGGGGTCGAGGACAATTGCAATGTTGTGGCAGTACAGCACAGTCAGGATTCAATATTTCATTGAACGGATCTACACTGCTGTTTGTGATATCTCGTCAATTCGATGCGCGGTTTACCACACCCCTGCCAAATAGAGCGCATATCTGCCACTTTGCGCTGTGTCAACTCAGGTCCCTGCCTAATTCACTGTAATTGTATTTTTGCATATTTAGTCTTATGTATTCAATTAAACGCATCTGCGGAGATATAGGTGGTACGCCTACAATCCGATGCGCGTTATGCTCCACAGTTGCCGCCCAATACAGCGAACCTGCTCCTGTTTACATTATGTCAACTCGGGTCGAGGACATATGCAATGTTTTTGCAGTACAGCATATTCGGGATTCAATATTTCATTGAACGTATATACACTGCTATTGGTGATATCTCTACAAATCGAAGCGCGTTATACTCCTCATTCGCTGCCAAATACAACGCACATCAACCGGTTTGCGCAATATCAACTCTGTGTCCCTGTCAAATCCATTGGAATTGCAGTTTAGCATATTTAGGATTAAGTATTCAATTAAACGTTTCTCCGCTGCTATTGGTGGTAAGTCCAGAATTTGCTGCGCGTTATACCTCACATTTGCTGCCAAATACAGAGCACATTAACCGGTTTACGCAATGTCAACTCCATATCCTGTCGAATCCATTGCATTAGCAGTTTGGCATATTTGGGCCTAAGTACTCAATTAAACCTATTTTCGCTGTTATTGGTGGTATCTCGACAACTGGATGCGCTTTGTACCCGACATTTTCTGCCAAATACAGTGGACCTGCTCCTGTTTACATTATGACATCTCCTGTCGAGGTCAAATCCAATCGTTTTGCAGTACTGCAAATTCAGGATTCAATATCGCATTGAACGTTTCTACACTGCTATTGGTGATATCTCGTCAATTCGATGCGCGGTATACCGCACACTTGCTGCCAAATAGGGCGCAAATCAGACACTG
Source organism: Bombus hypnorum (assembly GCA_911387925.2). NCBI lineage: Eukaryota > Metazoa > Arthropoda > Insecta > Hymenoptera > Apidae > Bombus > Bombus hypnorum. The sequence goes on along the minus strand of CAJVQY020000009.1, from coordinate 2,256,704 downwards.
TGCGCTAAGTCAACCCAAGTCCCTGCCTAACTCATTGTAATTGTAGTTTTGCATATTTAGGCTTAAGTATTCAATTAAACGTATCTCCGATGCTATTGGTGGTATGCCTACAACTCGATGCGCGTTATACTCCACAGTTCCCGCCAAATACAGCGCACGTGCTCTTGTTTAAATTATGCCAACTCGGGTCGAGGACAAATGCAATGTTTTTGCCGTACTGCATATCCAGGATTCAATACTTCATTGAACGTAAATACACTGCTATTGGTGATATCCCGACAATTCCATGCGCGTGATACTCCACATTCCATGCCAAATACAGCGCACGTGCTCGTGTTTACATTATGTCAACTCGGATAGAGGACAAATGCAAGGTTGTTGTAGTACAGCATATACAGGATTCACGATTCCATTGAACGTATATACACTGCTATTGGTGATATCCCGACAAATCGATGCGCGTGACACTCCACATTTCCAGCTAAATACGGCGCATCTGCTCCTGTTTACATTATATCAACTGGGGTCGAGGACAAATGCAATGTTGTTGCAGTACAGCATATACAGAATTCAATATTTCATTGAACGTACATACACTGCCATTTGTGATATCCCGACAATTCGATACGCGCTATACCGCACAGTTGCTGCCAAATAGAGCGCAAATCAGCCACTTCGCGCTATGTCAACTCAGGTCCCTGCCTAATTCATTGTAATTGTTTTTTTGCATATTTAGGCTTATGTATTCAATTAAACGTATCTCCGGTGCTATTGGTGGTATGCCTACAATTCGATGCGCGTTATGCTCCACAGTTGCCGCCAAACAGCGGACCTGCTCCTGTTTATATTATGTCAACTGGGTTCGAAGACAAATGCAATGTTCTTGTAGTCCTGCATATTCAGGATTCAATATTTCATTGAACGTATATACACTGCCATGGTAATATCCCGACAATTCGATGCGCATGAAACTCCACATTTTCTGCCAAATACAGTGCACCTGCTCCTGTTTACATTATGTCAACTCGTTTCCAGGACAAATGCAATGTTTTTGCAGTACAGCACATTCAGGATTCAATATTTCATTGAACGGATCTACACTGCTATTGGTGATATCCCGACAATGTGAAGCGCGTTATACTCCTCATTCTCTGCCAAATACTGCGCACATCAGAGTGTTTGCGCATTGTCAACTCTGTGTCCTGTCAAATTCATTGTAATTGCAGTTTATCATATTGGGCACAAGTATTCATTTAAACGTATCTCCGCTGCTATTCGTGGTATGTCGACAAATCTATGCGCGTTATACTCCTCATTTGCTGCCAAATACAGCGCACCTGCTCCTGTTTGCATTATGTCAACTCGGGTCGAGGACAATTGCAATGTTGTTGTAGTACTGCATATTCAGGATTCAATATTTCATTGAACGTATATACACTGCCATGGTAATATCCCGACAATTCGATGCGCATGAAACTCCACATTTTCTGCCAAATACAGTGCACCTGCTCCTGTTTACATTATGTCAACTCGTTTCCAGGACAAATGCAATGTTTTTGCAGTATAGCACATTCAGGATTCAATATTTCATTGAACGGATCTACACTGCTATTGGTGATATCCCGACAATGTGAAGCGCGTTATACTCCTCATTCTCTGCCAAATACTACGCACATCAGAGTGTTTGCGCATTGTCAACTCTGTGTCCTGTCAAATACATTGTAATTGCAGTTTATCATATTAGGCACAAGTATTTATTTAAACGTATCTCCGCTGCTATTCGTGGTATGTCGACAAATCTATGCGCGTTATACTCCACAGTTGCCGCCAAACAGCGCACCTGCTCCTGTTTATATTATGTCAACTCGGATTGAGGGCAAATGGAATGTTGTTGCAGTACTGCATATCCAGCATTCAATATTTCATTGGACGTATCTACACTGCTACTGGAGATATTTCGTCAATTCCATGCGTCTTGTACTCCACATTTCCTGCCAAATACAGCGCACCTGCTCCTGTTTACATTATGTCAACTCGGGTCGAGGACAAATGCAATGTTGTTGCAGTACAGCACAAACAGGATTCAATACTTCACTGAGCATATATACACTGCTATTCGTGATACCCCGACAATTCGAAGCGCGTTATTCTCCACATTTCCAGCCAAATACGGCGCATCTGCTCCTGCTCACATTATATCAACTGGGGTCTGCAGACAAATGCGATGTTCTTGTAGTACTGCATACTCAGGACTCAATACTTCATTGAACGTATCTACACTACTATTGGTGATATTTCGTCAATTCCATGAGCGTGATACACCACAGCTGCCGCCAAACAGCGGGCCAGCTCTTGTTTACATTGTGCCAACTGTTTTCGAGGTCAAATGCAATGTTGTTGCTGTACAGCATATACAGGATTCAATATTTCATTGAACGTATATACACTGCCATGGTGATATACCGACAATTCGATGCGCATGATACTCGACATTTCCTGCCAAATACAGCGTACCTGCTCCTCTTCACATTATGTCAACTCGGGTCGAGGACAAATGCAATACTGCTGCAGTACAGCATATTCAGGATTCAACATTTCATTGAGCGTATATACACTGCTATTGGTGATATCCCGACAAATCGATGCGCGTCATACTCCACATTTCCAGCCAAATACGGCGCATCTGCTCCTGTTTACATTATATCAACTGCTGTCGAAGACAAAGGCAATGTTCTTGTAGTACTGCATACTCAGGATTCAATACTTCATTGAACGTATCTACACTACTATTGGAGATATTTCGTCAATTCCATGAGCGTTATACTCCACAGCTGCCGCCAAACAGCGCACCTGCTCCTGTTTACATTATGTCATTCGGGTCGAGGACAAATGCATTGTTTTGGCAGTACGTCATATACCGGATTCAATACTTGATTGAACGTACATACACTGCCATTGGTGATATCCCGACAATTCGATGCGCGTGATACTCCACATTACCTGCGAAATACGGCGCACCTACTCCTGTTTACATTATGTCAACACGGATCGAGGACAAATGCAATGTTGTTGCAGTACAGCATATACAGGATTCAATATTTCATTGAACGTATATACACTGCCATGGTGATATCCCGACAATTCGATTCGCATGATACTCCACATTTCCTGCCAAATACAGCGCACCTGCTCTTGTTTACATTGTGTCAACTGTGGTCGAGGACAAATGCATTGTTTTTGCAGTGCAGCACATACGGGATTCAGTACTTCATTCAACGTATATACACTGCCATGGTGATATCCCGACAATTCGATGTGCATGATACTCCACATTCCCTGCCAAATACAGCGCACCTGCTCTTGTTTAAATTATGCCAACTCGGGTCGAGGACAAATGCAATGTTTTTGCCGTACTGCATATCCAGGATTCAATACTTCATTGAACGTAAATACACTGCTATTGGTGATATCCCGACAATTCCATGCGCGTGATACTCCACATTCCCTGCCAAATACAGCGCACGTGCTCGTGTTTACATTATGTCAACTCGGATAGAGGACAAATGCAAGGTTGTTGTAGTACAGCATATACAGGATTCACTATTCCATTGAACGTATATACACTGCTATTGGTGATATCCCGACAAATCGATGCGCGTGACACTCCACATTTCCAGCTAAATACGGCGCATCTGCTCCTGTTTACATTATATCAACTGGGGTCGAAGACAAATGCAATGTTCTCGTAGTACTGCATACTCAGAACTCAATACTTCATTGAACCTATCTACACTACTATTGGTGATATGTCGTCAGTTCCATGAGCGTTATACTCCACAGCAGCCGCCAAACAGCGGGCCAGCGCTTGTTTACATTATGAAAACTGTTTTCAAGGTCAAATGCAATGTTGTTGCAGTACAGCATATTCAGGATTCAATATTCCATTGAACGGATCTACACTGCTATTGTTGATATCTCGACAATTCGATGCGCGCTATACCGCACAGTTGCTGCCAAAAGAGCGCAAATCAGCCACTTCGCGCTATGTCAACTCAGGTCCCTGCCTAATTCATTGTAATTGTTTTTTTGCATATTTAGGCTTATGTATTCAATTAAACGTATCTCCGGTGCTATTGGTGGTATGCCTACAATTCGATGCGCGTTATGCTCCACAGTTGCCGCCAAACAGCGGACCTGCTCCTGTTTATATTATGTCAACTGGGTTCGAAGACAAATGCAATGTTCTTGTAGTACTGCATACTCAGGATTCAATATTTCATTGAATGTTTCTACACTGCTATTGGTGATATCACGACAATTCGATGTGCGTGATACTCCATATTTCCTGCCAAATACAGCGCACCTGCTCCTGTTTACATTATGTCATTCGGGTCGAGGACAAATGCAATGTTTTTGCAGTACAGCACATTCAGGATTCAATATTTCATTGAACGGATCTACACTGCTATTGGTGATATCCCGACAATGTGAAGCGCGTTATACTCCTCATTCTCTGCCAAATACTACGCACATCAGAGTGTTTGCGCATTGTCAACTCTGTGTCCTGTCAAATTCATTGTAATTGCAGTTTATCATATTAGGCACAAGTATTTATTTAAACGTATCTCCGCTGCTATTCGTGGTATGTCGACAAATCTATGCGCGTTATACTCCTCATTTGCTGCCAAATACGGCGCACCTGCTCCTGTTTGCATTATGTCAACTCGGGTCGAGGACAATTGCAATGTTGTTGTAGTACTGCATATTCAGGATTCAATATTTCATTGAACGTATATACACTGCCATGGTAATATAACGACAATTCGATGCGCATGAAACTCCACATTTTCTGCCAAATACAGTGCACCTGCTCATGTTTACATTATGTCAACTCGTTTCCAGGACAAATGCAATGTTTTTGCAGTGCAGCACATTCAGGATTCAATATTTCATTGAACGGATCTACACTGCTATTGGTGATATCCCGACAATGTGAAGCGCGTTATACTCCTCATTCTCTGCCAAATACTACGCACATCAGAGTGTTTGCGCATTGTCAACTCTGTGTCCTGTCAAATTCATTGTAATTGCAGTTTATCATATTGGGCACAAGTATTCATTTAAACGTATCTCCGCTGCTATTCGTGGTATGTCGACAAATCTATGCGCGTTATACTCCTCATTTGCTGCCAAATACAGCGCACCTGCTCCTGTTTGCATTATGTCAACTCGGGTCGAGGACAATTGCAATGTTGTTGTAGTACTGCATATTCAGGATTCAATATTTCATTGAACGTATATACACTGCCATGGTAATATCCCGACAATTCGATGCGCATGAAACTCCACATTTTCTGCCAAATACAGTGCACCTGCTCCTGTTTACATTATGTCAACTCGTTTCCAGGACAAATGCAATGTTTTTGCAGTACAGCACATTCAGGATTCAATATTTCATTGAACGGATCTACACTGCTATTGGTGATATCCCGACAATGTGATGCGCGTTATACTCCTCATTCTCTGCCAAATACTACGCACATCAGAGTGTTTGCGCATTGTCAACTCTGTGTCCTGTCAAATACATTGTAATTGCAGTTTATCATATTATGCACAAGTATTTATTTAAACGTATCTCCGCTGCTATTCGTGGTATGTCGACAAATCTATGCGCGTTATACTCCACAGTTGCCGCCAAACAGCGCACCTGCTCCTGTTTACATTATGTCAACTCGGGTCGAGGGCAAATGGAATGTTGTTGCAGTACTGCATATCCAGCATTCAATATTTCATTGGACGTATCTACACTGCTACTGGAGATATTTCGTCAATTCCATGCGTCTTGTACTCCACATTTCCTGCCAAATACAGCGCACCTGCTCCTGTTTACATTATGTCAACTCGGGTCGAGGACAAATGCAATGTTGTTGCAGTACAGCACAAACAGGATTCAATACTTCACTGAGCATATATACACTGCTATTCGTGATATCCCGACAATTCGAAGCGCGTTATTCTCCACATTTCCAGCCAAATACGGCGCATCTGCTCCTGCTCACATTATATCAACTGGGGTCGCAGACAAATGCAATGTTCTTGTAGTACTGCATACTCAGGACTCAATACTTCATTGAACGTATCTACACTACTATTGGTGATATTTCGTCAGTTCCATGAGCGTGATACACCACAGCTGCCGCCAAACAGCGCGCCAGCTCTTGTTTACATTGTGCCAACTGTTTTCGAGGTCAAATGCAATGTTGTTGCTGTACAGCATATACTCGATTCAATATTTCATTGAACGTATATACACTGCCATGGTGATATACCGACAATTCGATGCGCATGATACTCCACATTTCCTGCCAAATACAGCGTACCTGCTCCTCTTCACATTATGTCAACTCGGGTCGAGGACAAATGTAATACTGCTGCAGTACAGCATATTCAGGACTCAACATTTCATTGAGCGTATATACACTGCTATTGGTGATATCCCGACAAATCGATGCGCGTCATACTCCACATTTCCAGCCAAATACGGCGCATCTGCTCCTGTTTACATTATATCAACTGCTGTCGAAGACAAAGGCAATGTTCTTGTAGTACTGCATACTCAGGATTCAATACTTCATTGAACGTATCTACACTACTATTGGAGATATTTCGTCAATTCCATGAGCGTTATACTCCACAGCTGCCGCCAAACAGCGCACCTGCTCCTGTTTACATTATGTCATTCGGGTCGAGGACAAATGCATTGTTTTGGCAGTACGTCATATACCGGATTCAATACTTGATTGAACGTACATACACTGCCATTGGTGATATCCCGACAATTCGATGCGCGTGATACTCCACATTACCTGCCAAATACGGCGCACCTACTCCTGTTTACATTATGTCAACACGGATCGAGGACAAATGCAATGTTGTTGCAGTACAGCATATACAGGATTCAATATTTCATTGAACGTATATACACTGCCATGGTGATATCCCGACAATTCGATTCGCATGATACTCCACATTTCCTGCCAAATACAGCGCACCTGCTCTTGTTTACATTGTGTCAACTGTGGTCGAGGACAAATGCATTGTTTTTGCAGTGCAGCACATACGGGATTCAGTACTTCATTCAACGTATATACACTGCCATGGTGATATCCCGACAATTCGATGTGCATGATACTCCACATTCCCTGCCAAATACAGCGCACGTGCTCTTGTTTAAATTATGCCAACTCGGGTCGAGGACAAATGCAATGTTTTTGCCGTACTGCATATCCAGGATTCAATACTTCATTGAACGTAAATACACTGCTATTGGTGATATCCCGACAATTCCATGCGCGTGATACTCCACATTCCCTGCCAAATACAGCGCACGTGCTCGTGTTTACATTATGTCAACTCGGATAGAGGACAAATGCAAGGTTGTTGTAGTACAGCATATACAGGATTCACTATTCCATTGAACGTATATACACTGCTATTGGTGATATCCCGACAAATCGATGCGCGTGACACTCCACATTTCCAGCTAAATACGGCGCATCTGCTCCTGTTTACATTATATCAACTGGGGTCGAAGACAAATGCAATGTTCTCGTAGTACTGCATACTCAGAACTCAATACTTCATTGAACCTATCTACACTACTATTGGTGATATGTCGTCAGTTCCATGAGCGTTATACTCCACAGCAGCCGCCAAACAGCGGGCCAGCGCTTGTTTACATTATGAAAACTGTTTTCGAGGTCAAATGCAATGTTGTTGCAGTGCAGCATATACAGGATTCAATATCTCATTGAACGTAAATACACTGCTATTGGTGAAATCACGACAATTCGATGCGCGTGATACTCCACATACCCTGCCAAAGACAGCGCACCTGCTCCTGTTTACATTATGTCAACTCGGGTCGAGGACAAATGCAATGTTGTTGCAGTACAGCATATACAGAATTCAATATTTCATTGAACGTACATACACTGCCATTTGTGATATCCCGACAATTCGATACGCGTGATACTCCACATTTCCTGCCACATACGACGCAACTGTTGCTGTTTACATTATGTCAACTCGGGTCGAGGACACATGCAATGTTGTTGCAGTACAGCATATTCAGGATTCAATATTCCATTGAACGGATCTACACTGCTATTGTTGATATCTCGACAATTCGATGCGCGCTATACCGCACAGTTGCTGCCAAATAGAGCGCAAATCAGCCACTTCGCGCTATGTCAACTCAGGTCCCTGCCTAATTCATTGTAATTGTTTTTTTGCATATTTAGGCTTATGTATTCAATTAAACGTATCTCCGGTGCTATTGGTGGTATGCCTACAATTCGATGCGCGTTATACTCCTCATTTGCTGCCAAATACGGCGCACCTGCTCCTGTTTGCATTATGTCAACTCGGGTCGAGGACAATTGCAATGTTGTTGTAGTACTGCATATTCAGGATTCAATATTTCATTGAACGTATATACACTGCCATGGTAATATCCCGACAATTCGATGCGCATGAAACTCCACATTTTCTGCCAAATACAGTGCACCTGCTCCTGTTTACATTATGTCAACTCGTTTCCAGGACAAATGCAATGTTTTTGCAGTACAGCACATTCAGGATTCAATATTTCATTGAACGGATCTACACTGCTATTGGTGATATCCCGACAATGTGAAGCGCGTTATACTCCTCATTCTCTGCCAAATACTACGCACATCAGAGTGTTTGCGCATTGTCAACTCTGTGTCCTGTCAAATTCATTGTAATTGCAGTTTATCATATTGGGCACAAGTATTCATTTAAACGTATCTCCGCTGCTATTCGTGGTATGTCGACAAATCTATGCGCGTTATACTCCTCATTTGCTGCCAAATACAGCGCACCTGCTCCTGTTTGCATTATGTCAACTCGGGTCGAGGACAATTGCAATGTTGTTGTAGTACTGCATATTCAGGATTCAATATTTCATTGAACGTATATACACTGCCATGGTAATATCCCGACAATTCGATGCGCATGAAACTCCACATTTTCTGCCAAATACAGTGCACCTGCTCCTGTTTACATTATGTCAACTCGTTTCCAGGACAAATGCAATGTTTTTGCAGTACAGCACATTCAGGATTCAATATTTCATTGAACGGATCTACACTGCTATTGGTGATATCCCGACAATGTGAAGCGCGTTATACTCCTCATTCTCTGCCAAATACTACGCACATCAGAGTGTTTGCGCATTGTCAACTCTGTGTCCTGTCAAATACATTGTAATTGCAGTTTATCATATTAGGCACAAGTATTTATTTAAACGTATCTCCGCTGCTATTCGTGGTATGTCGACAAATCTATGCGCGTTATACTCCACAGTTGCCGCCAAACAGCGCACCTGCTCCTGTTTACATTATGTCAACTCGGGTCGAGGGCAAATGGAATGTTGTTGCAGTACTGCATATCCAGCATTCAATATTTCATTGGACGTATCTACACTGCCATGGTGATATACCGACAATTCGATGCGCATGATACTCCACATTTCCTGCCAAATACAGCGTACCTGCTCATCTTCACATTATGTCAACTCGGGTCGAGGACAAATGTAATACTGCTGCAGTACAGCATATTCAGGATTCAACATTTCATTGAGCGTATATACACTGCTATTGGTGATATCCCGACAAATCGATGCGCGTCATACTCCACATTTCCAGCCAAATACGGCGCATCTGCTCCTGTTTACATTATATCAACTGCTGTCGAAGACACAGGCAATGTTCTTGTAGTACTGCATACTCAAGATTCAATACTTCATTGAACGTATCTACACTACTATTGGAGATATTTCGTCAATTCCATGAGCGTTATACTCCACAGCTGCCGCCAAACAACGGGCCAGCTCTTGTTTACATTGTGTCAACTGTTTTCGAGGACAACTGCATTATTGTTGCAGTACAGCATAATCAGGATTCAATATTTCATGGAACGTATATACACTGCTATTCGTGATATCCCGACAATTCGATGCGCGTTATACTCCTCATTCGCTGCCAAATACTACGCAGATCGGCCGGATTGCGCATTGTCAACTCTGTGTCCTGTCAAATACATTGTAATTGCAGTTTATCATATTAGGCTCAAGTATTTATTTAATCGTGTCTCTGCTGCTATTTGTGGTATGTCCACAAATCCATGCGCGTTATACTCCTCATATGCCGCCAAATACAGCGCTCCTGCTCTTGTTTACATTGTGTCAACTGTGGTCGAGGACAAATGCATTGTTTTTGCAGTACAGCACATACGGGATTCAGTACTTCATTCAACGTATATACACTGCTATTGGCGATATCACGACAAATCGATGCGCGTGATACTCCACATTCCCTGCCAAATACAGCGCACCTGCTCGTGTTTACATTATGTCAACTCGGATCGAGGACAAATGCATTGTTTTTGCAGTACAGCACATACGGGATTCAGTACTTCATTCAACGTATATACACTGCTATTGGCAATATCACGACAAATCGATGCGCGTGATACTCCACATTCCCTGCCAAATACATCGCACGTGCTCTTGTTTAAATTATGCCAACTCGGGTCGAGGACAAATGCAATTTTTTGCAGTACTGCATATCCAGGATTCAATACTTCATTGAACGTAAATACACTGCTATTGGTGATATGCCGACAATTCCATGCGCGTGATACTCCACATTCCCTGCCAAATACAGCGTACCTGCTCCTCTTCACATTATGTCAACTCGGGTCGAGGACAAATGCAATGTTGCTGCAGTACAGCATATTCAGGATTCAACATTTCATTGAACGTATATACACTGCTATTCGTGATATCCCGACAATTCGAAGCGCGTCATACTCCTCATTCGCTGCCAAATACTAAGCACATCAGAGAGTTTGCGCATTGTCAACTCTGTTTCCTGTCAAATAAATTTTATTTGCTGTTTATCATGTTAGGCTCAAGTATTTAGTTAAACGTATCCCCGCTGCTATTCGTGGTATGTCGACAAATCTATACGCGTTATACTCCACAGTTGCCGCCAAACAGCGCACCTGCTCCTGTTTACATTATGTCATTCGGGTCGAGGACAAATGCATTGTTTTGGCAGTACATCATATACCGGATTCAATACTTGATTGAACGTACATACACTGCCATTGGTGATATCCCGACAATTCGATGCGCGTGATACTCCACATTACCTGCCAAATACGGCGCACCTACTCCTGTTTACATTATGTCAACACGGATCGAGGACAAATGCAATGTTGTTGCAGTACAGTATATACAGAATTCAAAATTTCATTGAACGTATATACACTGCTATTGGTGATATCCCGACAATTCCATGCGCGTGATACACCACATTCCCTGCCAAATACAGCGCACCTGCTCGTGTTTACATTATGTCAACTCGGATCGAGGACAAATGCATTGTTTTTGCAGTACAGCACATACGGGATTCAGTACTTCATTCAACGTATATACACTGCTATTGGCAATATCACGACAAATCGATGCGCGTGATACTCCACATTCCCTGCCAAATACAGCGCACGTGCTCTTGCTTAAATTATGCCAACTCGGGTCGAGGACAAATGCAATTTTTTGCCGTACTGCATATCCAGGATTCAATACTTCATTGAACGTAAATACACTGCTATTGGTGATATCCCGACAATTCCATGCGCGTGATACTCCACATTCCCTGCCAAATACAGCGCACTTGCTCGTGTTTACATTATGTCAACCCGGATAGAGGACAAATGCAATGCTGTTGCAGTACAGCATATACAGGATTCACTATTCCATTGAACGTATATACACTGCTATTCGTCATAGGCCCACAATTCGAAGCGCGTTATACTCCTCATTCGCTGCCAAATACTAAGCACATCAGAGAGTTTGCGCATTGTCAACTGTGTTTCCTGTCAAATAAATTGTATTTGCTGTTTATCATGTTAGGCTCAAGTATTTAGTTAAACGTATCTCCGCTGCTATTCGTGGTATGTCGACAAATCTATGCGCGTTATACTCCACAGTTGCCGCCAAACAGCGCACCTGCTCCTGTTTACATTATGTCATTCGGGTCGAGGACAAATGCATTGTTTTGGCAGTACATCATATACCGGATTCAATACTTCATTGAACGTACATACACTGCCATTGGTGATATCCCGACAATTCGATGCGCGTGATACTCCACATTACCTGCCAAATACGGCGCACCTACTCCTGTTTACATTATGTCAACACGGATCGAGGACAAATGCAATGTTGTTGCAGTACAGCATATACAGGATTCAATATTTCATTGAACGTATATACACTGCCATGGTGATATCCCGACAATTCGATTCGCATGATACTCCACATTTCCTGCCAAATACAGCGCACCTGCCCTTGTTTACATTGTGTCAACTGTGGTCGAGGACATATGCATTGTTTTTGCAGTACAGCACATACGGGATTCAGTACTTCATTCAACGTATATACACTGCCATGGTGATATCCCGACAATTCGATGCGCATGATACTCCACATTCCCTGCCAAATACAGCGCACGTGCTCTTGTTTAAATTATGCCAACTCGGGTCGAGGACAAATGCAATGTTTTTGCCGTACTGCATATCCAGGATTCAATACTTCATTGAACGTAAATACACTGCCATGGTGATATCCCGACAATTCGATGCGCATGATACTCCACATTCCCTGCCAAATACAGCGCACGTGCTCTTGTTTATATTATGCCAACTCGGGTCGAGGACAACTGCAATGTTGTTGCAGTACAGCATATTCAGGATTCAATATTTCATTGAAAGGCTCTACACTGCTATTGGTGATATCTCGTCAATTCGATGCGCCGTATACCGCACAGATGCTGCCAAATTGAGCGCAAATGAGCCACTTTGCGCTATGTCAACTCAGGACCCTGACTAATTCATTGTAACTGTAGTTTTGCATATTTAGGCTTTTTTATTCAATTAAACGTATCCCCGGTGCTATTGGTGGTATGCCTACCATTCAATGCGCGCTATGCTCCACAGTTGCAACCAAACAGCGGACCTGCTCCTGTTTACATTATGTCAACTCGGGTCGAGGGCAAATGGAATGTTGTTGCAGTACTGCATATCCAGCATTCAATATTTCATTGAACGTATCTACACTGCTACTGGAGATATTTCGTCAATTCCATGCGTCTTGCACTCCACATTTCCTGCCAAATACTGCGCACCTGCTCCTGTTTACGTTATGGCAACTGGGGTCGAAGACAAAAGCAATGTTCTTGTAGTACTGCATACTCCTGATACAATATTTCATTGAATGTATCTACACTGCTACTGGAGATATTTCGTCAATTCGATGCGCGCTATACCGCACAGTTGCTGCCAAATAGAGCGCAAATCAGCCACTTTGCGCTATGTCAACTCAGGTCCCTGCCTAATTCATTGTAATTGTAGTTTTGCATACTTAGGCTTATGTATTCAATTAAACGTATCTCCGGTGCTATTGGTGGTATGCCTACAGTTCTATGCGCGTTATGCTCCACAGTTGCCGCCAAACAGCAGACCTGCTCCTGTTTACATTATGTCAACTCGGATCGAGGACAAATGCAATGTTGTTGCAGTACAGCATATACAGGATTCAATATTTCATTGAACGTATATACACTGCTATTGGAGATATCCCGACAATTCGATGCGCATGATACTCCACATTTCCTGCCATATCAGCGCACCTGCTCCTGTTTACATTATGTCATTCGGGTCGAAGACAAATGCATTGTTTTTGCAGCACATCATTAACCGGATTATATACTTCATTGAACGTAAATACACTGCTATTGGTGATATCCCGACAATTCCATGCGCGAGATACTCCACATTCCCTGCCAAATACAGCGCACCTGCTCCTGTTTACATTATGTCATTCGGGTCGAGGAAAAACGCAATGATGTTGCAGTACAGCATATTCAGGATTCAATATTTCATTGAACGTATATACACTGCAATTCGTGATATGCCGACAATTCGAAGCGCGTTACACTCCTCATTCGCTGCCAAATACTACGCACATCAGAGAACTGGCGCATTGTCAACTCTGTGTCCTGCCAAATACATTGTAATTGCAGTTTATCATATTAGGCTCAAGTATTTATTTAAAAGTATCTCCGCTGCTATTCGTGGTACGCCGACAAATCTATGCGCCTTATGCTCCACAGTTGCCGCCAAACAGCGGACCTGCTCCTGTTTACATTATGGCAACTGGGGTCGAAGACAAAAGCAATGTTCTTGTAGTACTGCATACTCCTGATTCAATACTTCATTGAATGTATCTACACTGCTATTGGCGATATCACGACAATTCGAAGCGCGTGATACTCCACATTCCCTGCCAAAGACAACGCACCTGCTCCTGTTTACATTATGTCAACTCCGGGCGAGGACAAATGCAATGTTGTTGCAGTACAGCATATACAGAATTCAATATTTCATTGAACGTACATACACTGCCATTGGTGATATCCCGACAATTCGATACGCGTGATACTCCACATTTCCTGCCAAATACAGCACACCTGCTCCTGTTTACATTATGCCCCACTCGGGTCGAGGGTAAATACAATGTTGTTGCAGTACTGCATATCCAGGATTCAATACTTCATTGAACGTATATACACTGCTATTCGTGATATGCCAACAATTCGAAGCGCGTTATACTCCTCATTCGCTGCCAAATACTACGCACATCAGAGAATTGGCGCATTGTCAACTCTGTGTCCTGTCAAATACATTGTAATTGCAGTTGATCATATTAGACTCAAGTATTTATTTAAAAGTATCTCCGCTGCTATTCGTGGTACGTCGACAAATCTATGCGCGTTATACTCCTCATCTGCCGCCAAATACAGCGCACCTGCTCCTGTTTACATTATGTCAACTCGGATCGAGGACAAATGCAATGTTGTTGCAGTACAGCATATACAGTATTCAATATTTCATTGAACGTATATACACTGCCATGGTGATATCCCGACAATTCGATGCCCACGATACTCCACATTTCCTGCCAAATACAGCGCACCTGCTCCTGTTTACATTATGTCATTCGGGTCGAGGACAAATGTATTGTTTTTGCAGTACATCATATAACGGATTCAATACTTCATTGAACGTAAATACACAGCTATTGGAGATTACCCGACAATTCGATGCGCATGATACTCCACATTTCCTGCCATATCAGCGCACCTGCACCTGTTTACATTATGTCATTCGGGTCGAAGACAAATGCATTGTTTTTGCAGTACATCATATACCGGATTATATACTTCATTGAACGTAAATACACTGCTATTGGTGATATCCCGACAATTCCATGCGCGAGATACTCCACATTTCCTGCCAAATACAGCGCACCTGCTCCTGTTTACATTATGTCATTCGGGTCGAGGACAAATGTATTGTTTTTGCAGTACATCATATAACGGATTCAATACTTCATTGAACGTAAATACACAGCTATTGGAGATAACCCGACAATTCGATGCGCATGATACTCCACATTTCCTGCCATATCAGCGCACCTGCACCTGTTTACATTATGTCATTCGGGTCGAAGACAAATGCATTGTTTTTGCAGTACATCATATACCGGATTATATACTTCATTGAACGTAAATACACTGCTATTGGTGATATCCCGACAATTCCATGCGCGAGATACTCCACATTTCCTGCCACATACGACGCAACTGTTGCTGTTTACATTATGTCAACTCGGGTCGAGGACACATGCAATGTTGTTGCAGTACAGCATATTCAGGATTCAATATTCCAGTGAACGGATCTACACTGCTATTGTTGATATCTCGACAATTCGATGCGCGCTATACCGCACAGTTGCTGCCAAATAGAGCGCAAATCAGCCACTTCGCGCTATGTCAACTCAGGTCCCTGCCTAATTCATTGAAATTGTAGTTTTGCACATTTAGTCTTATGTATTCAATTAAACGTATCTCCGGTGCTATTGGTGGTATGCCTACAATTCGATGCTCGTTATGCTCCACAGTTGCCGCCAAGCAGCGGACCTACTACTGTTTTTATCATATCAACTGGGGTCGAAGACAAATGCAATGTTCTTGTAGTACTGCATACTCAGGGTTCAATACTTCATTGAACGTATCTACACTGCGACTGGAGATATTTCGTCAACTCCATGCGTCTTGTACGCCACATTTCCTGCCGAATACAGCACTCCTGCTCCTGTTTACATTATGTCAACTCGGGTCGAGGGCAAATGCAATGTTTTTGCAGAACAGCATATTCAGCATTCAATATTTCATTCAACGTAAATACACTGCTGTTGGTGATATCCCGACAATTCGATGCGCGTGATACTCCACATTCGATGCCAAATACTACGCACATCAGCCGGTTTGCGCATTATCAACTCTGTGTCCTGTCAAATACATTGCAATCGCAGTTTATCATATTAGGCTCAATTATTTATTTAAACGAATCTCCGCTGCTATTCGTGGTATGTCGACAAATTTATGCGCGATATACTTCTCATTTGCCGCCAAATACAGCGGATCTGCTCCTGTTTACATTATGTCATCTCGGGTCGAGGACAAATGCAATGGTGTTACAGTGCAGCATATACAGGATTCAATATTTTATTGAACGTATATACACTGCTATTCCTGATATCCCGATAATTCGATGTGCGTGATACTCCACATTTCCAGCCAAATACAGCGCACCTGCTCCTGTTTACATTATATCAACTCGGGTCGAGGACCAATGCAATGAAGTTGAAGTACTGCATATTCAGGATTCAATACTTCATTGAATGTATCTACACTGCTATTGGTCCTATCACGACAATTCGATGCACGTGATGCTCCACATACCCAGCCTAATACAGCGCACCTGCTCTTGTTTACAGTGTGTCAATTGTGGTCGAGGACAAATGCATTGTTTTTGCAGTACAGCATATACCGTATTCAATACTTCATTGAACGTATACACACTGCCATTGTTGATATCCCGACAATTCGATGCCCGTGATACTCTACATTTCCTGCCAAATACGGCGCACCTGCTCCTGTTTACATTATGTCAACTCAGGTCGAGGACAAATGCAATGTTGTTGCAGTACACCATATTCAGGATCCAATATTTCATTGAACGTACATACACTGCCATTGGTGATATCCCGACAATTCGATGCGCGTTATACTCCTCATTCGCTGCAGAATACTACGTACATCAGCCGCTTGGCGCATTGTCAACTCTGTGTCCTGTCAAATACATTGTAATTGCAGTTCATTATATTAGGCTCAAATATTTATTTAAACGTATCTCCGCTGCTATTCGTGGAATGTCGACAAATCTATGCGCGTTATACTCCTCATTTGCCGCCAAATACGGGGGACCTGCTCCTGTTCACATTATGTCAACTGGGGTCGAAGACAAATGCAATATTGTTGTAGTACTGCATATTCAGGATTCAATATTTCATTGAACGGATCTACACTGCTATTAGTGATATCTTGACAAATCTATGCGCGCTATACTCCTCATTTGCCGCCAAATAAAGCGGACCTGCTCCTGTTTACATGAAGTCAACTGGGGTCGAGGACAATTGCAATGTTGTTGCAGTAAAGCATATTCAGGAATCAATATTTCATTGAACAGACCTACACTGCTATTTGTGATATCTCGTCAATTCGATGCGCGGTATGCCGCACAGTTGCTACCAAATAGAGCGCAAATCAGCCACTTTGCGCTATGTAAACTCAGGTCCGTGCCGAATTCATTGCAATTGTATTTTTGCGTATTTAGGATTATGTATTCAATTAAACGTATCTCCGGTGCAATAGGTGGTATGCCTACAATTCGATGCGCGTTATGCTCCACAGCTGCCGCCAAACAGCGCACCTGCTCCTGTTTACATTATGTCAACTCGGGTCGGGGACATATCCAATGTTTTTGCCGTTCAGGATATTCAGGATTCAATATTTAATTGATCGTATATACACTACCATTAGTGATATCCTGACAATTCGATGGGCGTTGTACTCCTCATTGGCTGCCAAATACTACGCAGATCAGCCGGTTTGCGCATTGTCAACTCTGTGTCCTGTCAAATACATTGTAATTGCAGATTATCATGTTACGCTCAAGTATTTATTTAAACATATCTCCGCTGCTATTAGTGGTATGCCGACAAATCTATGCACGTCATACTCCTCATTTGCCGCCAAACAGCGCACCTGCTCCTGTTTACATTATGTCAACTCGGGTCGAGGACAATTGCAATGTTGCTGCAAGTACTGCATATTCAGGATTCAATATTTCATTGATCGTATATACACTGCCATTAGTGATATCCTGACAATTCGATGCGCGTTGTGCTCCTCATTGGCTGCCAAATACTACGCAGATCAGCCGGTTTGCGCATTGTCAACTCTGTGTCCTGTCAAATACATTGTAATTGCAGTTTATCATATTAGGTTCAGGTATTTATTAAAACGTATCTCCGCTGCTATTCGTGGTACCTCGACAAATCTATGCGCGTTATACTCCTCATTTGCCGCCAAATACAGCGCACCTGCTCCTGTTTACATTATATCAACTTGGGTCGAGGACAAATGCAACGTTTTTGTAGTACTGCATATACTGGATTAAATACTTCATTGAACGTATATACACTGCTATTGGTGATATCCCGACAATTCGATGCGCGTGAAACTATGCATTTCCTGCCAAATACGGCACACCTGCTCCTGTTTGCATTATGTCAACTCGGGTCAAGGAAAAATGCAATGTTTTTGGAGTACAGCACATTCGGGACACAATATTTCATTGAACAGATCTACACTGCTATTTGTGATATCTCGTCAATTCCATGCGCGGTATACCTCACAGTTGCTGCCAAATAGAGCGCAAATCTGCCACTTTGCGCTATGCCAACTCCGGTCCCTGCCTAATTCATTGTAATTGTAGTTTTGCATATTTAGGCCTAAGTATTCAATTGAACGGATCTCCGGTGCTATTGGTGGTATGGCTACAATTCGTTGCGCGTGATACTCCACATTCCCTGCCAAATACGGCACACCTGCTAATGTTTACATTATCTCAATACGGATCGAGGGCAAATGCATTGTTTTTGCAGTACTGCATATACAGGATTAAATACTTCATTGAACGTATATACACTGCTATTGGTGATATCCCGACAATTCGACACGCGTGATACTCCACCTTTCCTGCCAAATACAGCGCACCTGCTCCTCTTTACAATATGTCAACTCGGGTCGAGGACAAATGCAATGTTGCTGCAGTACAGCACATTTAGGATTCAATATTTCATTGAACGGATCTACACTGCTATTTGTGATATCTCGTCAATTCGATGCGCGGTATACCGCACAGTTGCTGCCAAATAGAGCGCAAATCAGCCACTTTGCGCTATGTCAACTCTGCTCCCTGCCCAATTCATTGTAATTGTGGTTTAGCATATTTAGGCCTAAGTGTTCAATTAAACGGATCTCCGGTGCTATTGGTGGTATGCCTACAATTCGATGCGCGTTATGCTCTACAGTTGCCGCCAAATACAGCATACCTGCCCCTGTTTACTTTATATCAACTTGGGTTGAGGACAAATGCAACGTTTTTGTAGTACTGCATATTCAGGATTCAATACTTCATTGAATGTATCTATATTGCTATTGGTCATATCACGACAATTCGAAGCGAGTTGTACTCCAAATTCCCTGCCAAACACAGCGCACCTGCTCCTGTTTACATTATCTCAACTCGGGTCGAGGACAAATGCAATGTTGCTGCAGTACAGCATATTCAGGATTCAACATTTCATTGAACGTATATACGCTGCTATTGGTCATATCACGACAATTCGATGCGCGTGATACTCCACATTTCCTACCCAATACAGCGCACCTGTTCTTGTTTACATTATGTCAACTCCGGTCGAGGACAAATCCAATGTTTTTGCAGTACAGGATATTCGGGATTCAATATTTCATTGAACGTATATACACTGCTATTGGTGATATCCTGACAGTTCGATGCGCGTTAAACTCCTCATTCGCTGGCAAATACTACGCACATCAGCCGGTTTGCCCATTGTCAACTCTGTGGCCTGTTAAATACATTGTAATTGCAGTTTACCATACTAGGTTCAAGTATTTATTAAAACGTATCTCCGCTGCTATTCGTGGTATCTCGACAAATCTATGCGCGATATACTCCTCATTTGCCGCCAAATACAGCGCACCTGCTCCTGTTTACATTATGTCAACTCGGGTCAAGGAAAAATGCAATGTTTTTGCAGTACAGCACATTCAGGATTCAATATTTCATTGAATGTATCTACACTGCAATTGGTCATATCACGACAATTCGATGCGCGTGATACACCACATTCCCTGCCAAACACAGCGCACCTGCTCTTGTTTACATTGTGTCAACACGGATCGAGGACAAATGCCATGTTGTTGCAGTGCAGCATATACAGGATTCAATGTTTGATTGAACGTATATACACTGCCGTGGTGATATCCCGACAATTCGATGCGCATGATACTCCACATTTCCTGCCAAATGCAGCGCACCTGCTCCTGTTTACAATATGTCAACTCGGGTCGAGGACAAATGCAATGTTGCTGCAGTACAGCATATTCAGGATTCAATATTTCATTGAACGTATATACACTGCTATTCGCCATATCCCGACAGTTCGATGCGAGTTGTACTCCGCATTCCCTGCCAAGTACTACGTTCATCAGAGTGTTTGCGCATTGTCAACTCTGTGTCCTGTCAAGTACATTGTAATTGCAGATTGTCATATTAGACTCAATTATTTATTTAAACGTATCTACGCTGCTATTCGTGGTATGTCGACAAATCTGTGCGCGTTATATTCCTCATTTGCCGCCAAATACAGCGCATCTGCTCCTGCTTACATTGTATCAAGTGTGGTCGAGGACAAATGCATTGTTTTTGCAGTACAGCACATTCAGGATTCAATATTTCATTGAACGGATCTACACTGCTATTTGTGATATCTCGCCAATTCGATGCGCGGTATACCGAACAGTTGCTGCCAAATAGAGCGCAAATCAGCCACTGTGCGCTATGTCAACTCAGGCCCCTGCCTAATTCATTGTAATTGTAGTTTTGCATGTTTAGGCTTAAGTATTCAATTAAACGTATCTCCGGTGCTATTGGTGGTATGCCTACAATTTGATGCGCGTTATACTCCACAGTTGCCGCCGAATACAGCGCTCCTGTCTCTGTTTACATTATGTCAACTTGGGTCGAGGACAAAAGCAACGTTGTTGTAGTACTGCATTTTCAGGATTCAATATTTCATTGAATGTATCTACACTGCTATTGGTCATATCACGACAATTCGATGCGCGTGATACTACACATTTCCTGCCAAATACGGCACACCTGCTCCTTTTTACATTATGTGAACTCGGGTCGAGGACAAATCCAATGTTTTTGCAGTACAGGATATTCAGGATTGAATATGTCATTGGACGTATATACACTGCTATTGGTGATATCCTGACAATTCGATGCGCCTTATACTCCTCATTCGCTGCCAAATACTACGCACATCAGCCGGTTTGCGCTGTCAACTCTGTGTCCTTTCAAATACATTGTAATTGCAGTTTATCATATTAGGCTCAAGTATTTATTTAAACGTATCTCCGCTGCTATTCGTGGTATGTCGACAAATCTATGCGCGTTATACTCCTCATTTGCCGCCAAATACAGCGCACCTGCTTCTGTTTACATTATGTCAACTCGGATCGAGGACAAATGCCATGTTGTTGCAGTACAGCATATTCAGGAATCAATATTTCATCGAACAGAAACTACACTGCTATTTGTGATATCTCGTCAATTCGATGCGCGGTATGCCGCACAGTTGCTACCAAATAGAGCGCAAATCAGCCACTTTGCGCTATGTAAACTCAGGTCCGTGCCGAATTCATTGCAATTGTATTTTTGCATATTTAGGCTTCTGTATTCAATTAAACGTATCTCCGGTGCAATAGGTGGTATGCCTACAATTCGATGCGCGTTATGCTCCACAGCTGCCGCCAAACAGCGCACCTGCTCCTGTTTACATTATGTCAACTCGGGTCGGGGACATATCCAATGTTTTTGCCGTTCAGGATATTCAGGATTCAATATTTCATTGATCGTATATATACTGCCATTAGTGATATCCTGACAATTCGATGGGCGTTGTGCTCCTCATTGGCTGCCAAATACTACGCAGATCAGCCGGTTTGCGCATTGTCAACTCTGTGTCCTGTGAAATACATTGTAATTGCAGATTATCATGTTACGCTCAAGTATTTATTTAAACGTATCTCCGCTGCTATTAGTGGTATGTCGACAACTCTATACGCGTGATACTCCACATTCCCTGCCAAATACAGCGCACCTGCTCCTGTTTGCATTATGTCAACTGGGGCCGAAGACGATTGCAATGTTGTTGCAGTACACCATATTCAGGATCCAATATTTCATTGAACGTACATACACTGCCATTGGTGATATCCCGACAATTCGATGCGCGTTATACTCCTCATTCGCTGCAGAATACTACGTACATCAGCCGCTTGGCGCATTGTCAACTCTGTGACCTGTCAAATACATTGTAATTGCAGTTCATTATATTAGGCTCAAATATTTATTTAAACGTATCTCCGCTGCTATTCGTGGAATGTCGACAAATCTATGCGCGTTATACTCCTCATTTGCCGCCAAATACGGGGGACCTGCTCCTGTTCACATTATGTCAACTGGGGTCGAAGACAAATGCAATATTGTTGTAGTACTGCATATTCAGGATTCAATATTTCATTGAACGGATCTACACTGCTATTAGTGATATCTTGACAAATCTATGCGCGCTATACTCCTCATTTGCCGCCAAATAAAGCGGACCTGCTCCTGTTTACATTAAGTCAACTGGGGTCGAGGACAATTGCAATGTTGTTGCAGTAAAGCATATTCAGGAATCAATATTTCATTGAACAGACCTACACTGCTATTTGTGATATCTCGTCAATTCGATGCGCGGTATGCCGCACAGTTGCTACCAAATAGAGCGCAAATCAGCCACTTTGCGCTATGTAAACTCAGGTCCGTGCCGAATTCATTGCAATTGTATTTTTGCGTATTTAGGCTTATGTATTCAATTAAACGTATCTCCGGTGCAATAGGTGGTATGCCTACAATTCGATGCGCGTTATGCTCCACAGCTGCCGCCAAACAGCGCACCTGCTCCTGTTTACATTATGTCAACTCGGGTCGGGGACAAATCCAATGTTTTTGCCGTTCAGGATATTCAGGATTCAATATTTAATTGATCGTATATACACTGCCATTAGTGATATCCTGACAATTCGATGCGCGTTGTGCTCCTCATTGGCTGCCAAATACTACGCAGATCAGCCGGTTTGCGCATTGTCAACTCTGTGTCCTGTCAAATACATTGTAATTGCAGTTTATCATATTAGGTTCAGGTATTTATTAAAACGTATCTCCGCTGCTATTCGTGGTACCTCGACAAATCTATGCGCGTTATACTCCTCATTTGCCGCCAAATACAGCGCACCTGCTCCTGTTTACATTATATCAACTTGGGTCGAGGACAAATGCAACGTTTTTGTAGTACTGCATATACTGGATTAAATACTACATTGAACGTATATACACTGCTATTGGTGATATCCCGACAATTCGATGCGCGTGAAACTATGCATTTCCTGCCAAATACGGCACACCTGCTCCTGTTTGCATTATGTCAACTCGGGTCAAGGAAAAATGCAATGTTTTTGGAGTACAGCACATTCGGGACACAATATTTCATTGAACAGATCTACACTGCTATTTGTGATATCTCGTCAATTCCATGCGCGGTATACCTCACAGTTGCTGCCAAATAGAGCGCAAATCTGCCACTTTGCGCTATGCCAACTCCGGTCCCTGCCTAATTCATTGTAATTGTAGTTTTGCATATTTAGGCCTAAGTATTCAATTGAACGGATCTCCGGTGCTATTGGTGGTATGGCTACAATTCGTTGCGCGTGATACTCCACATTCCCTGCCAAATACGGCACACCTGCTCCTGTTTACATTATCTCAATACGGATCGAGGGCAAATGCATTGTTTTTGCAGTACTGCATATTCAGGATTCAATATTTCATTGAACGTATATACACTGCTATTCGCCATATCCCGACAGTTCGATGCGCGTTAAACTCCTCATTCGCTGGCAAATACTACGCACATCAGCCGGTTTGCCCATTGTCAACTCTGTGGCCTGTTAAATACATTGTAATTGCAGTTTACCATATTAGGTTCAAGTATTTATTAAAACGTATCTCCGCTGCTATTCGTGGTATCTCGACAAATCTATGCGCGATATACTCCTCATTTGCCGCCAAATACAGCGCACCTGCTCCTGTTTACATTATGTCAACTCGGGTCAAGGAAAAATGCAATGTTTTTGCAGTACAGCACATTCAGGATTCAATATTTCATTGAATGTATCTACACTGCAATTGGTCATATCACGACAATTCGATGCGCGTGATACACCACATTCCCTGCCAAACACAGCGCACCTGCTCTTGTTTACATTGTGTCAACACGGATCGAGGACAAATGCCATGTTGTTGCAGTGCAGCATATACAGGATTCAATGTTTGATTGAACGTATATACACTGCCGTGGTGATATCCCGACAATTCGATGCGCATGATACTCCACATTTCCTGCCAAATACAGCGCACCTGCTCCTGTTTACAATATGTCAACTCGGGTCGAGGACAAATGCAATGTTGCTGCAGTACAGCATATTCAGGATTCAATATTTCATTGAACGTATATACACTGCTATTCGCCATATCCCGACAGTTCGATGCGAGTTGTACTCCGCATTCCCTGCCAAGTACTACGTTCATCAGAGTGTTTGCGCATTGTCAACTCTGTGTCCTGTCAAGTACATTGTAATTGCAGATTGTCATATTAGACTCAATTATTTATTTAAACGTATCTACGCTGCTATTCGTGGTATGTCGACAAATCTGTGCGCGTTATATTCCTCATTTGCCGCCAAATACAGCGCACCTGCTCCTGCTTACATTGTATCAAGTGTGGTCGAGGACAAATGCATTGTTTTTGCAGTACAGCACATTCAGGATTCAATATTTCATTGAACGGATCTACACTGCTATTTGTGATATCTCGCCAATTCGATGCGCGGTATACCGAACAGTTGCTGCCAAATAGAGCGCAAATCAGCCACTGTGCGCTATGTCAACTCAGGCCCCTGCCTAATTCATTGTAATTGTAGTTTTGCATGTTTAGGCTTAAGTATTCAATTAAACGTATCTCCGGTGCTATTGGTGGTATGCCTACAATTTGATGCGCGTTATACTCCACAGTTGCCGCCGAATACAGCGCTCCTGTCTCTGTTTACATTATGTCAACTTGGGTCGAGGACAAAAGCAACGTTGTTGTAGTACTGCATTTTCAGGATTCAATATTTCATTGAATGTATCTACACTGCTATTGGTCATATCACGACAATTCGATGCGCGTGATACTACACATTTCCTGCCAAATACGGCACACCTGCTCCTTTTTACATTATGTGAACTCGGGTCGAGGACAAATCCAATGTTTTTGCAGTACAGGATATTCAGGATTGAATATGTCATTGGACGTATATACACTGCTATTGGTGATATCCTGACAATTCGATGCGCCTTATACTCCTCATTCGCTGCCAAATACTACGCACATCAGCCGGTTTGCGCTGTCAACTCTGTGTCCTTTCAAATACATTGTAATTGCAGTTTATCATATTAGGCTCAAGTATTTATTTAAACGTATCTCCGCTGCTATACGTGGTATGTCGACAAATCTATGCGCGTTATACTCCTCATTTGCCGCCAAATACAGCGCACCTGCTTCTGTTTACATTATGTCAACTCGGATCGAGGACAAATGCCATGTTGTTGCAGTACAGCATATTCAGGAATCAATATTTCATCGAACAGAAACTACACTGCTATTTGTGATATCTCGTCAATTCGATGCGCGGTATGCCGCACAGTTGCTACCAAATAGAGCGCAAATCAGCCACTTTGCGCTATGTAAACTCAGGTCCGTGCCGAATTCATTGCAATTGTATTTTTGCATATTTAGGCTTCTGTATTCAATTAAACGTATCTCCGGTGCAATAGGTGGTATGCCTACAATTCGATGCGCGTTATGCTCCACAGCTGCCGCCAAACAGCGCACCTGCTCCTGTTTACATTATGTCAACTCGGGTCGGGGACATATCCAATGTTTTTGCCGTTCAGGATATTCAGGATTCAATATTTCATTGATCGTATATATACTGCCATTAGTGATATCCTGACAATTCGATGGGCGTTGTGCTCCTCATTGGCTGCCAAATACTACGCAGATCAGCCGGTTTGCGCATTGTCAACTCTGTGTCCTGTGAAATACATTGTAATTGCAGATTATCATGTTACGCTCAAGTATTTATTTAAACGTATCTCCGCTGCTATTAGTGGTATGTCGACAACTCTATACGCGTGATACTCCACATTCCCTGCCAAATACAGCGCACCTGCTCCTGTTTGCATTATGTCAACTGGGGCCGAAGACGATTGCAATGTTGTTGCAGTACACCATATTCAGGATCCAATATTTCATTGAACGTACATACACTGCCATTGGTGATATCCCGACAATTCGATGCGCGTTATACTCCTCATTCGCTGCAGAATACTACGTACATCAGCCGGTTGGCGCATTGTCAACTCTGTGACCTGTCAAATACATTGTAATTGCAGTTCATTATATTAGGCTCAAATATTTATTTAAACGTATCTCCGCTGCTATTCGTGGAATGTCGACAAATCTATGCGCGTTATACTCCTCATTTGCCGCCAAATACGGGGGACCTGCTCCTGTTCACATTATGTCAACTGGGGTCGAAGACAAATGCAATATTGTTGTAGTACTGCATATTCAGGATTCAATATTTCATTGAACGGATCTACACTGCTATTAGTGATATCTTGACAAATCTATGCGCGCTATACTCCTCATTTGCCGCCAAATAAAGCGGACCTGCTCCTGTTTACATTAAGTCAACTGGGGTCGAGGACAATTGCAATGTTGTTGCAGTAAAGCATATTCAGGAATCAATATTTCATTGAACAGACCTACACTGCTATTTGTGATATCTCGTCAATTCGATGCGCGGTATGCCGCACAGTTGCTACCAAATAGAGCGCAAATCAGCCACTTTGCGCTATGTAAACTCAGGTCCGTGCCGAATTCATTGCAATTGTATTTTTGCGTATTTAGGCTTATGTATTCAATTAAACGTATCTCCGGTGCTATAGGTGGTATGCCTACAATTCGATGCGCGTTATGCTCCACAGCTGCCGCCAAACAGCGCACCTGCTCCTGTTTACATTATGTCAACTCGGGTCGGGGACAAATCCAATGTTTTTGCCGTTCAGGATATTCAGGATTCAATATTTCATTGATCGTATATACACTGCCATTAGTGATATCCTGACAATTCGATGCGCGTTGTGCTCCTCATTGGCTGCCAAATACTACGCAGATCAGCCGGTTTGCGCATTGTCAACTCTGTGTCCTGTCAAATACATTGTAATTGCAGTTTATCATATTAGGTTCAGGTATTTATTAAAACGTATCTCCGCTGCTATTCGTGGTACCTCGACAAATCTATGCGCGTTATACTCCTCATTTGCCGCCAAATACAGCGCACCTGCTCCTGTTTACATTATATCAACTTGGGTCGAGGACAAATGCAACGTTTTTGTAGTACTGCATATACTGGATTAAATACTTCATTGAACGTATATACACTGCTATTGGTGATATCCCGACAATTCGATGCGCGTGAAACTATGCATTTCCTGCCAAATACGGCACACCTGCTCCTGTTTGCATTATGTCAACTCGGGTCAAGGAAAAATGCAATGTTTTTGGAGTACAGCACATTCGGGACACAATATTTCATTGAACAGATCTACACTGCTATTTGTGATATCTCGTCAATTCCATGCGCGGTATACCTCACAGTTGCTGCCAAATAGAGCGCAAATCTGCCACTTTGCGCTATGCCAACTCCGGTCCCTGCCTAATTCATTGTAATTGTAGTTTTGCATATTTAGGCCTAAGTATTCAATTGAACGGATCTCCGGTGCTATTGGTGGTATGGCTACAATTCGTTGCGCGTGATACTCCACATTCCCTGCCAAATACGGCACACCTGCTCCTGTTTACATTATCTCAATACGGATCGAGGGCAAATGCATTGTTTTTGCAGTACTGCATATTCAGGATTCAATATTTCATTGAACGTATATACACTGCTATTCGCCATATCCCGACAGTTCGATGCGCGTTAAACTCCTCATACGCTGGCAAATACTACGCACATCAGCCGGTTTGCCCATTGTCAACTCTGTGGCCTGTTAAATACATTGTAATTGCAGTTTACCATATTAGGTTCAAGTATTTATTAAAACGTATCTCCGCTGCTATTCGTGGTATCTCGACAAATCTATGCGCGATATACTCCTCATTTGCCGCCAAATACAGCGCACCTGCTCCTGTTTACATTATGTCAACTCGGGTCAAGGAAAAATGCAATGTTTTTGCAGTACAGCACATTCAGGATTCAATATTTCATTGAATGTATCTACACTGCAATTGGTCATATCACGACAATTCGATGCGCGTGATACACCACATTCCCTGCCAAACACAGCGCACCTGCTCTTGTTTACATTGTGTCAACACGGATCGAGGACAAATGCCATGTTGTTGCAGTGCAGCATATACAGGATTCAATGTTTGATTGAACGTATATACACTGCCGTGGTGATATCCCGACAATTCGATGCGCATGATACTCCACATTTCCTGCCAAATACAGCGCACCTGCTCCTGTTTACAATATGTCAACTCGGGTCGAGGACAAATGCAATGTTGCTGCAGCACAGCATATTCAGGATTCAATATTTCATTGAACGTATATACACTGCTATTGGTCATATCCCGACAGTTCGATGCGAGTTGTACTCCGCATTCCCTGCCAAGTACTACGTTCATCAGAGTGTTTGCGCATTGTCAACTCTGTGTCCTGTCAAGTACATTGTAATTGCAGATTGTCATATTAGACTCAATTATTTATTTAAACGTATCTACGCTGCTATTCGTGGTATGTCGACAAATCTGTGCGCGTTATATTCCTCATTTGCCGCCAAATACAGCGCACCTGCTCCTGCTTACATTGTATCAAGTGTGGTCGAGGACAAATGCATTGTTTTTGCAGTACAGCACATTCAGGATTCAATATTTCATTGAACGGATCTACACTGCTATTTGTGATATCTCGCCAATTCGATGCGCGGTATACCGAACAGTTGCTGCCAAATAGAGCGCAAATCAGCCACTGTGCGCTATGTCAACTCAGGCCCCTGCCTAATTCATTGTAATTGTAGTTTTGCATGTTTAGGCTTAAGTATTCAATTAAACGTATCTCCGGTGCTATTGGTGGTATGCCTACAATTTGATGCGCGTTATACTCCACAGTTGCCGCCGAATACAGCGCTCCTGTCTCTGTTTACATTATGTCAACTTGGGTCGAGGACAAAAGCAACGTTGTTGTAGTACTGCATTTTCAGGATTCAATACTTCATTGAATGTATCTACACTGCTATTGGTCATATCACGACAATTCGATGCGCGTGATACTACACATTTCCTGCCAAATACGGCACACCTGCTCCTTTTTACATTATGTGAACTCGGGTCGAGGACAAATCCAATGTTTTTGCAGTACAGGATATTCAGGATTGAATATGTCATTGGACGTATATACACTGCTATTGGTGATATCCTGACAATTCGATGCGCCTTATACTCCTCATTCGCTGCCAAATACTACGCACATCAGCCGGTTTGCGCTGTCAACTCTGTGTCCTTTCAAATACATTGTAATTGCAGTTTATCATATTAGGCTCAAGTATTTATTTAAACGTATCTCCGCTGCTATACGTGGTATGTCGACAAATCTATGCGCGTTATACTCCTCATTTGCCGCCAAATACAGCGCACCTGCTCCTGTTTACATTATGTCAACTCGGGTCGAGGACAATTCCAATGTTGTTGTAGTACTGCTTATTCAGGATTCAATACTTCATTGAATGAATCTACACTGCTATTTGTGATATCTCGTCAATTCGATGCGCGGTATACCGCACAGTTGCTGCCAAATAGAGCGCAAATCAGCCACTTTGCGCTATGTCAACTCAGGTCCCTGCCTAATTCATTGTGTTACGACCGTCCGCGGAGAGACGCGGTCGCTAGGAATACGCCTCAGCGAGAGGCGTAAATTCTCGCTACGATTCAGTTAATCGACGCCGCGAAGTAGTCGCTCCCCTGTTTCGTTTCGGACAACAGAGGTGGTTGATTGAATATACACGTTGTAAGTAGTTGCAAATCGCCGTTTATCTAACCACTTGTAAGGACGATAGCTACGTCGGTGCGTAAGTACAAGATGGCTGAGTAAGCCGGGCGAAGGATGTTGCCTGGACGACGGATAGCAAAACAGTCCAGTTCGGTGTCGATGTCGTAGCGGACGAGAATGTAGTATGCCGACTGACTTGCGTGGATCCTTGATGTAGACTCCAATTGCTTGACGTGTAGAGTGAGTAGAGTTGACTTGAGAAGAGTACCAAGACGAGACTGAGTCGAGACTCAGACCAGACTAATAATAAACTGAGGTACAGCGACGATGTTGTGTCATAGGAAAGCTAGCGATGAGTGTTTCTAGCGTACAGGACCATCGGATTTGTTGGCGACGGTTTCGCCTCTGAGGGTGAGGGAGGTAGGCTTCGTTGTTAATTGGTTAAACGAAGGTTGATGGCCTAAGAAGGGTCTTAGCTGCCCTCGATAGAAAGTGGCTATTAAAAGAAAGGTTGTATCGTATGTTAGAAAAACTAACTTTCCCGGGTCAAGCCGTAGTAGACAATAATCGTAAAAAGGGCGATTTAAAAAAGGCTATTTGTTGGGTCTGAAGGACCCTCGCTTGCAAATTACTGGGATTTATAATGGGCCCTTATGCTTAATGGGGGTCCGCCGTAAGGATGAATGGACATCTGGCGTCCGTCTGGCCCGCGATGTTTGACCTGGTCTAGGTAGAGGGTCGCGCGGCGTAACACATTGTAATTGTAGTTTTGCATATTTAGGCTTAAGTATTCAATTAAACGGATCTCCGGTCCTATTGATGGTATGCCTACAATTCGATGCGCGTTATACTCCACATTCCCTGCCAAATACAGTACACCTGCTCCTGTTAACATTATGTCAACTCGGATCGAGGACAAATGCCATGATGTTGCATTACAGCATATACAGGATTCAATATTTAATTGAACGTATATACACATCCATGGTGATATCCCGACAATTCGATGCGCATGATACTCCACATTTCCTGCCAAATGCAACGCACCTGCTCCTGTTTACATTATGTCAACTGGGGTCGAGGACAATTGCAATGTTGTTGCAGTTCAGCATATTTAGGAACCGATATTTCATTGAACGTAAATACACTGTTATTGGTGATATCCCGACAACTCGACGCGCGTGATACTCCACATTCCCTGGCAAATACAGCACACCTGCTCCTGTTTACATTATGTCAACTCGGGTCGAGGACAAATGCTACGTTGTTGTAGTACTGCATATTCATGATTCAATCCTTCATTGAATGTATCTACACTGCTATTGGTGATAACACGACAATTCGATGCGCGTGATACTCCACATTCCCTGCCAAATACAGCGCACCTGCTCCTGTTTACATTATGTCAACTCGGGTCGAGGACAAATCCTACGTTGATGTAGCACTGCATATTCAGGATTCAATATTTCATAGAACGGATCTACACTGCTATTGGTGATATCATGACAATTCGATGCACGTGATACACCACATTCCCTGCCAAATACAGCGCACCTGCTCCTGTTTAAATTATGTCAACTCGGGTCGAGGACAAATGCTACGTTGTTGTAGTACTGCATATTCAGGATTCAATATTTCATAGAACGGATCTACACTGCTATTTGTGATATCTCGTCAATTCGATGCGCGGTATACCGCACAGCTGCTGCCAAATAGAGCGCAAATCAGCCACTGTGCGCTCTGTCAACTCAGGTCACTGCCTAATTCATTGTAATTGTATTTTTGCATATTTAGGCTGATGTATTCAACTAAACGTACCTCCGGTGCTAGAGGTGGTATGCCTACAATTCGATGCGCGTTATGCTCCACAGTTGCCGCCAAATAGCGCACCTGCGCCTGTTTACATTATATCAACTTGGGTCGAGGACAAATGCAACGTTGTTGTTGTACTGCTTATTCAGGATTCAATACTTCATTGAATGTATCTACACTGCTATTGGTGATATCACGACAATCCGATGCGCGTGATACTCCGCATTCCCTGCCAAATACAGCGCACCTGCTCCTGTTTACATTATGTCAACTCGGGTCGAGGACAAATGCTACGTTGTTGTAGTACTGCATATTCAGGATTCAATTCTTCATTGAATGTATCTACACTGCTATTGGTGATATCACGACAATTCGATGCGCGTGATACTCCACATTCCCTGCCAAATACAGCGCACCTGCTCCTGTTTACATTATGTCAACTCGGGTCGAGGACAAATGCTACGTTGTTGTAGTACTGCATATTCAGGATTCAATTTTTCATAGAACGGATCTACACTGCTATTTGTGATATCTCGTCAATTCGACGTGCGGTATACCGCACAGCTGCTGCCAAATAGAGCGCAAATCAGACACTGTGCGCTCTGTCAACTCAGGTCCCTGCCTAATTCATTGTAATTGTAGTTTTGCATATTTAGGCTTATGTATTCAATTAAACTTATCTCCGCTGCTATTCGTGGTATGTCGACAAATCCATGCGCGTTAGACTCCTCATTTGCCGCCAAATACACCGGACCTGCTCCTGTTTACATTATGTCAACTGAGGTCGAGGGCAATTGCAATGTTGTTGCAGTACGGCAAATTCAGGATTCAATATTTCATTGAACGTATATACACCGCTATTGGTGATATTCCGTCAATTTGAAGCGTGTCATACTCCTCATTCGCTGCCAAATACTACGCACATCAGAGAGGATGTGCATTGTCAACTCTGTGTCCTGTCAAATACATTGTAATTGCAGTTTATCATATTATGCACAAGTATTTATTTAAACGTATCTCCGCTGCTATTCGTGGTATGTCGACAAATCTATGCGCGTTATACTCCTCATTTGCTGCCAAATACAGCGCACCTGCTCCGGTTTACATTATGTCAACTCGGATCGAGGACTAATGCAATGTTGTTATAGTATTGCATATTCAGGATTCAATACTTCATTGAATGTATCTACACTGCTATTGGTGATATCACGACAACTCGATGCGCGTGATACTCCACGTTCCCTGCCAAATACAGCGCACCTGCTTCTGTTTACATTATGTCAACTCGGTTCCAGGACAAATGGAATGTTTTTGCAGTACAGCACATTCAGGATTCAATATTTCATTGAACGGATCTACACTGCTATTTGTGATATCTCGTCAATTCGATGCGTGGTATACCGCACAGCTGCTGCCAAATAGAGCGCAAATCAGCCACTGTGCGCTGTGTCAACTCAGGTCATTGCCTAATTCATTGTAATTGTATTTTTGCATATTTAGGCTGATGTATTCAATTAAAGGTACCTCCGGTGCTAGAGGTGGTATGCCTACAATTCGATGCGCGTTATGCTCCACAGTTGCCGCCAAATAGCGCACCTGCGCCTGTTTACATTATATCAACCTGGGTCGAGGAAAAATGCAACGTTGTTGTAGTACTGCTTATTCAGGATTCAATACTTCATTGAATGTATCTACACTGCTATTGGTGATATCACGACAATCCGATGCGCGTGATACTCCGCATTCCCTGCCAAATACAGCGCACCTGCTCCTGTTTACATTATGTCAACTCGGGTCGAGGACAAATGCTACGTTGTTGTAGTACTGCATATTCAGGATTCAATGCTTCATTGAATGTATCTACACTGCCATTGGTGATATCACGACAATTCGATGCGCGTGATACTCCACATTCCCTGCCAAATACAGCGCACCTGCTCCTGTTTACATTATGTCAACTCGGGTCGAGGACAAATGCTACGTTATTGTAGTACTGCATATTCA
This sequence comes from Bombus hypnorum, assembly GCA_911387925.2. Taxonomy (NCBI): domain Eukaryota; kingdom Metazoa; phylum Arthropoda; class Insecta; order Hymenoptera; family Apidae; genus Bombus; species Bombus hypnorum. The sequence goes on along the minus strand of CAJVQY020000009.1, from coordinate 2,222,244 downwards.
GGATTCAATATTTCATAGAACGGATCTACACTGCTATTTGTGATATCTCGTCAATTCGATGCGCGGTATACCGCACAGCTGCTGCCAAATAGAGCGCCAATCAGCCACTGTGCGCTGTGTCAACTGAGGTCCCTGCCTAATTCATTGTAATTGTAGTTTTGCATATTCAGGCATAAGTATTCAATTAAACGTATCTCCGGTGCTATTGGTGGTACGCCTACAATTCGATGCGCGTGATACTCCACATTCCCTGCCATATACAGCGCACCTGCTCCTGTTTACATTATGTCAACTCGGGTCAAGGACAAATGCAATGTTTTTGCAGTACAGCACATGCAGGATTCAATACTTCATTGAATGTATCTACACTGCTATTGGTGATATCACGACAACTCGATGCGCGTGATACTCCACGTTCCCTGCCAAATACAGCGCACCTGCATCTGTTTACATTATGCCAACTCGGTTCCAGGACAAATGCAATGTTTTTGCAGTTCAGCACATTCAGGATTCAATATTTCATTGAACGGATCTACACTGCTATTGGTGATACCTCGACAATTCGATGCGCGGTATACCGCACACTTGCTGCCAAATAGAGCGGAAATCAGCCACTGTGCGCTATGACAACTCAGGTCCCTGCCTAATTCATTGTAATTGTAGTTTTGCATATTTAGGCTTATGTATTCAATTAAACGTATCTGCGGTGCTATAGGTGGTCTGCCTACAATTCGATGCGCATTATGCTCCACAGTTGCCGCCAAAGAGCACAGCTGCTGCTGTATACATTATGTCAACTCGTTTCGAGGACAAATGCAATGTTGCTGCAGTACAGTATATTCAGGACTCAATATTTCATTGAACGTATATACACTGCTATTCGTGATATCCCGACAATTTGAACCGCGTCATACTCCTCATTCGCTGCCAAATACTACGCACATCAGAGAGTTTGCTCATTGTCAACCCTGTGTCCTGTCAAATACATTGTAATTGCAGTTTCTCATATTAGGCTCAAGTATTTATTTAAACGTATCTCCGCTGCCATTCGTGGTATGTTGACAAATCTATGCGCGTTATACTCCTCATTTGCCGCCAAATACAGCGTACCTGCTCCTGTTTACATTATGTCAACTGGGGTCGAGGTCAAATCCAATGTTTTTGCAGTACTGCATATTCAGGCTTCAATATTCATTTGAACGTATCGCCGTTTCCCTTGGAGATATGTCGACAATTTGATGCGCTTTCTACTCCACATTTGCTGCGAAATACAGCGCACATCAACCGATTCGCACAATGCCAACTGTGTATCCTGTCAAATCCATTGTAGTTGCAGTAAAGCATATTTAGGCTGAAGTATTCAATCAAACGTATCTCTACTGCTATTGGGGGTATGTTGATAATTCTATGCGCCTTCTACTCCACATCTTCTGCCAACTATAGCGCGCGTCAGCCGGATTTCACTATGTCAACCCTGGTCCCTGCCAAATCACTTGAAGTTGCAGTTTTGCGTATTTAGGCTGCATTTTTCAATTAAACGTATCTCCGCAGCTATTGATGGCATGTCGAAAATTCGATGCGCGTTATACATCCCATTAGCTGAGAAAAACAGCGCCCTTCGGCCGGTTTGCGCTATGCTAACTCTGTGCTCTGTCAAATATAGCGTTACTGTAGTTTTGGAAATTCTGCCAGAAATATTCAATTGCGCTGATCTCAGATTTTATTCCAGATGTCTCAACAATTCTATGCGCGTCCCACTCCACATATGCTGCCAAATACAGCGCGCGTCATTCAATTCGATGCGCGTTCTACTCCACACTTGCTCTCGCATATAGCGCACCTGCTCCTGTTTAAATTATATCAACTCGGGTCATGGTCAAATCCAATGTTATTGCTGTACTGCATATTCAGGATTCAATATTCCCTTAATTGTTTATACACTGCTGTTGGTGAAATCTCGACAATTCGACGTGCGTTACTCCACATATGCAGCCAAATTCAGCGCACGTCATTCGGTTTGCCCTATGTCAACTCTGGGCCCTGTCAAGTGCAGCGTAATTGCAATTTTGCAGAATCTGTGTTAAATACTCAATTAAAGTATCCGCACTGTTATTGGTGATATCTAGACAAGTGGTTGAGCGCTAAACTCCTCATTCGCTGCGAAATTTAGCGGAGCCGCTCCAGTCTACATCATGTCAAATCGTGTCGAGGTCAAATCCAATGTTATTGCAGTACTGTATTTTCAGTCTTCAATATTCAATTGAACGTTGCTTCGTTTCGATTGGAGATACGAAGAAAATTCGATGCGCGTTCTACTACACAGATGCTGCCAAATACAGCGCACATCAACCGGTTTACTCGATGTCAACTCTGTGTCCTGTCAAATCCAGCGTAATTGCCGTTTTAAAATATTCTACCGGAAATATTCAATTAAACGTGTCTCCGCCGCTATTGGTGGTATGTCGACAATTCGAAGCGCTTTACACCCCACATTTGCTGCCAAATACAGCGCACATGCTCAGGTTTACATTTTGCCAACTCGGGTCGAGGTCAAATCCAATGTTATTCCTATCCTGCTTATCCAGGCTTCAATTATCAATTGAACGAATCTGTACTACTATTGGTGATATGTCGACAATTCGATGCGCGCTACCCCGCACATTTGCTGCAAGAAATAGCGCACAGCAACCAGTTTGCGCAATGTCAACTCTGTGCCCTATCAAATACAGCGTTATTCCTGTTTTGCATATTCAGATTTAAATATTCATTTGAGCGTATTCCAGTTTCTGTTCCAGACATCTCAATGGTTCGATACGCGTTGAACTCCACATTTCCTACCAAATACAGCGCACCTGCTCCTGTTTACATTATGTCAACTGGGGTCGAAGACAAATGCAATGTTCTTGTAGTACTGCATACTCAGGATTCACTACTTCATTGAACGGATCTACACTGCTATTGGTGATATCTCGTCAATTGGATGAGCGGTATACCGCACACTTGCTGCCAAATAGAGCGCAAATCAGCCACTGTGCGCTATGTCAACTCAGGTCCCTGCCTAATTCATTGTAATTGCAGTTTTGCATACTTAGGCTTAAGTATTCAATTAAACGTATCTCCGGTGCTATTGGTGGTATGCCTACAATTCGTTGCGCGTGATACTCCACATTCCCTGCCAAATACAGCGCACCTGCTCCTGTTTACATTATGTCAACTCGGATGGAGGACAAGTGTCATGTTGTTGCAGTACACCACATACGGGATTCAATATTTCATTGAACGTATATACACTGCCATGGTGATATCCCGACAATTCGATGAGCATGATACTCCACATTTCCTGCCAAATACAGCGCACCTGCACCTGTTTACATTATGTCAATTCGGGTCGAAGAGAAATGCAATGTTGCTGAAGTACGGCATATTCAGGATTCAATATTTCATTTAACGTACATACACTGCTATTCGTGATATCCCGACAATTCGAAGCGCGTTATACTCCACATTCCCTGGCAAATACAGAGCACCTGCTCCTGTTTACATTATGTCAACTCGGGTCAAGGACAAATGCAATGTTTTTGCAGAACAGCACATTCAGGATTCAATATTCCATTGAATGTATCTACAATTCTATTGCTGATATCACGACAATTCGATGCGTGTGATACTCCACATTCCCAGCCAAATACAGCGCACCTGCTCCTGTTTACATTATGTCAACTCGGATGGAGGACAAGTGTCATGTTGTTGCAGTACAGCACATACGGGATTCAATATTTCATTGAACGTATATACGCTGCCATGGTAATATCCCGACAATTCGACGCGCATGATACTCCACATTTCCTGCCAAATACAGTGCACCTGCTCGTGTATATATTATGTCAACTCGTTTCGAGGACAAATGCAATGTTGCTGCAGTACAGCACATTCAGGATTCAATATTTCATTGAACGTATATACACTGCTATTCGTGATATCCCGACAATTCGAAGCGCGTTGTACTCCACATTCTCTGGCAAATATAGCGCACCTGCTCCTGTTTACATTATGTCAACTCGGGTCAAGGACAAATGCAATGTTTTTGCAGTACAGCACATTCAGGATTCAATATTTCATTGAATGTATTACACTGCTATACGTGATATCCCGACAATTCGAAGCGCGTTGTACTCCACATTCCCTGGCAAATTTAGCGCACCTGCTCCTGTTTACATTATGTCAACTCGGGTCAAGGACAAATGCAATGTTTTTGCAGTACAGCACATTCCGGATTCAATATTTCATTGAACGGATATACACTGCTATTGGTGATATCCCGACAATTCGATCCGCGTTATACTCCTCATTCGCTGCCAAATGCAACGCACATCAGCCGGTTTGCGCATTGTCAACTCTGTGTCCAGTCAAATACATTGTAATTGCATTTTATCATATTATGCACAAGTATTTATTTAAACGTATCTCCGCTGCTATTCCTGGTATGTCGACAAATCTATGCGCGTTATACTCCTCATTTGCCGCCAAACAGCGCACCTGCTCCTGTTTGCATTATGTCAACTCGGGTCGAGGACAAATGCAATGTTGCTGCAAGTACTGCATATTCAGGATTCAATATTTCATTGAACGTGAATACACTGTTATTGGTGACAACCCGACATCTCGATACGCGTGATACTCCACATTGCCTGCCAAATACAGCGCACCTGCTCCTGTTTACATTATGTCAACTGGGGTCGAAGACAATTGCAATGTTGTTGCAGTACACCATATTCAGGATTCAATATTTCATTGAACGTACATATCCTGCTATTGGTGATATCCCGACAATTCGAAGCGCGTTGTACTCCACATTCTCTGGCAAATATAGCGCACCTGCTCCTGTTTACATTATGTCAACTCGGGTCAAGGACAAATGCAATGTTTTTGCAGTACTGCATATTAAGGATTCAATATTTCATTGAACGGATCTACATTGCTAATGGTGATATCTCGTCAATTCGATGCGCGGTATGCCGCACAGTTGCTACCAAATAGAGCGCAAATCAGCCACTTTGCGCTATGTAAATGCAGGTCCCTGCCGAATTCATTGGAATTGTGTTTTTGCATATGTAGGCTTATGTATTCTATTAAACGTATCTCCGGTGCAATAGGTGGTATGCCTACATTTCGATGCGCGTTATGCTCCACAGCTGCCGCCAAACAGCGCACCTGCTCCTGTTTACATTATGTCAACTCGGGTCGGGGACAAATCCAATGTTTTTGCCGTTCAGGATATTCCAGATTCAATATTTCATTGATCGCATATACACTGCCATTAGTGATATCCTGACAATTCGATTCGCGTTATACTCCTCATTCGCGGCAGAATACTACGTACATCAGCCGGTTGGCGCATTGTCAACTCTATGTCCTGTCAAATACATTGTAATTGCAGTTTATTATATTAGGCTCAAATATTTATTTAAACGTATCTCCGCTGCTATTCTTGGTATGTCGACAAATCTATGCGCGTTATACTCCTCATTTGCCGCCAAATACAGGGGACCTGCTCCTGTTCACATTATGTCAACTCGGGTCGAGGACAAATGCTATCAAGTTGTAGTACTGCATATTCAGGATTCAATACTTCATTGATTCTATCTACACTGCTATTGGTCATGTCACGACAATTCGATGCGCGTGATACTCCACATTCCCTGCCAAATAGAGCGCACCTGCACTTGTTTACATTGTGAGAACTGTGGTCGAGGACAAATGCATTGTTTTTGCAGTACAGCATATTCGGGATTCAATATTTCATTGAACGTATATACACTGTTATTGTTGACATCCCGACAATTCGATGCCCGTGATACTCCACATTCCCTGCCAAATACAGCCCACCTGCTCCTGTTTACATTATGTCAACCCGGCTCAAGAACAAATGCAATGTTTAAGCGGTACAGCACATTCAGTATTCATTATTTCATTGAACGGATCTACACTGTTATTGGTGACATCTCGTCAATTCGGTGCGCGGTATATCGCACACTTACTGCCATACAGAGCGCAAATCAGCCCCTGTGCGCTATGTCAACTCAGGTCCCTGCCTAATTCATTGTAATTGTAGTTTTTCAAATACAGGCTTATGTATTCAATTAAACGTGTCTCCAGTGCTATTGGTGGTATGCCTACAATTCGATGCGCATTATGCTCCACAGTTGCCGCCAAACAGCGGACCTGCTCCTGTTTACACTATATCAACTGGGGTCGAAGACAAATGCAATGTCGTTGTAGTACTGCATACTCTGGATTCAATACTTCACTGAATGTATCTACACTGCTACTGGAGATATTTCGTCAATTCGATACACGTGATACTCCACATTCCGTGCCAAATACATCGCACCTGCTCTTGTTTACATTACGTCAACTCGGGTCGTGGACAAATTCAATGTTGTTCCAGTACTGCATATCCAGGATACAATACTTCATTGAACGTATCTACACTGCGACTGGAGATATCTCGTCTATTCGATGCGCGGTATACCGCACACTTCCTGCCAAATAGAGCGCAAATCAGCCATTGTGAGCTGTGTCAACTCAGGTCCCTGCCTATTTCATTGTAATTGTAGTTTTGCATATTTAGGCTTAAGTATTCAATTAAACGTATCTCTGGTGCTATTGGTGGTATGCCTACAATTCGATACGCGTTATACGCCAAAGTTGTCGCCCAATACAGCGCACCTGCTCCTGTTTACATTATGTCAACTCGGGTCGAGGACAAATGCAATGTTTTTGCAGAAGAGCATATTCAGGATCCAATATTTCATTAAACGTAAATACACTACTATTGGTGATATCCCGACAATTCGATGCGCCTGATACTCCACATTCCCTGCCAAATACGGCGCACCTGCTCCTGTTTACATTATGTCAACTCGGGTCGAGGACAAATGAAATGTTGCTGCAGTACAGCATATTCTGGATTCAATATTTCATTGAACGTGTAGCGGCACGCGAGCAGATCAATTCAAATCCTGTTATTGTTTTGTTCGGAGTATCATGACCTTTAGGTCATAGGTATGGTAAGGAGTAATGAACTTCGAGCAAAACAATGCTGCCGCTACTCTCAACCGTCGAACGCAGTCGAATTCGAATTTGTCGACTGTTCCCCGACCAGTATATATAAACAAACCGTGTGCTGAGCAAAGGGTATAACGTTCGCTATCATAGCCATCGCATGCACGAAGTATCCACAAGGATTCTCCGAATACACGCGTATTTATTCTCAAAGAAATGTACACGGTGACGAGTGTATTGTGACTACACCCAATAAACTAATTATAATCTACCTCGCATAATTAATTGTGGACCACTCCTCTACAAACGTATATAAACTGCTATTCGTGATATCCCGACAAATCGAAGCGCGTTAAACTCCTCATTCGCTGCCAAGTACTACGCTCATAAGAGAGTTTGCGCATTGTCAACTCTGTGTCCTGTCAAATACATTGTAATTGCAGTTTATCATATTATGCACAAGTATTTATTTATACGTATCTCCGCTGCTATTCGTGGTATGTCGACAAATCTATGCGCGTTATACTCCTCATTTGCCGCCAAATACAGCGTACCTGCTCCTGTTTACATTATGTCAACTAGGGTCGAGGACACATGCAATGCTGTTGTAGTACTGCATATTCAGGATTCAATACTTCATTCAATGTATTTACACTGCCATTGGAAATATCACGACAATTCAATGCTCGTGATACTCCACATTCCCTGGCATATACAGCGCACCTGCTCCTGTTTATATTATGTCAACTCGGGTCAAGGACAAATGCAATGTTTTTGCAGTACAGCACATTCAGGATTCAATAATTCATTGAACGTATCTACACTGCTATTGGTGATATCTCGACATTTCGACCCGTGTTATACGCCACATTTGCTGCCAAATACTGCGCACATCAGCCGGTTTGCGCTATGTCAACTCAGACCCTGTCATATCCAGCGTAATTGGCGTTTTGGAGATTCTGCCGGGAATATTCAATTGGACGTATCTCGGTTTCTCATGGAGATATGTCGACAATTCGATGCGCGTACTACTCCACATAAGCAGTCAAATACAGAGCACGGCATTCGGTTTGCGTTATGGCAACTCTGGGCCCTGTCAAATACAGCGTTGCTGCAGTTTTGCAGATTCTGTCTTAAATATTATATTGAGCGCATCTCATTGTTTATTCCAGATATCTCGACAATTCGATGAGCGTGTTGAGTAGATGATACATTTACACTGTACATGTGAATGTGTGTGTAAGCGTGAGAGGGCGCCCAGGTCTTAGTTGAGACAAGAGACAGTTGCCGGATGTTAGAATCTTCAGGAAGAGTCGGTCAACAACAAGCGTGCGTGTAAGAAGGTTATCGTGGTCTACAGAGTGCAACATATATGTGTAGCTATTGTGTATAAAATAAAATAAACTATTTGTATTTCCGAATCCTTTCATTACCTTAACATGGTAGCAGAGCGTGGTTACTAGTTTTGCAAGCTATTGAGTGCGTGGTTACGATCTTGCGAGTGAGTTTAGTACGGGAAGAAACAGTCAGAGGATAAAAAGAAAAAAAATACTTCAAGCACGTAGGAATGCTTAAGTACAGGAAAAAAAACCAATTAAAATTGGTCGAAGACAAATGTAATGTTCTTGTAGTACTGCATACTCAGGATTCAATACATCATTGAACGTATATACACTGCTATTCGTTATATCCCGACAATTCGAAACGCGTTATTCTCCTCATTCGCTGCCAAATACTACGCACATCAGCGAGTTTGCTCATTGTCAACTCTGTGTCCTGCCAAATACATTGTAATTGCAGTTTCTCATATTAGGCTCAAGTATTTATTTAAACGTATCTCCGCTGCCATTCGTGGTATGTCGACAAATCTATGCGCGTTATACTCCTCATTTGCCGCCAAATACGGGGGACCTGCTCCTGTTTGCATTATGTCAACTCGGGACGAGGACTAATGGAATGTTGTTGTAGTACTGCATATACAGGATTCAAAACTTCATTAAATGTATCTACACTGCTATTGGTGATATCACAACAATTCGATGCGCGTGATACTCCACGTTCCCTGCCAAATACAGCGCACCTGCTCCTGTTTACATTATGTCAACTCGGTTCCAGGACAAATGCAATGTTTTTGCAGTACAGCACATTCATGATTCAATATTTCATTGAACGGATCTACACTGCTATTGGTGATATCTCGTCAATTCGATGCGCGGTATACCGCACACTTGCTGCCAAATAGAGCGCAAATCAGCCACTGTGCGCTGTGTCATCTCAGGTCCCTGCCTAATTCATTGTAATTGTAGTGTTGCATATTCAGGCTTAAGTATTCAGATAAACGTATCTCCGGTGCTATTGGTGGTATGCCTACAATTCGATGCGCGTTATGCTCCACAGTTGCCGCCAAACAGCGCACCTGCTCCTGTATACATTATGTCAACTCGTTTCGAGGACAAATGCAATGTTGCTGCAGTATAGCACATTCAGGATTCAATATTTCATTGAACGTATATACACTGCTATTCGTGATATCCCGACAATTCGAAGCGCATGATACTCCACATTTCCTGCCAAATACGGCACACCTGCTCCTGTTTACATTATGTCAACTCGGGTCGAGAACAAATACAATGTTGTTGCAGTACTGCATATCCAGCATTCAATATTTCATTCAACGTATCTACACTGGTACTGGAGATATTTCGTCAATTCCATGCGTCTTGCACTCCACATTTCCTGCCAAATACTGCGCACCTGCTCCTGTTTACATTATGTCAACTCGGGTCGAGGACAAATGCAATGTTTTTGCAGTACAGCACATTCAGGATTCAATATTTCATTGAAAGAATCTATACTGCTATTTGTTATATATCGTCAACTCGATGCGCGGTATACCGCACAGTTGCTGCCAAATAGAACGCAAAACAGCGACCTTGCGCTATGTCAACTCAGGTCACTGGCTAATTCATTGCAATTGTATTTTTGCGTATTTAGACTGATGTAATCAATTAAACGTATCTCCGGTGATATTGGTGGTATGCCTACAATTCGATGCACGTGATACTCCACATTCCCTGCCATATACAGCGCAGCTGCTCCTGTTTACATTATGTCAACTCGGGTCAAAGACAAATGCAATGTTTTTGCAGTACAGCACATTCAGGATTCAATATTTCATTGAACGGATCTACACAGATATTGGTGATATCCCGACAATTCGAAGCGCATGATGCTCCACATTTCCTGCCAAATACTGCACACCTGCTCCTGTTTACATTATGTCAACTCGGGTCGAGGACAAATGCAATGTTTTTGCAGTACTGCATATCCAGGATACAATTCTTCATTGAACGTATCTACACTGCTACTGGAGATATTTCGTCTATTCCATGCGCCTTGTACTCCACATTTCCTGCCAAATAACGCACCTGCTCCTGTCTACATTATGTCAACTGAGGTCGGGGAAAATTGCAATGTTGTTGCAGTACAGCATATTCAGGATTCAATATTTCATTGAACGTATATACACTGCCATGGTAATATCCCGACAATTCGATGCGCATGAAACTCCTCATTTGCTGCCAAATACAGCGCACCTGCTCCCGTTTACATTATGTCAACTCGGGACGAGGACTAATGCAATGTTGTTGTAGTACTGCATATTCAGGATTCAATACTTCATTGAACGTATCTACACTGCTACTGGAGATATTTCGTCTATTCCATGCGCCTTGTACTCCACATTTCCTGCCAAATAACGCACCTGCTCCTGTCTACATTATGTCAACTGAGGTCGGGGAAAATTGCAATGTTGTTGCAGTACAGCATATTCAGGATTCAATATTTCATTGAACGTATATACACTGCCATGGTAATATCCCGACAATTCGATGCGCATGAAACTCCTCATTTGCTGCCAAATACAGCGCACCTGCTCCCGTTTACATTATGTCAACTCGGGACGAGGACTAATGCAATGTTGTTGTAGTACTGCATATTCAGGATTCAATACTTCATTGAATGTATCTACACTGCTATTGGTGATATCACGACAATTCGATGCGCGTGATACTCCACGTTCCCTGCCAAATACAGCGCACGTGCTCTTGTTTGCATTATCTCAACTCGGGTCGAGGACTAATGGAATGTTGCTGCAGTACTGCATATTCAGGATTCAATATTTCATTGAACGTATATACACTGCTATTCGTGATATCCCGACAATTCGATGCGCGTTATACTCCTCATTCGCTGCCAAATACTAAGAACATCAGAGAGTTTGCGCATTGTCAACTCTGTTTCCTGTCAAATACATTGCATTTGCTGTTTATCATGTTAGGCACAAGTATTTAGTTAAACGTATCTCCGCTGCTATTCGTGATATTCCGAAAAATCTATGCGCGTTATTCTCCACATTTCCAGCCAAATACGGCGCATCTGCTCCTGTTTACATTATATCAACTGGGATCGAAGACAAATGCAATGTTCTTGTAGTACTGCATACTCTGGACTCAATACTTCATTGAACGTATCTACACTACTATTGGTGATATTTCGTCAATTCCATGAGCGTGATACTCCACAGCTGCCGCCAAACAGCGGGCCAGCTCTTGTTTACTTTGTGCCAACTGTTTTCGAGGACAACTGCAATGTTGTTGCAGTACAGCATATTCAGGATTCAATATTTCATTGAAAGGCTCTACACTGCTTTTGGTGATATCTCGTCAATTCGATGCGCGGTATACCGCACAGATGCTGCCAAATTGAGCGCAAATCAGCCACTTTGCGCTATGTCAACTCAGGACGCTGACTAATTCATTGTAACTGTAGTTTTGCATATTTAGGCTTTTTTATTCAATTAAACGTATCCCCGGTGCTATTGGTGGTATGCCTACCATTCAATGCGCGCTATGCTCCACAGTTGCAACCAAACAGCGGACCTGCTCCTGTTTACATTATATCAACTGGGGTCGAAGACAAATGCAATGTTCTTGTAGTACTGCATACTCTGGACTCAATACTTCATTGAACGTATCTACACTACTATTGGTGATATTTCGTCAATTCCATGAGCGTGATACTCCACAGCTGCCGCCAAACAGCAGGCCAGCTCTTGTTTACATTGTGCCAACTGTTTTCGAGGTCAAATGCAATGTTGTTGCAGTACAGCATATACAGGATTCAATATTTCATTGAACGTATATACACTGCCATGGTTATATCCCGACAATTCAATGCGCATGATACTCCACATTTCCTTCCAAATACAGCGCACCTGCTCCTGTTTACATTATGTCATTCGGGTCGAGGACAAATGCATTATTTTTGCAGTACAGAATATACCGGATTCAATACTTTATTGAACGTAAATACACTGCTATTGGTGATACCCCGACAATTCGATGCGCATGATACTCTACATTCCCTGCCAAATTCAGCGCACCTGCTCCTGTTTACATTATGTCAACTCGGGTCGAGGACAAATGCAATGTTGTTGCAGTACTGCATATCCAGCATTCAATATTTCATTGAACGTATCTACACTGCTACTGGAGATATTTCGTCAATTCCATGCGTCTTGCACTCCACATTTCCTGCCAAATACTGCGCACCTGCTCCTGTTTACATTATGCCAACTCGGGTCGAGGACAACTGCAATGTTGTTGCAGTACAGCATATTCAGGATTCAATATTTCATTGAAAGGCTCTACACTGCTGTTGGTGATATCTCGTCAATTCGATGCGCCGTATACCGCACAGATGCTGCCAAATTGAGCGCAAATCAGCCACATTGCGCTATGTCAACTCAGGACCCTGACTAATTCATTGTAACTGTAGTTTTGCATATTTAGGCTTTTTTATTCAATTAAACGTATCCCCGGTGCTATTGGTGGTATGCCTACCATTCAATGCGCGCTATGCTCCACAGTTGCAACCAAACAGCGGACCTGCTCCTGTTTACATTATGTCAACTCGGGTCGAGGGCAAATGGAATGTTGTTGCAGTACTGCATATCCAGCATTCAATATTTCATTGAACGTATCTACACTGCTACTGGAGATATTTCGTCAATTCCATGCGTCTTGTACTCCACATTTCCTGCCAAATACAGCGCACCTGCTCCTGTTTACATTATGTCAACTCGGGTCGAGGACAAATGCAATGTTGTTGCAGTACAGCACAAACAGAATTCAAAATTTCATTGAACGTATATACACTGCTATTGGTGATATCCCGACAATTCCATGCGCGAGATACTCCACATTCCCTGCCAAATACAGCGCACCTGCTCGTGTTTACATTATGTCAACTCGGATCGAGGACAAATGCAATCTTTTTGCAGTACTGGATATGCAATATTCATTATTTCATCGAACGTATATGCACTGCTATTGGTGATATCCCGACAATTCGATGCGCGTGATACTCCACATTACCTGCCAAATACAGCGTACCTGCTCCTCTTCACATTATGTCAACTCGGGTCGAGGACAAATGCAATGTTGCTGCAGTACAGCATATTCAGGATTCAACATTTCATTGAACGTATATACACTGCTATTCGTGATATCCCGACAATTCGAAGCGCGTCATACTCCTCATTCGCTGCCAAATACTAAGCACATCAGAGAGTTTGCGCATTGTCAACTCTGTTTCCTGTCAAATAAATTGTATTCGCTGTTTGTCATGTTAGGCTCAAGTATTTAGTTAAACGTATCTCCGCTGCTATTCGTGGTATGTCGACAAATCTATGCGCGTTATACTCCACAGTTGCCGCCAAACAGCGCACCTGCTCCTGTTTACATTACGTCATTCGGGTCGAGGACAAATGCATTGTTTTGGCAGTACATCATATACCGGATTCAATACTTGATTGAACGTACATACACTGCCATTGGTGATATCCCGACAATTCGATGCGCGTGATACTCCACATTACCTGCCAAATACGGCGCACCTACTCCTGTTTACATTATGTCAACACGGATCGAGGACAAATGCAATGTTGTTGCAGTACGGCATATACAGGATTCAACATTTCATTCAACGTATATACACTGCCATGGTGATATCCCGACAATTCGATTCGCATGATACTCCACATTTCCTGCCAAATACAGCGCACCTGCTCTTGTTTACATTGTGTCAACTGTGGTCGAGGACAGATGCATTGTTTTTGCAGTGCAGCACATACGGGATTCAGTACTTCATTCAACGTATATACACTGCCATGGTGATATCCCGACAATTCGATGCGCATGATACTCCACATTCCCTGCCAAATACAGCGCACGTGCTCTTGTTTAAATTATGCCAACTCGGGTCGAGGACAAATGCAATGTTTTTGCCGTACTGCATATCCAGGATTCAATACTTTATTGAACGTAAATACACTGCTATTGGTGATATCCCGACAATTCCATGCGCGTGATACGCCACATTCCCTGCCAAATACAGCGCACGTGCTCGTGTTAACATTATGTGAACTCGGATAGAGGACAAATGCAATGCTGTTGCAGTGCAGCATATACAGGATTCAATATCTCATTGAACGTATATACACTGCCATGGTGATATCCCGACAATTCGATGCGCATGATACTCCACATTTCCTGCCAAATACAGCGCACCTGCTCCTGTTTACATTATGTCATTCGGGTCGAGGACAAATGCATTGTTTTTGCAGTACAGCATATACTGGATTCAATATTTCATTGAATGTATCTACACTGCTACTGGAGATATTTCGTCAATTCGATGCGCGCTATACCGCACAGTTGCAGCCAAATAGAGCGCAAATCAGCCACTTTGCGCTATGTCAACTCAGGTCCCTGCCTAATTCATTGTAATTGTAGTTTTGCATACTGAGGCTTATGTATTCAATTAAACGTATCTCCGGTGCTATTGGTGGTATGCCTACAGTTCTCTGCGCGTTATGCTCCACAGTTGCCGCCAAACAGCGGACCTGCTCCTGTTTACATTATGTCAACTCGGATCGAAGACAAATGCAATGTTGTTGCAGTACAGCATATACAGAATTCAATATTTCATTGAACGTATATACACTGACATGGTGATATCGCCACAATTCGATGCGCATGATACTCCACATTACCTGCCAAATACGGCGCACCTGCTCCTGCTTACATTATGTCAACTCGGGTCGAGGACAAAGCAATGTTGTTGCATTACAGCATATTCAGGATTCAATATTCCATTGAACGGATCTACACTGCTATTTGTGATATCTCGCCAATTCGATGCGCGCTGTGCCGCACAGTTGCTGCCAAATAGAGCGCACATCAGCCACTTTGCGCTATGTCAACTCAGGTCACTGCCTAATTCATTGTAATTGTAGTTTTGCATATTTCGGCTTATGTATTCAATTAAACGTATCTCCGGTGCTATTGGTGGTACGCCTACAATTCGATGCGCCTTATGCTCCACAGTTGCGGCCAAACAGCGGACCTGCTCCTGTTTACATTATGGCAACTGGGGTCGAAGACAAAAGCAATGTTCTTGTAGTACTGCATACTCCGGATTCAATACTTCATTGAATGTATCTACACTGCTATTGGCGATATCACGACAATTCGATGCGCGTGATACTCCACATTTTCTGCCAAATACAGTGCACCTGCTCCTGTTTACATTATGTCAACTCGTTTCCAGGACAAATGCAATGTTTTTGCAGTACAGCACATTCAGGATTCAATATTTCATTGAACGGATCTACACTGCTATTGGTGATATCCCGACAATGTGAAGCGCGTTATACTCCTCATTCTCTGCCAAATACTACGCACATCAGAGTGTTTGCGCATTGTCAACTCTGTGTCCTGTCAAATACATTGTAATTGCAGTTTATCATATTAGGCACAAGTATTTATTTAAACGTATCTCCGCTGCTATTCGTGGTATGTCGACAAATCTATGCGCGTTATACTCCTCATTTGCTGCCAAATACAGCGCACCTGCTCCCGTTTACATTATGTCAACTCGGGACGAGGACTAATGCAATGTTCTTGTAGTACTGCATATTCAGGATTCAATACTTCATTGAATGTATCTACACTGCTATTGGTGATATCACGACAATTCGATGCGCATGATACTCCACGTTCCCTGCCAAATACAGCGCACCTGCTCTTGTTTACATTATGTCAACTCGGGTCGGGGACAAATGCATTGTTTTTGCAGTACAGCACAAACAGGATTCAATATTTCATTGAACGTATATACACTGCCATGGTGATATCCCCACAATTCGATGCGCATGATACTCCACATTTCCTTCCAAATACAGCGCACCTGCTCCTGTTTACATTATGTCATTCGGGTCGAGGACAAATGCATTGTTTTTGCAGTACAGAATATACCGGATTCAATACTTCATTGAACGTAAATACACTGCTATTGGTGATACCCCGACAATTCGATGCGCATGATACTCTACATTCCCTGCCAAATACAGCGCACCTGCTCCTGTTTACATTATGTCAACTGGGGTCGAGGACAAATGCAATGTTGTTGCAGTACTGCATATCCAGCATTCAATATTTCATTGAACGTATCTACACTGCTGTTGGTGATATCTCGTCAATTCGATGCGCCGTATACCGCACAGATGCTGCCAAATTGAGCGCAAATCAGCCACATTGCGCTATGTCAACTCAGGACCCTGACTAATTCATTGTAACTGTAGTTTTGCATATTTAGGCTTTTTTATTCAATTAAACGTATCCCCGGTGCTATTGGTGGTATGCCTACCATTCAATGCGCGCTATGCTCCACAGTTGAAACCAAACAGCGGACATGCTCCTGTTTACATTATGTCAACTCGGGTCGAGGGCAAATGGAATGTTGTTGCAGTACTGCATATCCAGCATTCAATATTTCATTGGACGTATCTACACTGCTACTGGAGATATTTCGTCAATTCCATGCGTCTTGTACTCCACAATTCCTGCCATATACAGCGCACCTGCTCCTGTTTACATTATGTCAACTCGGGTCGAGGACAAATGCAATGTTGTTGCAGTACAGCACAAACAGGATTCAATACTTCACTGAGCATATATACACTGCTCTTGGTGATATCCCGACAATCCGATGCGCGTGATACTCCACATTACATGCCAGGTACAGCGTACATGCTCCTCTTCACATTATGTCAACTCGTTTCGAGGACAAATGCAATGTTGCTGCAGTACAGCATATTCAGGATTCAACATTTCATTGAACGTATATACACTGCTATTCGTGATATCCCGACAATTCGAAGCGCGTTATACTCCTCATTCGCTGCCAAATACTAAGCACATCAGAGAGTTTGCGCATTGTCAACTCTGTTTCCTGTCAAATACATTGCATTTGCTGTTTATCATGTTAGGCTCAAGTATTTAGTTAAACGTATCTCCGCTGCTATTCGTGATATCCCGACAAATCTATGCGCGTTATTCTCCACATTTCCAGCCAAACACGGCGCATCTGCTCCTGCTCACATTATATCAACTGGGGTCGAAGACAAATGCAATGTTCTTGTAGTACTGCATACTCAGGACTCAATACTTCATTGAACGTATCTACACTACTATTGGAGACATTTCGTCAATTCCATGAGCGTGATACTCCACAGGTGCCGCCAAACAGCGGGCCAGCTCTTGTTTACATTGTGCCAACTGTTTTCGAGGTCAAATGCAATGTTGTTGCTGTACAGCATATACAGGATTCAATATTTCATTGAACGTATATACACTGCCATGGTGATATACCGACAATTCGATGCGCATGATACTCCACATTTCCTGCCAAATACAGCGTACCTGCTCCTCTTCACATTATATCAACTCGGGTCGAGGACAAATGCAATACTGCTGCAGTACAGCATATTCAGGATTCAACATTTCATTGAGCGTATATACACTGCTATTGGTGATATCCCGACAAATCGATGCGCGTCATACTCCACATTTCCAGCCAAATACGGCGCATCTGCTCCTGTTTACATTATATCAACTGCTGTCGAAGACAAAGGCAATGTTCTTGTAGTACTGCATACTCAGGATTCAATACTTCATTGAACGTATCTACACTACTATTGGAGATATTTCGTCAACTCCATGAGCGTTATACTCCACAGCTGCCGCCAAACAGCGGGCCAGCTCTTGTTTACATTGTGTCAACTGTTTTCGAGGACAACTGCATTATTGTTGCAGTACAGCATAATCAGGATTCAATATTTCATTGAACGTATATACACTGCTATTCGTGATATCCCGACAATTCGATGCGCGTTATACTCCTCATTCGCTGCCAAATACTACGCAGATCGGCCGGATTGCGCATTGTCAACTCTGTGTCCTGTCAAATACATTGTAATTGCAGTTTATCATATTAGGCTCAAGTATTTATTTAATCGTGTCTCTGCTGCTATTTGTGGTATGTCCACAAATCCATGCGCGTTATACTCCTCATATGCCGCCAAATACAGTGCACCTGCTCTTGTTTACATTGTGTCAACTGTGGTCGAGGACAAATGCATTGTTTTTGCAGTACAGCGCATACGGGATTCAGTACTTCATTCAACGTATATACACTGCTATTGGCGATATCACGACAAATCGATGCGCGTGATACTCCACATTCCCTGCCAAATACAGCGCACCTGCTCCTGATTACATTATGTCAACTCGGATCGAGGACAACTGCAATGTTGTTGCAGTACAGCATATTCAGGATTCAATATTTCATTGAAAGGCTCTACACTGCTATTGGTGATATCTCGTCAATTAGATGCGCGGTATACCGCACAGATGCTGCCAAATTGAGCGCAAATCAGCCACTTTGCGCTATGTCAACTCAGGCCCCTGACTAATTCATTGTAACTGTAGTTTTGCATATTTAGGCTTTTTTATTCAATTAAACGTATCCCCGGTGCTATTGGTGGTATGCCTACCATTCAATGCGCGCTATGCTCCACAGTTGCAACCAAACAGCGGACCTGCTCCTGTTTCCATTATGTCAACTCGGGTCGAGGGCAAATGGAATGTTGTTGCAGTACTGCATATCCAGCATTCAATATTTCATTGGACGTATCTACACTGCTACTGGAGATATTTCGTCAATTCCATGCGTCTTGTACTCCACAATTCCTGCCATATACAGCGCACCTGCTCCTGTTTACATTATGTCAACTCGGGTCGAGGACAAATGCAATGTTGTTGCAGTACAGCACAAACAGGATTCAATACTTCACTGAGCATATATACACTGCTCTTGGTGATATCCCGACAATCCGATGCGCGTGATACTCCACATTACATGCCAGGTACAGCGTACATGCTCCTCTTCACATTATGTCAACTCGTTTCGAGGACAAATGCAATGTTGCTGCAGTACAGCATATTCAGGATTCAACATTTCATTGAACGTATATACACTGCTATTCGTGATATCCCGACAATTCGAAGCGCGTTATACTCCTCATTCGCTGCCAAATACTAAGCACATCAGAGAGTTTGCGCATTGTCAACTCTGTTTCCTGTCAAATACATTGGATTTGCTGTTTATCATGTTAGGCTCAAGTATTTAGTTAAACGTATCTCCGCTGCTATTCGTGATATCCCGACAAATCTATGCGCGTTATTCTCCACATTTCCAGCCAAATACGGCGCATCTGCTCCTGCTCACATTATATCAACTGGGGTCGAAGACAAATGCAATGTTCTTGTAGTACTGCATACTCAGGACTCAATACTTCATTGAACGTATCTACACTACTATTGGTGACATTTCGTCAATTCCATGAGCGTGATACTCCACAGCTGCCGCCAAACAGCGGGCCAGCTCTTGTTTACATTGTGCCAACTGTTTTCGAGGTCAAATGCAATGTTGTTGCTGTACAGCATATACAGGATTCAATATTTCATTGAACGTATATACACTGCCATGGTGATATACCGACAATTCGATGCGCATGATACTCCACATTTCCTGCCAAATACAGCGTACCTGCTCCTCTTCACATTATGTCAACTCGGGTCGAGGACAAATGCAATACTGCTGCAGTACAGCATATTCAGGATTCAACATTTCATTGAGCGTATATACACTGCTATTGGTGATATCCCGACAAATCGATGCGCGTCATACTCCACATTTCCAGCCAAATACGGCGCATCTGCTCCTGTTTACATTATATCAACTGCTGTCGAAGACAAAGGCAATGTTCTTGTAGTACTGCATACTCAGGATTCAATACTTCATTGAACGTATCTACACTACTATTGGAGATATTTCGTCAACTCCATGAGCGTTATACTCCACAGCTGCCGCCAAACAGGGGGCCAGCTCTTGTTTACATTGTGTCAACTGTTTTCGAGGACAACTGCATTATTGTTGGAGTACAGCATAATCAGGATTCAATATTTCATTGAACGTATATACACTGCTATTCGTGATATCCCGACAATTCGATGCGCGTTATACTCCTCATTCGCTGCCAAATACTACGCAGATCGGCCGGATTGCGCATTGTCAACTCTGTGTCCTGTCAAATACATTGTAATTGCAGTTTATCATATTAGGCTCAAGTATTTATTTAATCGTGTCTCTGCTGCTATTTGTGGTATGTCCACAAATCCATGCGCGTTATACTCCTCATATGCCGCCAAATACAGTGCACCTGCTCTTGTTTACATTGTGTCAACTGTGGTCGAGGACAAATGCATTGTTTTTGCAGTACAGCACATACGGGATTCAGTACTTCATTCAACGTATATACACTGCTATTGGCGATATCACGACAAATCGATGCGCGTGATACTCCACATTCCCTGCCAAATACAGCGCACCTGCTCCTGTTTACATTATGTCAACTCGGATCGAGGACAAATGCAATGTTGTTGCAGTACAGTATATACAGAATTCAAAATTTCATTGAACGTATATACACTGCTATTGGTGATATCCCGACAATTCCATGCGCGTGATACTCCACATTCCCTGCCAAATACAGCGCACCTGCTCGTGTTTACATTATGTCAACTCGGATCGAGGACAAATGCAATCTTTTTGCAGTACTGGATATGCAGTATTCAATATTTCATCGAACGTATATGCACTGCTATTGGTGATATCCCGACAATTCGATGCGCGTGACACTCCACATTACCTGCCAAATACAGCGTACCTGCTCCTCTTCACATTATGTCAACTCGGGTCGAGGACAAATGCAATGTTGCTGCAGTACAGCATATTCAGGATTCAACATTTCATTGAACGTATATACACTGCTATTCGTGATATCCCGACAATTCGAAGCGCGTCATACTCCTCATTCGCTGCCAAATACTAAGCACATCAGAGAGTTTGCGCATTGTCAACTCTGTTTCCTGTCAAATAAATTGTATTTGCTGTTTATCATGTTAGGCTCAAGTATTTAGTTAAACGCATCTCCGCTGCTATTCGTGGTATGTCGACAAATCTATGCGCGTTATACTCCACAGTTGCCGCCAAACAGTGCACCTGCTCCTGTTTACATTATGTCATTCGGGTCGAGGACAAATGCATTGTTTTGGCAGTACATCATATACCGGATTCAATACTTGATTGAACGTACATACAGTGCCATTGGTGATATCCCGACAATTCGATGCGCGTGATACTGCACATTACCTGCCAAATACGGCGCACCTACTCCTGTTTACATTATGTCAACACGGATCGAGGACAACTGCAATGTTGTTGCAGTACAGCATATACAGGATTCAATATTTCATTGAACGTATATACACTGCCATGGTGATATCCCGACAATTCCATGCGCGTGATACTCCACATTACCTACCAAATACAGCGCACCTGCTCCTGTTTACATTATGTCAACTCGGCTCGGGGACAAATGCAATGTTTTTGCAGTACTGCATATTCAGGATTCAATATTTCATTGACCGTATATACACTGCTATTGGTGATATCCCGACAATTCGATGCGCGTTATACTCCTCATTCGCTGCCAAATACAGCGCGCGTCATTCAATTCGATGCGCGTTCTACTCCACACTTGCTCTCGTATATAGCGCACCTGCTCCTGTTTAAATTATATCAACTCGGGTCATGGTCAAATCCAATGTTATTGCTGTACTGCATATTCAGGATTCAATATTCCCTTAATTGTTTATACACTGCTATTGGTGAAATCTCGACAATTCGACGTGCGTTACTCCACATATGCGGCCAAATTCAGCGCACGTCATTCGGTTTGCCCTATGTCAACTCTGGGCCCTGTCAAGTGCAGCGTAATTGCAATTTTGCAGAGTCTGTGTTAAATACTCAATTAAACGTATCCGCACTGTTATTGGTGATATCTAGACAAGTGGTTGAGCGTTAAACTCCTCATTCGCTGCGAAATTTAGCGGAGCTGCTCCAGTTTACGATATGTCAAATCGGGTCGAGGTCAAATCCAATGTTATTGCAGTACTGTATATTCAGCCTTCAATATTCAATTGAACGTTGCTTCGTTTCGATTGGAGATACGAAGAAAATTCGATGCGCGTTCTACTCCACAGATGCTGCCAAATACAGCGCACATCAACCGGTTTACTCAATGTCAACTCTGTGTCCTGTCAAATCCAGCGTAATTGCCGTTTTAAAATATTCTACCGTTAATATTCAATTAAACGTGTCTCCGCCGCTATTGGTGGTATGTCGACAATTCGAAGCGCTTTACACTCCACATTTGCTGCCAAATACAGCGCACATGCTCCCGTTTACATTTTGCCAACTCGGGTCGAGGTCAAATCCAATGTTATTGCTATGCTGCTTATCCAGGCTTCAATTATCAATTGAACGAATCTGTACTACTATTGGTGATATGTCGACAATTCGATGCGCGCTATCCCGCACATTTGCTGCAAGAAATAGCGCACAGCAACCAGTTTGCGCAATGTCAACTCTGTGTCCTATCAAATACAGCGTTATTCCTGTTTTGCATAGTCAGTTTTAAATATTCATTTGAGCGTATTCCAGTTTCTATTCCAGATATCTCGATAGCTCGATACGCGTTAAACTCCACATTTGCTGCCAAATAGAGCGCGCTTGCAACTGTTTACATTAAGTAATCTCGGATCGAGGTCAAATCCAATGCTATTGCTGTACTGCATATTCAGGAATCAGTTTTCCATTGAAATTTTCTACACTGCTATTGGTGATATCCCGACAATTCGATGCGCGTTATACTCCTTATTCGCTGCCAAATACTATGCACATCAGCCGGTTTGCGCATTATCAACTCTGTGTCCTGTCAAATACATTGCAATCGCAGTTTATCATATTAGGCTCAAGTATTTATTTAAACGTATCTCCGCTGCTATTCGTGGTATGTCGACAAATCTATGCGCGTTATACCCCTCATTTGCCGCCAAATACAGCGGACCTGCTCCTGTTTACATTATGTCAACTGGGGTCGAGGACAATTGCAATGTTGTTGCAGTACAGCATATTTTGGAATCGATATTTCATTGAACGTAAATACAGTGTTATTGGTGATATCCCGACAACTCGACGCGCGTGATACTCCACATTCCCTGCCAAATACAGCGCACCTGCTCCTGTTTTCATTATGACAACCCGGGTCGAGGACAAATGCTACGTTGTTGTACTACTGCATATTCAGGATTCAATTCTTCATTGAATGTATTTACACTGATATTGGTGACATCACGACAATTCGATGCGCGTGATACTCCACATTCCCTGCCAAATACAGCGCACCTGCTCCTGTTTACATTATGTCAACTCGGGTCGTGGACAAATGCTACGTTGTTGTAGTACTGCATATTCAGGATTCAATATTTCATAAAACGGATCTACACTGCTATTTGTGGTATCTCGTCAATTCGATGCGCGGTATACCGCACAGCTGCTGCCAAATAGAGCGCAAATCAGCCACTGTGCGCTGTGTCAACTCAGGTCCCCGCCTAATTCATTGTAATTGTATTTTTGTATATTTTGGCTGATGTATTCAATTAAACGTACCTCCGGTGCTAGAGGTGGTATGCCTACAATTCGATGCGCGTGATACTCCGCATTCCCTGCCAAATACAGCGCACCTGCTCCTGTTTACATTATGTCAACTCGGGTCGAGGACAAATGCTACGTTGTTGTAGTACTGCATATTCAGGATTCAATACTTCATTGAATGTATCTACACTGCTATTGGTGATATCACGACAATTCGATGCGCGTTATACTCCACATTTCCTGCCAAATACGGCGCACCTGCTCCTGTTTACATTATGTCAACTCGGGTCATGGTCAAATCCAATGTTATTGCTGTACTGCATATTCAGGATTCAATATTCCCTTAATTGTTTATACACTGCTATTGGTGAAATCTCGACAATTCGACGTGCGTTACTCCACATATGCGGCCAAATTCAGCGCACGTCATTCGGTTTGCCCTATGTCAACTCTGGGCCCTGTCAAGTGCAGCGTAATTGCAATTTTGCAGAGTCTGTGTTAAATACTCAATTAAACGTATCCGCACTGTTATTGGTGATATCTAGACAAGTGGTTGAGCGTTAAACTCCTCATTCGCTGCGAAATTTAGCGGAGCTGCTCCAGTTTACGATATGTCAAATCGGGTCGAGGTCAAATCCAATGTTATTGCAGTACTGTATATTCAGCCTTCAATATTCAATTGAACGTTGCTTCGTTTCGATTGGAGATACGAAGAAAATTCGATGCGCGTTCTACTCCACAGATGCTGCCAAATACAGCGCACATCAACCGGTTTACTCAATGTCAACTCTGTGTCCTGTCAAATCCAGCGTAATTGCCGTTTTAAAATATTCTACCGTTAATATTCAATTAAACGTGTCTCCGCCGCTATTGGTGGTATGTCGACAATTCGAAGCGCTTTACACTCCACATTTGCTGCCAAATACAGCGCACATGCTCCCGTTTACATTTTGCCAACTCGGGTCGAGGTCAAATCCAATGTTATTGCTATGCTGCTTATCCAGGCTTCAATTATCAATTGAACGAATCTGTACTACTATTGGTGATATGTCGACAATTCGATGCGCGCTATCCCGCACATTTGCTGCAAGAAATAGCGCACAGCAACCAGTTTGCGCAATGTCAACTCTGTGTCCTATCAAATACAGCGTTATTCCTGTTTTGCATAGTCAGTTTTAAATATTCATTTGAGCGTATTCCAGTTTCTATTCCAGATATCTCGATAGCTCGATACGCGTTAAACTCCACATTTGCTGCCAAATAGAGCGCGCTTGCAACTGTTTACATTAAGTAATCTCGGATCGAGGTCAAATCCAATGCTATTGCTGTACTGCATATTCAGGAATCAGTTTTCCATTGAAATTTTCTACACTGCTATTGGTGATATCCCGACAATTCGATGCGCGTTATACTCCTTATTCGCTGCCAAATACTACGCACATCAGCCGGTTTGCGCATTATCAACTCTGTGTCCTGTCAAATACATTGCAATCGCAGTTTATCATATTAGGCTCAAGTATTTATTTAAACGTATCTCCGCTGCTATTCGTGGTATGTCGACAAATCTATGCGCGTTATACCCCTCATTTGCCGCCAAATACAGCGGACCTGCTCCTGTTTACATTATGTCAACTGGGGTCGAGGACAATTGCAATGTTGTTGCAGTACAGCATATTTTGGAATCGATATTTCATTGAACGTAAATACAGTGTTATTGGTGATATCCCGACAACTCGACGCGCGTGATACTCCACATTCCCTGCCAAATACAGCGCACCTGCTCCTGTTTTCATTATGACAACCCGGGTCGAGGACAAATGCTACGTTGTTGTACTACTGCATATTCAGGATTCAATTCTTCATTGAATGTATTTACACTGATATTGGTGACATCACGACAATTCGATGCGCGTGATACTCCACATTCCCTGCCAAATACAGCGCACCTGCTCCTGTTTACATTATGTCAACTCGGGTCGTGGACAAATGCTACGTTGTTGTAGTACTGCATATTCAGGATTCAATATTTCATAAAACGGATCTACACTGCTATTTGTGGTATCTCGTCAATTCGATGCGCGGTATACCGCACAGCTGCTGCCAAATAGAGCGCAAATCAGCCACTGTGCGCTGTGTCAACTCAGGTCCCCGCCTAATTCATTGTAATTGTATTTTTGTATATTTTGGCTGATGTATTCAATTAAACGTACCTCCGGTGCTAGAGGTGGTATGCCTACAATTCGATGCGCGTGATACTCCGCATTCCCTGCCAAATACAGCGCACCTGCTCGTGTTTACATTATGTCAACTCGGGTCGAGGACAAATGCTACGTTGTTGTAGTACTGCATATTCAGGATTCAATACTTCATTGAATGTATCTACACTGCTATTGGTGATATCACGACAATTCGATGCGCGTGATACTCCACATTCCCTGCCAAATACAGCGCACCTGCTCCTGTTTACATTATGTCAACTCGGGTCGAGGACAATTGCAATGTTGTTGCAGTACAGCAGATTCAGGATTCAATATTTCGTTAAACGGATCTACAGTGCTATTTGTGATATCTCGTCAATTCGATGTGCGGTATACCGCACAGTTGCTGCCAAATGGAGCGCAAATCAGCCACTTTGCGCTATGTCAACTCAGGTCCCTGCCTAATTCATTGTAATGGTAGTTTTGCTTATTTAGGCTTATGTATTCAATTAAACTTATCTCCGCTGCTATTCGTGGTATGCCGACAAATCCGTGCGCGTGAGACTCCTCATTTGCCGCCAAATACACCGGACCAACTCCTGTTTACATTATGTCAACTGAGGTCGAGGACAATCGCAATGTTGTTGTAGTACTGCATATTCAGGATTCAATATTTCATTGAACGTATATACACTGCCATCGTAATATCCCGACAATTCGATGCGCATGAAACTCCACATTTTCTGCCAAATACAGTGCACTTGCTCCTGTTTATATTATGTAAACTCGTTTCGAGGATAAATGCAATCTTGCTGCAGTGCAGCAAATTCAGGATTCAATATTTCATTGAACGTATATACACAGCTATTCGTGATATCCCGACAATTCGATGCGCGTTGTGTTCCACAGTTGCCGCCAAACAGCGCACCTGCTCCTGTATACATTATGTCAACTCGGGTCGAGGACAAATGCTACGTTGTTGTACTACTGCATATTCAGGATTCAATTCTTCATTGAATGTATCTACACTGCTATTGGTGATATCACGACAATTCGATGCGCGTGATACCACACGTTCCCTGCCTAATACAGCGCACCTGCTCCTGTTTACATTATGTCAACTCGATTCCCGGACAAATGCCATGTTTTTGCAGTACAGCACATTCAGGATTCAATATTTCATTGAACGGATCTACACTGCTATTGGTGATATCTCGTCAATTCGATGCGCGGTATACCGCACACTTGCTGCCAAATAGAGCGCAAATCAGCCACTTTGCGCTATGTCAACTCTGCTCCCTGCCCAATTCATTGTAATTGTGGTTTAGCATATTTAGGCCTAAGTATTCAATTGAACGGATCTCCAGTGCTATTGGTGGTATGCCTACAATTCGATGCGCGTGATACTCCACTGTTCCTGCCAAATACGGCGCACCTGCTCCTGTTTACATTATGTCAACTCGGGTCGAGGACAAATCCAATGATTTTGCAGTACAGGATATTCAGGATTCAATATTTCATTGATCGTATATACACTGCTATTAGTGATATCTTGGCAAATCTATGCGCGCTATACTCCTCATTTGCCGCCAAATAAAGCGGACCTGCTCCTGTTAACATTAAGTCAACTGGGGTCGAGGACAATTGCAATGTTGTTGCTGTAAAGCATATTCAGGAATCAATATTTCATTGAACAGACCTACACTGCTATTTGTGATATCTCGTCAATTCGATGCGCGGTATGCCGCACAGTTGCTACCAAATAGAGCGCAAATCAGCCACTTTGCGCTATGTAAACTCAGGTCCGTGCCGAATTCATTGCAATTGTATTTTTCCATATTTAGGCTTATGTATTCAATTAAACGTATCTCCGGTGCAATAGGTGGTATGCCTACAATTCGATGCGCGTTATGCTCCACAGCTGCCGCCAAACAGCGCACCTGCTCCTGTTTACATTATGTCAACTCGGGTCGGGGACATATCCAATGTTTTTGCCGTTCAGGATATTCAGGATTCAATATTTCATTGATCGTATATACACTGCCATTAGTGATATCCTGACAATTCGATGGGCGTTGTACTCCTCATTGGCTGCCAAATACTACGCAGATCAGCCGGTTTGCGCATTGTCAACTCTGTGTCCTGTCAGATACATTGTAATTGCAGATTATCATGTTAGGCTCAAGTATTTATTTAAACGTATCTCCGCTGCTATTAGTGGTATGTCGACAAATCTATGCGCGTCATACTCCTCATTTGCCGCCAAACAGCGCACCTGCTCCTGTTTACATTATGTCAACTCGGGTCGAGGACAATTGCAATGTTGCTGCAAGTACTGCATATTCAGGATTCAATATTTCATTGATCGTATATACACTACCATTAGTGATATCCTGACAATTCGATGCGCGTGAAACTATGCATTTCCTGCCAAATACGGCACACCTGCTCCTGTTTACATTATGTCAACTCGGGTCAAGGAAAAATGCAATGTTTTTGGAGTACAGCACATTCGGGACACAATATTTCATTGAACTGATCTACACTGCTATTTGTGATATCTCGTCAATTCCGTGCGCGGTATACCTCACAGTTGCTGCCAAATAGAGCGCAAATCTGCCACTTTGCGCTATGCCAACTCCGGTCCCTGCCTAATTCATTGTAATTGTAGTTTAGCATATTTAGGCCTAAGTATTCAATTGAACGGATCTCCAGTGCTATTGGTGGTATGCCTACAATTCGATGCGCGTTATGCTCCACAGTTGCCGCCAAATACAGCGCACCTGCTCCTGTTTACATTATGTCAACTCGGGTCGAGGACAAATCCAATGTTTTTGCAGTACAGGATATTCAGGATTCAATATTTTATTGAACGTATATACACTGCTATTCGTGATGTCCCGACAATTGGAAGCGCGTTATACTCCACATTCCCTGGCAAATACAGCGCACCTGCTCCTGTTTACATTATGTCAACTCGGGTCAAGGACAAATGCAATGTTTTTGCAGTACAGCACATTCAGGATTCAATATTTCATTGGACGGATCTACACTGCTATTGGTGATATCTCGTCAATTCGATGCGCGCTTTACAGCACACTTGCTGCCAAATAGAGCGCAAATCAGCCACTGTGCGCTATGTCAACTCAGGTCACTGAGTAATTCATTGTAATTGTAGTTTTGCATATGCAGGCTTAAGTATTCAGTTAAACGTATCTCCGGTGCTATTGGTGTTATGCCTACAATTCGTTGCGCGTGATACTCCACATTCCCTGCCAAATACGGCACACCTGCTCCTGTTTACATTATCTCAATACGGATCGAGGGCAAATGCATTGTTTTTGCAGTACAGCATATACAGGATTAAATACTTCATTGAACGTATATACACTGCTATTGGTGATATCCCGACAATTCGATGCGCGTGATACTCCACATTTCCTGCCAAATACAGCGCACCTGCTCCTGTTTACAATATGTCAACTCGGGTCGAGGACAAATGCAATGTTGCTGCAGTACAGCACATTCAGGATTCAATATTTCATTGAACGGATCTACACTGCTATTTGTGATATCTCGTCAATTCGATGCGCGGTATACCGCACACTTGCTGCCAAATAGAGCGCAAATCAGCCACTTTGCGCTATGTCAACTCTGCTCCCTGCCCAATTCATTGTAATTGTGGTTTAGCATATTTAGGCCTAAGTATTCAATTAAACGGATCTCCGGTGCTATTGGTGGTATGCCTACAATTCGATGCGCGTTATGCTCTACAGTTGCCGCCAAATACAGCATACCTGCCCCTGTTTACTTTATATCAACTTGGGTTGAGGACAAATGCAACGTTTTTGTAGTACTGCATATTCAGGATTCAATACTTCATTGAATGTATCTATATTGCTATTGGTCATATCACGACAATTCGAAGCGAGTTGTACTCCAAATTCCCTGCCAAACACAGCGCACCTGCTCCTGTCTACATTATCTCAACTCGGGTCGAGGACAAATGCAATGTTGCTGCAGTACAGCATATTCAGGATTCAACATTTCATTGAACGTATATACGCTGCTATTGGTCATATCACGACAATTCGATGCGCGTGATACTCCACATTTCCTACCCAATACAGCGCACCTGTTCTGGTTTACATTATGTCAACTGCGGTCGAGGACAAATCCAATGTTTTTGCAGTACAGGATATTCGGGATTCAATATTTCATTGAACGTATATACACTGCTATTGGTGACATCCTGACAGTTCGATGCGCGTTAAACTCCTCATTCGCTGGCAAATACTACGCACATCAGCCGGTTTGCGCATTGTCAACTCTGTGGCCTGTTAAATACATTGTAATTGCAGTTTACCATATTAGGTTCAAGTATTTATTAAAACGTATCTCCGCTGCTATTCGTGGTATCTCGACAAAACTATGCGCGATATACTCCTCATTTGCCGCCAAATACAGCGCACCTGCTCCTGTTTACATTATGTCAACTCGGGTCGAGGACAATTGCAATGTTGTTGTAGTACTGCATTTTCAGGATTCAATACTTCATTGAATGTATCTACACTGCTATTGGTCATATCACGACAATTCGGTACGCGTGATACTCCACATTCCCAACCAAATACAGCGCATCTGCTCCTGTTTACATTATTTCAACTCGGGTCAAGGAAAAATGCAATGTTTTTGCAGTACAGCACATTCAGGATTCAATATTTCATTGAATGTATCTACACTCCAATTGGTCATATCACGACAATTCGATGCGCGTGATACACCACATTCCCTGCCAAATACAGCGCACCTGCTCTTGTTTACATTGTGTCAACACGGATCGAGGACAAATGCCATGTTGTTGCAGTGCAGCATATACAGGATTCAATGTTTGATTCAACGTATATACACTGCCGTGGTGATATCCCGACAATTCGCTGCGCATGATACTCCACATTTCCTGCCAAATACAGCGCACCTGCTCCTGTTTACAATATGTCAACTCGGGTCGAGGACAAATGCAATGTTGCTGCAGTACAGCATATTCAGGATTCAATATTTCATTGAACGTATATACACTGCTATTCGTCATATCCCGACAGTTCGATGCGAGTTGTACTCCGCATTCCCTGCCAAGTACTACGTTCATCAGAGTGTTTGCGCATTATCAACTCTGTGTCCTGTCAAGTACATT
This sequence comes from Bombus hypnorum, assembly GCA_911387925.2. Taxonomy (NCBI): domain Eukaryota; kingdom Metazoa; phylum Arthropoda; class Insecta; order Hymenoptera; family Apidae; genus Bombus; species Bombus hypnorum. Next base: position 2,190,762 of record CAJVQY020000009.1, on the reverse strand, counting down.
GTAATTGCAGATTGTCATATTAGGCTCAATTATTTATTTAAACGTATCTACGCTGCTATTCGTGGTATGTCGACAAATCTGTGCGCGTTATATTCCTCATTTGCCGCCAAATACAGCGCACCTGCTCCTGTTTACATTGTATCAAGTGTGGTCGAGGACAAATGCATTGTTTTTGCAGTACAGCACATTCAGGATTCAATACTTCATTGAATGAATCTACACTGCTATTTGTGATATCTCGTCAATTCGATGCGCGGTATGCCGCACAGTTGCTACCAAATAGAGCGCAAATCAGCCACTTTGCGCTATGTAAACTCAGGTCCGTGCCGAATTCATTGCAATTGTATTTTTCCATATTTAGGCTTATGTATTCAATTAAACGTATCTCCGGTGCAATAGGTGGTATGCCTACAATTCGATGCGCGTTATGCTCCACAGCTGCCGCCAAACAGCGCACCTGCTCCTGTTTACATTATGTCAACTCGGGTCGGGGACAAATCCAATGTTTTTGCCGTTCAGGATATTCAGGATTCAATATTTCATTGATCGTATATACACTGCCATTAGTGATATCCTGACAATTCGATGCGCGTTGTACTCCTCATTGGCTGCCAAATACTACGCAGATCAGCCGGTTTGCGCATTGTCAACTCTGTGTCCTGTCAAATACATTGTAATTGCAGATTATCATGTTAGGCTCAAGTATTTATTTAAACGTATCTCCGCTGCTATTAGTGGTATGTCGACAAATCTATGTGCGTCATACTCCTCATTTGCCGCCAAACAGCGCACCTGCTCCTGTTTACATTATGTCAACTCGGGTCGAGGACAATTGCAATGTTGCTGCAAGTACTGCATATTCAGGATTCAATATTTCATTGATCGTATATACACTACCATTAGTGATATCCTGACAATTCGATGCGCGTGAAACTATGCATTTCCTGCCAAATACGGCACACCTGCTCCTGTTTACATTATGTCAACTCGGGTCAAGGAAAAATGCAATGTTTTTGGAGTACAGCACATTCGGGACACAATATTTCATTGAACTGATCTACACTGCTATTTGTGATATCTCGTCAATTCCGTGCGCGGTATACCTCACAGTTGCTGCCAAATAGAGCGCAAATCTGCCACTTTGCGCTATGCCAACTCCGGTCCCTGCCTAATTCATTGTAATTGTAGTTTAGCATATTTAGGCCTAAGTATTCAATTGAACGGATCTCCAGTGCTATTGGTGGTATGCCTACAATTCGATGCGCGTTATGCTCCACAGTTGCCGCCAAATACAGCGCACCTGCTCCTGTTTACATTATGTCAACTCGGGCCGAGGACAAATCCAATGTTTTTGCAGTAGAGGATATTCAGGATTCAATATTTTATTGAACGTATATACACTGCTATTCGTGATGTCCCGACAATTGGAAGCGCGTTATACTCCACATTCCCTGGCAAATACAGCGCACCTGCTCCTGTTTACATTATGTCAACTCGGGTCAAGGACAAATGCAATGTTTTTGCAGTACAGCACATTCAGGATTCAATATTTCATTGGACGGATCTACACTGCTATTGGTGATATCTCGTCAATTCGATGCGCGGTATACAGCACACTTGCTGCCAAATAGAGCGCAAATCAGCCACTGTGCGCTATGTCAACTCAGGTCCCTGAGTAATTCATTGTAATTGTAGTTTTGCATATGCAGGCTTAAGTATTCAGTTAAACGTATCTCCGGTGCTATTGGTGGTATGCCTACAATTCGTTGCGCGTGATACTCCACATTCCCTGCCAAATACGGCACACCTGCTCCTGTTTACATTATCTCAATACGGATCGAGGGCAAATGCATTGTTTTTGCAGTACTGCATATACAGGATTAAATACTTCATTGAACGTATATACACTGCTATTGGTGATATCCCGACAATTCGACGCGCGTGATACTCCACCTTTCCTGCCAAATACAGCGCACCTGCTCCTCTTTACAATATGTCAACTCGGGTCGAGGACAAATGCAATGTTGCTGCAGTACAGCACATTCAGGATTCAATATTTCATTGAACGGATCTACACTGCTATTTGTGATATCTCGTCAATTCGATGCGCGGTATACCGCACAGTTGCTGCCAAATAGAGCGCAAATCAGCCACTTTGCGCTATGTCAACTCTGCTCCCTGCCCAATTCATTGTAATTGTGGTTTAGCATATTTAGGCCTAAGTATTCAATTAAACGGATCTCCGGTGCTATTGGTGGTATGCCTACAATTCGATGCGCGTTATGCTCTACAGTTGCCGCCAAATACAGCATACCTGCCCCTGTTTACTTTATATCAACTTGGGTTGAGGACAAATGCAACGTTTTTGTAGTACTGCATATTCAGGATTCAATACTTCATTGAATGTATCTATATTGCTATTGGTCATATCACGACAATTCGAAGCGAGTTGTACTCCAAATTCCCTGCCAAACACAGCGCACCTGCTCCTGTCTACATTATCTCAACTCGGGTCGAGGACAAATGCAATGTTGCTGCAGTACAGCATATTCAGGATTCAACATTTCATTGAACGTATATACGCTGCTATTGGTCATATCACGACAATTCGATGCGCGTGATACTCCACATTTCCTACCCAATACAGCGCACCTGTTCTGGTTTACATTATGTCAACTGCGGTCGAGGACAAATCCAATGTTTTTGCAGTACAGGATATTCGGGATTCAATATTTCATTGAACGTATATACACTGCTATTGGTGACATCCTGACAGTTCGATGCGCGTTAAACTCCTCATTCGCTGGCAAATACTACGCACATCAGCCGGTTTGCGCATTGTCAACTCTGTGGCCTGTTAAATACATTGTAATTGCAGTTTACCATATTAGGTTCAAGTATTTATTAAAACGTATCTCCGCTGCTATTCGTGGTATCTCGACAAAACTATGCGCGATATACTCCTCATTTGCCGCCAAATACAGCGCACCTGCTCCTGTTTACATTATGTCAACTCGGGTCGAGGACAATTGCAATGTTGTTGTAGTACTGCATTTTCAGGATTCAATACTTCATTGAATGTATCTACACTGCTATTGGTCATATCACGACAATTCGGTACGCGTGATACTCCACATTCCCAACCAAATACAGCGCATCTGCTCCTGTTTACATTATTTCAACTCGGGTCAAGGAAAAATGCAATGTTTTTGCAGTACAGCACATTCAGGATTCAATATTTCATTGAATGTATCTACACTCCAATTGGTCATATCACGACAATTCGATGCGCGTGATACACCACATTCCCTGCCAAATACAGCGCACCTGCTCTTGTTTACATTGTGTCAACACGGATCGAGGACAAATGCCATGTTGTTGCAGTGCAGCATATACAGGATTCAATGTTTGATTGAACGTATATACACTGCCATGGTGATATCCCGACAATTCGCTGCGCATGATACTCCACATTTCCTGCCAAATACAGCGCACCTGCTCCTGTTTACATTATGTCAACTCGGGTCGAGGACAAATTCAATGTTGCTGCAGTACAGCATATTCAGGATTCAATATTTCATTGAACGTATATACACTGCTATTCGTCATATCCCGACAGTTCGATGCGAGTTGTACTCCGCATTCCCTGCCAAGTACTACGTTCATCAGAGTGTTTGCGCATTATCAACTCTGTGTCCTGTCAAGTACATTGTAATTGCAGATTGTCATATTAGGCTCAATTATTTATTTAAACGTATCTACGCTGCTATTCGTGGTATGTCGACAAATCTGTGCGCGTTATATTCCTCATTTGCCGCCAAATACAGCGCACCTGCTCCTGTTTACATTGTATCAAGTGTGGTCGAGGACAAATGCATTGTTTTTGCAGTACAGCACATTCAGGATTCAATACTTCATTGAATGAATCTACACTGCTATTTGTGATATCTCGTCAATTCGATGCGCGGTATACCGCACAGTTGCTGCCAAATAGAGCGCAAATCAGCCACTTTGCGCTATGTCAACTCAGGTCCCTGCCTAATTCATTGTGTTACGACCGTCCGCGGAGAGACGCGGTCGCTAGGAATACGCGTCAGCGAGAGGCGTAAATTCTCGCTACGATTCAGTTAATCGACGCCGCGAAGTAGTCGCTCCCCTGTTTCGTTTAGGACAACAGAGGTGGTTGACTGAATATACACGTTGTAAGAAGTTGCAAATCTCCGTTTATTCTAACCACTTGTAAGGACGATAGCTACGTCGGTGCGTAAGTACAAGATGGCTGAGTAAGCCGGGCGAAGGATGTTGCCTGGACGACGGATAGCAAAACAGTCCAGTTCGGTGTCGATGTCGTAGCGGACGAGAATGTAGTATGCCGACTGACTTGCGTGGATCCTTGATGTAGACTCCAATTGCTAGACGTGTAGAGTGAGTAGAGTTGACTTGATAAGAGTACCAAGACGAGACTGAGTCGAGACTCAGACCAGACTAATAATAAACTGAGGTACAGCGACGATGTTGTGTCATAGGAAAGCTAGCGATGAGTGTTTCTAGCGTACAGGACCATCGGATTTGTTGGCGACGGTTTTGCCTCTGAGGGTGAGGGAGGTAGGCTTCGTTGTTAATTGGTTAAACGAAGGTTGATGGCCTAGGAAGGGTCTTAGATGCCCTCGATAGAAAGTGGCTATTAAAAGAAAGGTTGTATCGTATGTTAGAAAAACTAACTTTCCCGGGTCAAGCTGTAGTAGACAATAATCGTAAAAAACGCGATTTAAATAAGGCTATTTGTTGGGTCTGAAGGACATTCGCTTGCAAATTACTGGGATTTATGATGGGCCCTTATGCTTAATGGGGGTCCGCCGGAAGGATGAATGGACATCTGGCGTCCGTCTGGCCCGCGATGTATGACCTGGTCTAGGTAGAGGGTCGCGCGGCGTAACACATTGTAATTGTAGTTTTGCATATTTAGGCTTAAGTATTCAATTAAACGGATCTCCGGTGCTATTGATGGTATGCCTACAATTCGATGCGCGTTATACTCCACATTCCCTGCCAAATACAGCGCACCTGCTCCTGTTAACATTATGTCAACTCGGATCGAGGACAAATGCCATGATGTTGCATTACAGCATATACAGGATTCAATATTTAATTGAACGTATATACACATCCATGGTGATATCCCGACAATTCGATGCGCATGATACTCCACATTTCCTGCCAAATACAACGCACCTGCTCCTGTTTACATTATGTCAACTCGGGTGAAGGACAAATGCAATGTTTTTGCAGTACAGCACATTCAGGATTCAATATTTCATTGAAGGGATCTACACTGCTATTGGTGATATCTTGTCAATTCGATGCGCGGTATACCGCACACTTGCTGCCAAATAGAGCGCAAATCAGCCACTGTGAGCTGTGTCAACTCAGATCCCCGCCTAATTCATTGTAATTGTAGTTTTGCAAATTCAGGCTTTAGTATTCAATTAAACGTATCTCCGGTGCTATTGGTGGTACGCCTACAATCCGATGAGCGTGATACTCCGCATTCCCTGCCAAATACAGCGCACCTGCTCCTGTTTACATTATGTCAACTCGGGTCGAGGACAAATGTTACGTTGTTGTAGTACTGCATATTCAGGATTCAATTCTTCATTGAATGTATCTACACTGCTATTCGTGATTCCGACAATTCGAAGCGCGTTATACTCCACATTCCCTGGCAAACACAGCGCACCTGCTCCTGTTTACATTATGTCAACTCGGGTCAGGGACAAATGCAATGTTTCTGCAGTACAGCACATTCAGGAATCAATATTTCATTGAACGGATCTACACAGCTATTGGTGATATCCCGACAATACGATGCGCTTGATACTCCACATTTCCTAACAAATACGGCACACCTGCTCCTGTTTACATTATGTCAACTCGGGTCGAGGACAAACGCAATGTTTTTGCAGTACTGCATATCCAGGATACAATACTTCATTGAACGTATCTACACTGCTGCTGGAGATATGTCGTCTACTCCATGCGCCTTGTACTCCACATTTCCTGCCAAATACTGCGCACCTGCTCCTGTCTACATTATGTCAACTGGGGTCCGCGGACAATTGCAATGTTGTTGCAGTACAGCACATTCAGGATTCAATATTTCGTTGAACGGATATACACTGCTATTGGTGATATCCCGACAATTCGATCCGCATTATACTCCTCATTGGCTGCCAAATACTATGCAGATCAGCCGGTTTGCGCATTGTCAACTCTGTGTCCTGTCAAATACATTGTAATTGCAGATTATCATGTTAGGCTCAAGTATTTATTTAAACGTATCTCCGCCGCTATTAGTGGTATGTCGACAAATCTATGCTCGTTATACTCCTCATTTGCCGCCAAACAGCGCACCTGCTCCTGTTTACATTATGTCAACTGGGGTCGAAGACAATTGCAATGTTGTTGCAGTACACCATATTCAGGATTCAATATTTCATTGAACGTACATATCCTGCTATTGGTGATATCCCGACAATTCGATGCGCGTTATACTCCTCATTCGCTGCAGAATACTACGTACATCAGCCGGTTGGCGCATTGTCAACTCTGTGTCCTGTCAAATACATTGTAATTGCAGTTCATTATATTAGGCTCAAATATGTATTTAAACGTATCTCCGCTGCTATTCGTGGTATGTCGACAAATCTATGCGCGTTATACTCCTCATTTGCCGCCAAATACAGGGGACCTGCTCCTGTTCACATTATGTCAACTGGGGTCGAAGACAAATGCCATGTTGTTGTAGTACTGCATATTCAGGATTCACTATTTCATTGAACAGATCTACACTGCTAATGGTGATATCTCGTCAATTCGATGCGCGTGATACTCCACATTTCCTGCCAAATACGGCGCACCTGCTCCTGTTTACATTATGTCAACTCGGGTCGAGGACAAATCTAATGATTCTGCAGTACAGGATATTCAGGATTCAATATTTCATTGATCGTATATACACTACTATTAGTGATATCCTGACAAATCTATGCGCGTTATAATCCTCATTTGCCGCCAAATAAAGCGGACCTGGTCCTGTTTACATTAAGTCAACTGGGGTCGAGGACAATTGGAATGTTGTTGCAGTAAAGCATATTCAGGAATCAATATTTCATTGAACAGAGCTACACTGCTATTTGTGATATCTCGTCAATTCGATGCGCGGTATGCCGCACGGTTGCTACCAAATAGAGCGCAAATCAGCCACTTTGCGCTATGTAAACTCAGGTCCCTGTCTAATTCATTGCAATTGTATTTTTGCATATTTAGGCTTATGTATTCAATTAAACGTATCTCCGGTGCTATAGGTGGTGTGACGAATCTATTCGTGATTCGCTACGATTCGCGATGACGCTTCTTAAATCTTAATTCGGCTTAAATCTAGGTGAAAATTTTTTTTTTTCCTACCTGCTTGGTCCGGATGTAATCTGCAGGGTAAATTAGTGGAATATCGATTTAAGGTTGCCGATTAATAGGGTAGTTGCTGCCACCAGAAATAGTCTAAGGACTATTTCAAAGAAAATTTTTTTTTTTTTTTTTATTACTGTTATCTCTTTTCCTTTATCCTTTATTTTCTTTTCCGTGTTACAATTTATTGTAATATTTTTCCTTCTCCTTTATATTAAATTTTATATTTATATTTCTCCTTTTTTTTTTTTTTTGCTTTTATTTTTCTTTACTTATTTGTAAATGTTCGTGAGCAGTAGTATTGTTCGTCTAGCGTCGTGATTTTTGGTAATTATTAGATTGAATTCCCGGCAAGAGGTTCTTTTCAGGCACACTCTGGGCCACGGGAAGACGAATCTTAGCACCGTCGTCTGTCGTGATTTTTGGTTACTATTAGATTGAATTCCCGGCAAGAGGTTCTTTTCAGGCACACTCTGGGCCACGGGAAGACGAATCTTAGCACCGTCGTCTGTCGTGATTTTTGGTTACTATTAGATTGAATTCCCGGCAAGAGGTTCTTTTCAGGCACACTCTGGGCCACGGGAAGACGAATCTTAGCACCGTCGTCTGTCGTGATTTTTGGTTACTATTAGATTGAATTCCCGGCAAGAGGTTCTTTTCAGGCACACTCTGGGCCACGGGAAGACGAATCTTAGCACCGTCGTCTGTCGTGATTTTTGGTTACTATTAGATTGAATTCCCGGCAAGAGGTTCTTTTCAGGCACACTCTGGGCCACGGGAAGACGAATCTTAGCACCTTTGTCTGTCGTGATTTTTAGTAATTATGTGTGATGTTCATTCATTAATTTTATGTTTAGTGGTAGCGTTAACTGATGTTTAAAGCAACTGGCAAATAAATTCCACTTTCGGCTAACCTGCTATGCGCAGGAATACTGGCACGGGAGAGGATTAAAGTTATCGAGTATAATTAATCGATTTAACAAACGTATTTATTTTTGTTCAATTGAGTAGTATTGATGTAAGTATGTTACATTTTATTTGATTTTGATTTATTGAGTGTATACAATGTCGGAATTTAGTAACATCGGATGCAAATGAATATATTATACGGTGGTGTACAACAAATATGAATAGATAGATATGGTAATTATTCGAGCTTCTAACAGAATAAATTCTACAAATGTCGGTAGGGTAATATTTATTTATGTTAACGTTGTCGATGATAAAAGCTGATTTTGCTCGCTTGGGCGATTATGGTTAGGACGCACGCTGTCGTATGATGCCGGCGATGGCGATCGAAATCGAAAAGGAGGCGCTTCGTCGTATTCGGAAATAGGCGAGCTGGGTGGCGAAAAACTAGACGGGGAGCCTTCGCGAATCAATTTTAGTCCTTCTCGGCGCCTCTTTTCTTCCCTTTTCACTTTCTGCAGCTATCAATCGTTTGTACCAGCGTTCGGCTCGCTTTTGTTAAGATGGTTTTTATCCTTTTGATTTTTCTTGGTTTGTCATCCAGTGAAATTAAAGATATTCTCTGCGTGCGACTTGTGCGATTTCGTAAGCCTCGCCCAAAGACGGGCAATAATTGCCAACGATGGGAGGAGGAATGCGAATATCAATAAGTGATTTCAATAGTTGAAACACTTTAAACACAATTCGGCACAATGAGTGAACGATCAGATTTAATAATTCAGAAAATATAATTCGTTCTTGATAATAGGTGAGGTAATAAATAGTGAAAATGGTAATTTTAATTAATAACCGAGTTCACTGTAGACGATTGGTGTGGCTTCGTAAGCCTCGCCCAAAGATGAGCAATATGCTAACAATGGGAAGAGGAAAACGAATACCAAAGATATTTTCGTGATAAAAACACCGTAAGCACCAATTGATACAGCGGAGAATTATAACGAGATAAATCAAAGTTGATAGGACGGTTTTACTTCAGGCAATTCATTAAATATTAACCAAGAACGTGTATTTCAAATTTTGTTTATATTCTCTGTGAACAATTCGTGTGGCTTCGTGAGCCTCCCCCAAGGATGAGCGATATGCTAACGGTGGGTAGAGGAAAACGAAAACCGTAGGTGTTCGAGAACACCGTTATCACTAGTCGACACAGAGAATAACTATCTTGAATTTGAGACTATTCAAATAAAATTTACGTGAGATATATGTTATATTTTCCTTTTCCTTTATTTTATTTACAAATTATAGCTGCCGACGGGTAGTGTTTATTAAAAGACAACTCTATTTGGCTGCGAGTGAAAAGAGAAGAAGGTATATATAATTTCAAATTTTCCTACCTTGATCGGAGATGCAGAAGTCAGCGGTGTAAGACTGTTGATGGATGAAAATTGACGATTAACTCGAATCCACAAATGAAATAATGATACGAAAATTTAATTCGGATGATAATAAACGCGCGGGAAATTTTGAATTGAACACTGCCGTAGCTCGAAATCGACGGGCCGATCCGCAACGCGAACGCGTTGATTTTTGCAACGACTATTTAACACTTGAGAATTTATGAACTTTGTTAATTTTCTGTCGCACGATTTCAGCGGAGGAAAACGATGTGCACGGTTTGAATTCGCTCGGAAGACTGACTGATGCTCGATTCTCGACAAAGGGTCGTTGCAACAGATACCTTCTCGAAGAAGAAGTTCAAAGAAAAAGACTCTGTTTCTAAGTACTGCTTCTTATTTATATTTTCTAAACTGCTGCATGATAGCCTACCAAGATATCGCTACGTGACAAATTATGAATATGGTGACAGATTATTTTCCTACGAGTCGCGCCGGAGTTTTATCTTCCTGATTGTCTCGCGTTTCGCCTAGCGCGAGTGGGTAAAGTATCTCGAGTGGATCGTGTTTTGTTGAAGCTGCGTCTGTGGTCCTTCTCGAAATCGCACGTGGCGACGTAAGTGTCTCGACGGATCGTGTTTTGTTGATGCTGCGTCTGTGGTCCTTCTCGAAATCTTCGTAACTGATTCCGGTGGAATGTGCGTTGTGACTTTATCTTTGTTAATGTCAATGGAAAATGCTTCGCACGTGGGAACCCGGTGTTTTGCCGGACGTTGGTGTATCGTGTTTTGTTGATGCTGCGTCTGTGGTCCTTCTCGAAATCTTTGTAACTGATTCCGGTGGAACGTGCGTGATGGCTTTACCCTTGTTAATGTCAAGGGAAAGCGTATTGCTCGTAGCAACTCAGTGGTTGTCGAGTCCTCGTGCGAGCAAGGCGTTTCGTTTTTTATGTTTTCCTAGTTTTGTTGAGATTGCAAATTGTAGTACGTGAAAAGGGAATCGTGTGAAGTGATGATTCGTAAAAATTGTTAACCATGCTCGGCGAGTGATTCAATCCGTTTGTTGACTTCTTTAGGTTAGTTTTTTCCCCTTTTTATTTAATTTGATGTAATAGGTGATTTTTGATGGTATTCAATATTTGTAATATTGATTTGTTTACTGTATTCTGTTTTAGCGTAAGAGGGGGAAAAGATCGTACGAAATGATAATTTGTAATTGTTAACTTGTTTGGCGAGTTTGGTTAGTTTTCCTTTTTATAAAATGTTTGTTCGTAGCAATAAGTGATTTTTGATATTACTTGATGTTTGTATGATCTGTAGTGTTAATCTTGTTTGTTGTGTTTTCAGGTTGAGTTCTGGATACTGACATGTCTGGAGTTGTAGAGGTAAGTATTAATTTATGTTAATTTCATCTTATTTCATGTTGTTGTCCTTTATCTTGAGTTTGTGTATTTTATTTCAGTCTAAGAAAGAGAAGAAAAATAGAGAGAGACGCAGGCCGCTCGCACCTTCTTTGAAACCTTCCAGAAAACCTGGTGGCGGTGTAAAAGGTCGCAGTCGGGTGTTGAAGAAGTTGAGAGGCTCAGTCTCCATGGGAGGTAGTGATGGTGTTACAATCCCATTGTCGAATCTTGATGGTCCTTTGGTTATTGACTTGACCCTCTCCGATGAAGACACCCCTGAGCCACCGCCAAGCCCTCCTGTTGGTCGAGGTAGTGGATACAAATGCCTGTGCCGAGGCACGTTCTCCGGAGGAAATTCCTGATGGAGTTTTGGAACCCTATATCTGTTCTGAATTGGTGTTTAAAGTGTCTCTGCATATGAAGTGACTCGTGTGACATTTACATTGTTTGGTTATGTACGATACATATATGTATTTTATATTTTATTTCATAGTGTGAGTTTTTAAGTATATGTTAATTATTTTTTCTACTATTGTGCTATACTTTGTTTATTTAAATTAATAAGTTTTGTTTTGGATATACATATATGTTTCGTAGTTTAGGTTATGTTTCGCATGGTCCATGTATACATAGTAATTAATTTAGTAATGTATTACACACATATATATATATGTATATCTTTATGATTTAGTTTTCCAATTTAATAAATTTTGTATTTACTATTAAAATATTGATCTCATATATATATAATTTTTGTAACGTAGTATTTTTATGAAGACGTTAACTATTCTCTATTACTTGGTTTCTTAGCAGATTTATTAGTTATTTTATTTATCCATTTATTTCTTATTTGTCAATAAAAATATAATATATATATGCTTGTCCTTTTTCCTCAAATTATTTCCTCTTCGACACTGTGTTATTTATTTATTTTGGATCCATCAGGTGAGTTCATAGTTCATTTAGTTGTTAATTAGTTGTTCTACAGTTTCTTCTCTCTTGTAGATTAATTTAAATACGTACTGCATTTACTTCCCTTTTTGCTATCATGTGGTATTTAGTTATTTTAATTTTTAGATTTTACATATGCATTTACGGATACATTCGCGTATTCTGTTTTCATTAGCTAATTGTAGTGTATTTTCTGTCGTTGGATAAAATTGTTTTCCTCCCGGATTGATTCGTAGCTTGCTCGAGTATAGGTTATGTTATACCCTGTTATATTCGTTGCTCGGTTGAAGTATCTATTTCTATTTTATTTTCTATCATACCCTTGTACATTAATTATGTCTATATATGCATATGAATAATCAACTATGTTTAATAAATTTTATTAAAGGATTTCCATTTTCATTGCACTGTGTGTTTCTTTCGGGGTATGCGGGCTGTCACTTGCGTTGTTTGTGTATTGCGGTTATCTATGTTTTGGTTACGGCACGTGCGGAGCGCGGGACGTGACACCCCCCCTCTTGGAGTTCAAATTTCCGGAGGAGATTTGACTGATTGGGTCCTTCAGTTCATTTAGAGCGGACGTAGTGGGTGTTGGTTGTTGGTATATTGTATCGTTTGGTGTAATTGATGTTTCTTGTGGTTGTGTTTGATCTTCGACGTTGCGTTTTCTCTTGATGTACAATAACAGGTGGGTGACTGAGTCCCATATTGCTCCGAGTAGTGAAAGTTTTGCGTAATTGATATCCATGTATAACTATGTCTACTATTGCTTTTATTATTTTTAGTATTATGAAGATGCTAGCCGTTCCGAATTCCATAAAACCAGTCCATAATTTCGATGCAGTATTCTTTGCTATTGCTAATGCGTTTTCATCCATGATTTCCAAGATATTTACCGTTCCAGGGACGATTACTTTTCCTGTTGCTCCTCTGGCCAGTGTGTTTAATATTGCTGTTTTCTCGGCTGAGAACATGACGTGGTCCCGTGTCTGGACGGAATTCTTGTGGTGCAATTGCCTCCATCGGTTTCGGTACGGATTTGTGCCAGAGTTCGTTGATGTTGTATAGTGTGGGTAGTACTGCACTACATTCTCTATGATTTCCATGTTTAGTTAGGATGTGTGTCTTCGGTACGATCTTCTTGTCTACAATTTATGTCTTTACATTCTGGTGTTTATTATTACAATACAAAAATTTATATATATATGTATAAATATATTATATATATATATATATATATATATATATATACGTGTGTATGAGTGTGTCAATAAATATGATGGACATGCATGAAAATTACTCGCTTTGTTATGAATATTGATCGTTTTACATAGGTATTCATTTTTGTGTGTATATTACTGTTATTACATTGTGTATATGTTATTTATATGTATATATATATATAGGGAAAGAAATTTAATGTGTTAATGGTGGTTTACAATTGTACGTATGCATGTGTATATGTATATGTATGTGTATGTGTATGTGTATGTACATGTATAACGTGATGTATGCATGAGTCGTTGATGCCAATGTTTTGTCAGTGATTTGTGTTAGTTGTCGTTTATTAATTTTTTCTTTAGTCCGTTGCCGTGGGTAGTTATGGGTTCGATAATTTGATCTTGTGACTTGTTTCCATGACTGGTTTTCATCATATTCTAATATTCTTGTGTTATGTTGTTACTTATTGCTTCTTCGTTCCGGGTTTCCATGGAAAGATAATTTGTTCTTGTATCACTGGATGTGTTGATTGTTCGAAATGGCCGCTTGTGAATGTCCTTAATATATAGTGACATTCTATTCATATGAAGTCTGTTATTTATCCATTAATTATTTATAACTTGTTTAATATTTGGCGTATAATTGAGGTCAGAATGATATTGTTTTGTATTTTTATACAATTATTATTTCTGTTCACATGTAATAGTTATCCTGTGTTCATGACAATTCAAGATGGCTGCTTGTGAATGTCCTTAATATATAGTGACATTCTATTCATATGAAGTCTGTTATTTATCCATTAATTATTTATAACTTGTTTAATATTTGGCGTATAATTGAGGTGAGAATGATATTGTTTTGCATTTTTATACAATTATTATTTCTGTTCACATGTAATAGTTATCCTGTGTTCATGACAATTCAAGATGGCTGCTTGTGAATGCCTCTAGTATGCGACGACATTACATTAATGCGAAATTATTTGTGACTTTATTTTAATAATTGACGTATAATTGCAATGGGAATAATATTATTTTGCATTTATTTAATGTACATAGATATTGCGTGTATTCGGTGCGCATGTGTAAACGTTTTCCTATATTCATAGCAATCCAAGATGGCCGCTCGTGAATGTCTCTAGTCGATGTGCACGTGCAAGATCTATGCTATGTTCATGGCAGTCCAAGATGGCCGCTCGTGAATGTCTCTAGTCGATGTGCACGTGCAAGATCTATGCTATGTTCATGGCAGTCCAAGATGGCCGCTCGTGGATGTCTCTAGTAACACGTCTTTAATTTGTTTGATACTGAAATAATTATTCGTTCGTCGCTTAGTTTCCTCTATTTTAGCGCAGTTAGAATTTTTCTAGTGACAATGGTGTTGTTTGCGTAATTGTTACAACGTTTATATGCTATGTGTTGTTTTGATGTAATTACACGTGGATAGTGTTATTGTTAATTCTTAATAATTTATCAACAATGTTGATTTATTGTTGTATCTTAAGTAATTTATTTATAAAGTGTTCGTTAGTTATTTTAGTCCTAATAAATCCATAGTATGTTATTGCCAATTCCATTACGTAACATAACCTTATCTGTCTCCATGTTGTACTTGGTGTGATTTTAGTTGTGTTTATTATATTGTTCCTTACTTTGATTGAATTTGTCATTGATTTTTATACATTATATATTTTTTTTTTTTTTTTTTTTTTTTTTTTTTTTTTTTTTTAAACGGAATTGGTTAGTTTATATTTTATTCCTATTATTTATTTGCTATTTCTATCTCTTTTATTTATTCATTTGCTGTTGTTTCACATGTAAGTGTGGTGTATCGAAGTGAAACTTTTATTCAATTATTAGAATAATTAATTCTAGTTCTTCTACGTCGAGTTATTCGCCTGAAATAGACGCGTAGTATGTTTAGTATCATTGGGTATTTCGCTTTAGTTTTAACACTTATCATTGTAATATGTATATGTATGCATATGGCATTACGTTTTGTGTGTTTCTGCATAGTAAAGTAGCCCGTCCATTATCTTATTTGTAAAAACTGTTTTATCAACGTTGAGATATTTTGTTATCGTATCACAATTTTCTTGGTTTTCCAGCTTCCTGTTGCCGTCCGGCTGTTTCAGTACTATCCGATTCAATATTCCATAAGTAATCACCTGGGTTTGGTAGTGGACTTCTTGTAAATGCGTCAAGCTTCCTATTATCATCAAATCTTATTCCGAGGTGATCCGTAACGTTCTTCCCCTTATGGGTTATACTTGTAAGTAAAAAGAAAATGTTCTTGTCTCTGTCAATTCAATTCCAGTATTGTTATAGTTTAGTGTTGTTTTAATTGTGTTTATTTGTTTATTTCAGCTAACCGTCGTATGGTAAGTTCTGCGATGATGGATCCGTAACCAAATTTTGCGATATTACTACCTGTACGTTTCTTTCTACGATGATTGATTGCGTATAAGCCTCGCTAACTTATAAAGTACCTTTTTCTTGTTTACTAGGACCATTCTGTTGATATCAAATCGTTTATTATAATGTCATTAATTTTCTTGATCTTCCAGTTCTCTTGCGCCTTCTTGGTTGTTCCGACGGCATCAACTTTGATTCCTTGTACGTGTTTTGTATCAATTTGGCAGTTGGTTTAACATGTCTGTGTTAATTCCACATAGAGCTTTTCGATGTGAGTAATGGATTTTAGTGGCTGCTCACTTAACCTATTTCCTGTTGGTATGTATTAAATAATTTTGTTTATTTGAACCGCTGCGTTAATACAGTGCTGTTTGTTGTTTGATTGTAATTTATTGCCATCGTGCCTCATTTAGTTTAATTATTGTGAAGTTATGTATGTGTTATTTCCTTCTTTATTTATATTGAGGTAATTGAGGTTAATTTATGCATTCGTTTTGTTGGCAGTTGCATATGGAGTAAATTTGCAAAATTCATATACGTACACTTCCTTCCACGATAATTAATTATACGCTAAGTATTTTTACCTTTACCGCTTTAATTATTTCATTATGTTAATGCTTAGTATATGTTAGAATATGCACACAGTCATT
This sequence comes from Bombus hypnorum, assembly GCA_911387925.2. NCBI lineage: Eukaryota > Metazoa > Arthropoda > Insecta > Hymenoptera > Apidae > Bombus > Bombus hypnorum. The sequence continues at coordinate 2,174,357 of CAJVQY020000009.1, read as the reverse complement.
CCCTTTTCCTTTTAGGTTTCTATGAATTAAACTACTCGAGAAGCAGTGTCACACTTCCCTCGGTTTTGGATTCATAACCTGTCCTTGCACGTACCAATTAGTTTGTGCGCTAAGTATTTTATTTTACTGTTTTAATTATTCCATAAAGTTAACGCATGGCGTATGTTAGGATATATATATATATATATAGTGATTTCTTCTCTTTTTTTTTTTTTTTAGGTTTCCATTAACTATATAATTCGATAAGCATTGTCGCACTCTCTTTTCATAACCTGTCTTCACATATGCAGTTCCTTTTACAATGATTATTTGTTCACGGGGTAAGTTTTATTTTCTGCAGGCTTGTAGTTATTTATTGAATTACACGTTTATATCTAAGTGCTGGTTGAAATGTATCTAATGATTTCCTTTTTCCTTTTCAGGTCATCGAATTCTGCAATGTTGAACGAACAGTATTTGTTTGTCGTATATCACCGTGTTACATTGCCTCTTAAAATTGTTCTGGGGGTCTATTCCGATGATGCGCTAGTTTTAGTTTGTTCAGATGTACTGTTCGCGGGATTCCTTTTACTTCGATTTTCACGTTTTGATTCTGGAAAATTTCTAACACCTTATGTGGTCCAGTATATTGGTCAGAAAATTTACCTTTACTAGGTTCTTTTAATAGGTATACAAGATCTCCTGCTTTGAAATTTTGAGGGTTAATTCGTCGGTCGTAATATTCTTTGGATCTTAATTTAGATTTTATTAGATTTTCCCTTGCCATTTGTTGTACGGTGTTAATTTTATCGAACAGGTCTTTGAGATATTCTGCGTATGTTGGTTCCATATTTTCTTCGATTATTACCTCAGCAGTAGGTTCTCTGGCCAAGTGTCCAAAAACTAATTCATGCGGAGAAAATTTTGTTCCTTCGTGTACAGAGGTATTATAGGAAAACATAGCTAGTTCTATCCATTCGTCCCAGTTTCTGGAATTTTCAATGTATAACTTAAGATATTCAATCAATACATGGTGAGATCTTTCGATTGAACCGTTACTTTGTGGGTGGTATGCTGTCGTGGTATATTGTTTTATGCGGAATCTCTTTGCTACTTTCTTCATTAATGAGGATGTGAAATTCGCTCCTTGATCAGTGAGAATAGCTCTCGGTGATCCGAATCGGCAAATAAATCGTTTTACAAAAACGTCTGCGATTTCGGCTGAAGAGATTCCTTCTAACGGGATCCCAATTGAGTATTTTGTTAATAAATCTTGTATAGTTAATATGTATTCATTTCCCTTTTTAGTTTTTGGCAATGGCCCGACGATATCCATACTAATCTTGTCAAATGCTTTGCCTGGCGTGTCCGTGAGTACCATTGGTTGTTTTGTTTTTATTCTTGTGAGTTTTTTCAATTGGCATTCCTTGCATGTTCTTACGTAATCTTGAATCTCCTTTTTCATATTTTCCCAATAATAGTGCTGTCGTATCCTTTGGTAAGTTTTCGTTATTCCCTTGTGTCCTGCTACGCACGATTCGTGTTTTTCCCGTATTATGTTGTTTCGTGTTTCCACGGGCGGTATAATTACTTCCCCAGTACAAACGGTAATAGTTATGGTTCTTTCTATAAATATTTCCTTCAAATTCCTGATTGTGTATCGCCAGGGTATTTCCTCCAGGTTTCCTTTGCTAATGCTAAAGGAAGTTAACTGTTTTTCGTTTACTACATCTAATAAAGATCTTAAGGAGTTCAATAAATTTTCTGGCGTTATTGGGATATTTCTGTCTTCTTTTATCGGCAGGGATACAATATATTTTCCGGAGTCGAGGGTCAGTCTTGCCCTTTCCAACATTAAATCTTCATGACAAGGCAGCCTCCCTGCCTCCTTCATTTCTAAGGCACCTTTATCTATCGGGTTGCCATATATGTCAATAAATATTACTTTATGATCGTTTACTCTCGTGATTGAATCTCGAGTTTCTGAAATTTTTTGTTCGGTGATTATCGCAGGTCTAGTGTCCTTTTCTATTTGTTGAACTGATTCTAGAATTATAGCGGAGGGTTGCTCTTCTTCCTTTTCTCTTTCTTCTTCTTCTTCTTTTCCTTCTTCCTCTTCTTCTTTTCCTTCTTCCTCTTCTTCTATTTCTTCCTCTTCTTCTACTTCTTCCTCTTCTTCTATCTCTTCCTCTTCTTCTACTATCTCTTTTCCTCCTTCTTCTTCCTTACTTGTTGCGTCTACGTCTTCTCTTTTTCGCTTAGTTATCTCTCCTTCTCTCTGCTCTTCTTCACTTGTTGCGTCCGCGTCCTCTCTTTTCCGCTTGGCCATTTCTCTATTTGTAATTGCTTCGAGCTCGGCTAATGCTTGGTCGAAACATTTCGTGGGTGTTTCTTCTATTGCAAAATGTTTTCGGATGAGAGTTTCTCTTTGTTTTGTGGAGTCACCGGATTGGGGCAAGACGCGAGGTTTAGCTTCAAATATAGGAGAGTCCTCGGTTGAGGTATCCAGTTCGAATTTTTTTTGGGGCAGGGTAGCGAACCGGTGAGACTTCTTCTCTTTTCCTGATTGGTAAGCAAGTTTCCGGAGGATTTCTGGATAATGCATCCGCATTCGCATTCGTCCTGCCTTCTTTGTATAAAATATCGAATTCAAAGTCTGACAATTTTAATTTCCACTTCCAGATTCTTGAGTTAGGATCTTTAATAGAATGCATCCATACTAGAGGTTTATGGTCGGTTATTATGGTGAATTTTCTTCCATATAAATACGGTCGGAAATGCATTGTGCTGTAAACGATTGCTAGACATTCCTTCTCTATGGTGGAGTAGTTTTGTTCTGCGGGGTTTAGTAATCTCGAGGCGTATGCAATGGGTAGATCTTTTCCGATTGGCCCTTGACTTAATACACCGCCCACGGCGTATCCAGATGCGTCTGTCGTGAGATTGAATGGTTGAGAAAAATCTGGATACTGCAGGATGGGTTCTGTTATTAGTGCCGTTTTCAATGCGTTAAACGCATCTTCTTGAATGTCTGTCCATTTAAATGCGACGTCCTTTTTTAATAATTGCGTCAATGGTTTCGCAATTTTAGAAAAATTAGGTATGAATCTTCGATAATATCCGGCTAACCCCAAAAATTGTTTAATGTTTTTTGGTTTCCTTGGCCGTGGAAAATCCGAAACCGCCTCGATTTTCTTCGGATCTGGTTTAACTCCATTTTCACTGATTACATGTCCTAAATATTTCACTTCGTGTCGTAAAAATTCACATTTGTCTGGTTGCAGTTGCAACTTGGCTTTCCGTAATCTATCCATAAGTTGATTAAATTTAATTTCGTGTTCACGAAGGGATGTGGCATAAATCACTATGTCGTCCAAGTAGACAAACAATTCTATCCCTTGTAATCCTGACAGTATCGAATTCATTAATCGCTGGAATGTTGCTGGTGCGTTTTTTAATCCAAAAGGCATTCTTTTAAATTGATAGTGACCGTAAGGCGTCGAGAATGCTGTTTTATGGGCATCCTTTGCTGCCATACGAATTTGATGGAATCCGGATGCTAAGTCAAATGTAGAAAAATATTTTGCACTTCCCAGCTGATCCAAAATTTCGGTAATATTCGGAAGTGGATATGCATCGCCTATTGTTTTGTCGTTTAATTTCCTGTAATCGATAACCAGTCTCCATCGCTTATTACCTTGGGAATCCGGTTTCTTTGGCACAATCCATAGTGGAGAGTTGTATGGGGACATCGATGGTTCCACAACGTCTGTTTCCAGCAATTCTTGAATTTGGCGATTTATTTCTTCTCGATGGATGGGTGGATATCGATATTGTTTAACATTAATTGGGTTTTCATCCGTAGTGACGATTTCGTGTTGTAGGATATCCGTTCCTTCCAGCGTCTCGCCTGGAAGATGAAACCGGTCTTGATTGTTCTGTATCAGCGTTTCGACGTTTTTCCTCTCTTCTGCGTTTAAGTGTTCTAGTCGCAACAATTCCATTATTTTGTTGACCCTTGTTTTCTTGGATATTGAAATAACGTTGCATGTAGCGTGAGAAAGCGAACGAGGAGTTGTAAATTCCTTAATTACTATCGTGGGTATAGTAAATTCGTAGTCTTTCAATGTGGTATTAATTACTCTTAAATAACCTCGTCCCTTGAGGTTTTTTACTACCGCGTTTCCAAAATAGACTCCCTTTACTGGTTCGATTTTGGGGATAAATCCCTCTTTTGCTTCCGGATTTGCAATATTTATTTTGCATGGTACTGAACTTCGTCTGGGCACAATTATTTTTTCTCTCGTGTCGAACGGAATGTAAATACTTCCCCATTTAATATGTTTCTGTTCGTAGTCCAGACGTGCTTTACTTCCTGCGAAAAATTCGGATCCTAGGATTCCGTCTTGATCAATCAGCAATGAATCGTCAACTACATGAAAAGTAACTGGATGGCCCGCGACCTGTATTATTGTCTGCCCTAAGGTGACCAGGCTCGTGGCCGTAATTCCTCGAACTTCTATAGATTCTTGTTCGTTGATGATCGCTGATTCGAGTAAGGCAGGTTTCTTGATGATATTAATTTCCGATCCGGAGTCTAACAACAGGTTTGTTTTAGTTTTTAAGTCTGGGGAGACTATTCTAGCGGTAGGAGTGTTTGGAGTTTGATTCATTTTTATTGAAATAACCCGTTGAGGTCGTCGTCTAGTTCTGAGTCCGACCCTTGATGATTTTCTTTCGTTGATTCCTCCTGTATTTTCTTCTCCTTCTGGTTCTGAAATTCTTGGCTTTCCACTTGCGTTTTCACATGGCTGCAAGAGGGTTTTCCCGCAATAGTTGATGGTAGTTCTTCCGATTTTACTACAGATTTCGGTTTCGGTCTGATTCTTGGAGCGGGTCTTGAAGTGGTTTGCACAGGTATTGTAGCTCGCGTTCGTCTCGCGGACGTAGGTGCAGAGTTCCTTGTGACTGTCTGGACTCTCGGGCGAGTTTGGACGTTGTTCCTTCGTGAGTCGCCCCATTCTCCCGAAGGACGTGCGCGGTTTCCCGATTGTTGTGATGCGTAAGGCACGATTATGCCAGCGTCTACCCTGGCTTTGAATGTGTAGCAATCTTTTATGAGATGCCCAGGTTTTTTGCAATAATTGCATGTTAATGTGTTTTGTCTGGGAACGTTTGGACGATTTTGCGGGGGCGGAGTAAATCTTCGATCTTGACGATTGTTTCCGATGATATTGGAATTGTTCGGGGGACGAGTATTGTTGCGGTAATAATTGTTTGGAGGCGGTGGTCGTTGGTATCGCGTTCTATCGTTCGCACGTTTTAACTCTTGTGTCGCTTTAATGGCTTGACGATACGCGTCTTCTAACGAATTGTAACCTGCTACTTTTACTCGCAAATAGATCTCGTTTGGAAGCCCTTTAACAAAGGCTTCCCTTGTATCCCAATCTATTGTATCTTGAACGTCTTGAGATATTATTCCGTATTCACATCTTTCCCCGTCCATTATTGCTAATCTGAGGTTTCTAACGCGATCCATATAGTCTAATATATCTTCCCCAGGTCGTTGGTATATTGTTCCTAATTCCCCCTTATATTCGTTAAGGGATTTCCCTGGGCCGAACATATCTTTTAATTTATTTCCGAAATCGTTCAAATTATTTAGTTGACCGTCTTCTACAGCGAGAAACGCGTGTCCGCGGAGTTTATTTGTTAATAATTTTACTAATTGGGGCTCTTGGTGCCGCGGAATCATGTTTCGTGCGCGCTCACACGCTCTTAAAAATTGGAATACCGATGGCCGATGTCCGTCAAATATTGGTACTGATTCGATTGCATCTTTTAATTTAATCGGTTGGGGAGTATCTTCCGTCGGTAACGGTGTTTGGGGATTCAAAAATGTTGAGGGCGCTACGGGTGTCTCAATTTCTCTTTTTGCTTTAATTGAACGCATGTCGTCTTGTAATTCAATTAGTTTTGCGCTTAGCTCGGACATTACTCGGAAATTTGCATCCCACGCTTTTAATTTTTCCGACAATGTCAAAAGCATCTCCTCATTTAATGATTCTATTGGAGTAGCCATTTTCCTTTATTATCTTTTAAAACTCGTAAGAACTTTAATCCTCTTGTGGAGCGTATCCCACCGCTGCCACCAAAATTTTTATCTTTTATATTATGTGACGAATCTATTCGTGATCCGCTACGATTCGCGATGACGCTTCTTAAATCTTAATTCGGCTTAAATCTAGGTGAAAATTTTTTTTTTTCCTACCTGCTTGGTCCGGATGTAATCTGCAGGGTAAATTAGTGGAATATCGATTTAAGGTTGCCGATTAATAGGGTAGTTGCTGCCACCAGAAATAGTCTAAGGACTATTTCAAAGAAAATTTTTTTTTTTTTTTTTATTACTGTTATCTCTTTTCCTTTATCCTTTATTTTCTTTTCCGTGTTACAATTTATTGTAATATTTTTCCTTCTCCTTTATATTAAATTTTATATTTATATTTCTCCTTTTTTTTTTTTTTTGCTTTTATTTTTCTTTACTTATTTGTAAATGTTCGTGAGCAGTAGTATTGTTCGTCTAGCGTCGTGATTTTTGGTAATTATTAGATTGAATTCCCGGCAAGAGGTTCTTTTCAGGCACACTCTGGGCCACGGGAAGACGAATCTTAGCACCGTCGTCTGTCGTGATTTTTGGTTACTATTAGATTGAATTCCCGGCAAGAGGTTCTTTTCAGGCACACTCTGGGCCACGGGAAGACGAATCTTAGCACCTTTGTCTGTCGTGATTTTTGGTTACTATTAGATTGAATTCCCGGCAAGAGGTTCTTTTCAGGCACACTCTGGGCCACGGGAAGACGAATCTTAGCACCGTCGTCTGTCGTGATTTTTGGTTACTATTAGATTGAATTCCCGGCAAGAGGTTCTTTTCAGGCACACTCTGGGCCACGGGAAGACGAATCTTAGCACCGTCGTCTGTCGTGATTTTTGGTTACTATTAGATTGAATTCCCGGCAAGAGGTTCTTTTCAGGCACACTCTGGGCCACGGGAAGACGAATCTTAGCACCGTCGTCTGTCGTGATTTTTGGTTACTATTAGATTGAATTCCCGGCAAGAGGTTCTTTTCAGGCACACTCTGGGCCACGGGAAGACGAATCTTAGCACCGTCGTCTGTCGTGATTTTTGGTTACTATTAGATTGAATTCCCGGCAAGAGGTTCTTTTCAGGCACACTCTGGGCCACGGGAAGACGAATCTTAGCACCTTTGTCTGTCGTGATTTTTAGTAATTATGTGTGATGTTCATTCATTAATTTTATGTTTAGTGGTAGCGTTAACTGATGTTTAAAGCAACTGGCAAATAAATTCCACTTTCGGCTAACCTGCTATGCGCAGGAATACTGGCACGGGAGAGGATTAAAGTTATCGAGTATAATTAATCGATTTAACAAACGTATTTATTTTTGTTCAATTGAGTAGTATTGATGTAAGTATGTTACATTTTATTTGATTTTGATTTATTGAGTGTATACAATGTCGGAATTTAGTAACATCGGATGCAAATGAATATATTATACGGTGGTGTACAACAAATATGAATAGATAGATATGGTAATTATTCGAGCTTCTAACAGAATAAATTCTACAAATGTCGGTAGGGTAATATTTATTTATGTTAACGTTGTCGATGATAAAAGCTGATTTTGCTCGCTTGGGCGATTATGGTTAGGACGCACGCTGTCGTATGATGCCGGCGATGGCGATCGAAATCGAAAAGGAGGCGCTTCGTCGTATTCGGAAATAGGCGAGCTGGGTGGCGAAAAACTAGACGGGGAGCCTTCGCGAATCAATTTTAGTCCTTCTCGGCGCCTCTTTTCTTCCCTTTTCACTTTCTGCAGCTATCAATCGTTTGTACCAGCGTTCGGCTCGCTTTTGTTAAGATGGTTTTTATCCTTTTGATTTTTCTTGGTTTGTCATCCAGTGAAATTAAAGATATTCTCTGCGTGCGACTTGTGCGATTTCGTAAGCCTCGCCCAAAGACGGGCAATAATTGCCAACGATGGGAGGAGGAATGCGAATATCAATAAGTGATTTCAATAGTTGAAACACTTTAAACACAATTCGGCACAATGAGTGATCGATCAGATTTAATAATTCAGAAAATATAATTCGTTCTTGATAATAGGTGAGGTAATAAATAGTGAAAATGGTAATTTTAATTAATAACCGAGTTCACTGTAGACGATTGGTGTGGCTTCGTAAGCCTCGCCCAAAGATGAGCAATATGCTAACAATGGGAAGAGGAAAACGAATACCAAAGATATTTTCGTGATAAAAACACCGTAAGCACCAATTGATACAGCGGAGAATTATAACGAGATAAATCAAAGTTGATAGGACGGTTTTACTTCAGGTAATTCATTAAATATTAACCAAGAACGTGTATTTCAAATTTTGTTTATATTCTCTGTGAACAATTCGTGTGGCTTCGTGAGCCTCCCCCAAGGATGAGCGATATGCTAACGGTGGGTAGAGGAAAACGAAAACCGTAGGTGTTCGAGAACACCGTTATCACTAGTCGACACAGAGAATAACTATCTTGAATTTGAGACTATTCAAATAAAATTTACGTGAGATATGTGTTATATTTTCCTTTTCCTTTATTTTATTTACAAATTATAGCTGCCGACGGGTAGTGTTTATTGAAAGACAACTCTATTTGGCTGCGAGTGAAAAGAGAAGAAGGTATATATAATTTCAAATTTTCCTACCTTGATCGGAGATGCAGAAGTCAGCGGTGTAAGACTGTTGATGGATGAAAATTGACGATTAACTCGAATCCACAAATGAAATAATGATACGAAAATTTAATTCGGATGATAATAAACGCGCGGGAAATTTTGAATTGAACACTGCCGTAGCTCGAAATCGACGGGCCGATCCGCAACGCGAACGCGTTGATTTTTGCAACGACTATTTAACACTTGAGAATTTATGAACTTTGTTAATTTTCTGTCGCACGATTTCAGCGGAGGAAAACGATGTGCACGGTTTGAATTCGCTCGGAAGACTGACTGATGCTCGATTCTCGACAAAGGGTCGTTGCAACAGATACCTTCTCGAAGAAGAAGTTCAAAGAAAAAGACTCTGTTTCTAAGTACTGCTTCTTATTTATATTTTCTAAACTGCTGCATGATAGCCTACCAAGATATCGCTACGTGACAAATTATGAATATGGTGACAGATTATTTTCCTACGAGTCGCGCCGGAGTTTTATCTTCCTGATTGTCTCGCGTTTCGCCTAGCGCGAGTGGGTAAAGTATCTCGAGTGGATCGTGTTTTGTTGAAGCTGCGTCTGTGGTCCTTCTCGAAATCGCACGTGGCGACGTAAGTGTCTCGACGGATCGTGTTTTGTTGATGCTGCGTCTGTGGTCCTTCTCGAAATCTTCGTAACTGATTCCGGTGGAATGTGCGTTGTGACTTTATCTTTGTTAATGTCAATGGAAAATGCTTCGCACGTGGGAACCCGGTGTTTTGCCGGACGTTGGTGTATCGTGTTTTGTTGATGCTGCGTCTGTGGTCCTTCTCGAAATCTTCGTAACTGATTCCGGTGGAACGTGCGTGATGGCTTTACCCTTGTTAATGTCAAGGGAAAGCGTATTGCTCGTAGCAACTCAGTGGTTGTCGAGTCCTCGTGCGAGCAAGGCGTTTCGTTTTTTATGTTTTCCTAGTTTTGTTGAGATTGCAAATTGTAGTACGTGAAAAGGGAATCGTGTGAAGTGATGATTCGTAAAAATTGTTAACCATGCTCGGCGAGTGATTCAATCCGTTTGTTGACTTCTTTAGGTTAGTTTTTTCCCCTTTTTATTTAATTTGATGTAATAGGTGATTTTTGATGGTATTCAATATTTGTAATATTGATTTGTTTACTGTATTCTGTTTTAGCGTAAGAGGGGGAAAAGATCGTACGAAATGATAATTTGTAATTGTTAACTTGTTTGGCGAGTTTGGTTAGTTTTCCTTTTTATAAAATGTTTGTTCGTAGCAATAAGTGATTTTTGATATTACTTGATGTTTGTATGATCTGTAGTGTTAATCTTGTTTGTTGTGTTTTCAGGTTGAGTTCTGGATACTGACATGTCTGGAGTTGTAGAGGTAAGTATTAATTTATGTTAATTTCATCTTATTTCATGTTGTTGTCCTTTATCTTGAGTTTGTGTATTTTATTTCAGTCTAAGAAAGAGAAGAAAAATAGAGAGAGACGCAGGCCGCTCGCACCTTCTTTGAAACCTTCCAGAAAACCTGGTGGCGGTGTAAAAGGTCGCAGTCGGGTGTTGAAGAAGTTGAGAGGCTCAGTCTCCATGGGAGGTAGTGATGGTGTTACAATCCCATTGTCGAATCTTGATGGTCCTTTGGTTATTGACTTGACCCTCTCCGATGAAGACACCCCTGAGCCACCGCCAAGCCCTCCTGTTGGTCGAGGTAGTGGATACAAATGCCTGTGCCGAGGCACGTTCTCCGGAGGAAATTCCTGATGGAGTTTTGGAACCCTATATCTGTTCTGAATTGGTGTTTAAAGTGTCTCTGCATATGAAGTGACTCGTGTGACATTTACATTGTTTGGTTATGTACGATACATATATGTATTTTATATTTTATTTCATAGTGTGAGTTTTTAAGTATATGTTAATTATTTTTTCTACTATTGTGCTATACTTTGTTTATTTAAATTAATAAGTTTTGTTTTGGATATACATATATGTTTCGTAGTTTAGGTTATGTTTCGCATGGTCCATGTATACATAGTAATTAATTTAGTAATGTATTACACACATATATATATATGTATATCTTTATGATTTAGTTTTCCAATTTAATAAATTTTGTATTTACTATTAAAATATTGATCTCATATATATATAATTTTTGTAACGTAGTATTTTTATGAAGACGTTAACTATTCTCTATTACTTGGTTTCTTAGCAGATTTATTAGTTATTTTATTTATCCATTTATTTCTTATTTGTCAATAAAAATATAATATATATATGCTTGTCCTTTTTCCTCAAATTATTTCCTCTTCGACACTGTGTTATTTATTTATTTTGGATCCATCAGGTGAGTTCATAGTTCATTTAGTTGTTAATTAGTTGTTCTACAGTTTCTTCTCTCTTGTAGATTAATTTAAATACGTACTGCATTTACTTCCCTTTTTGCTATCATGTGGTATTTAGTTATTTTAATTTTTAGATTTTACATATGCATTTACGGATACATTCGCGTATTCTGTTTTCATTAGCTAATTGTAGTGTATTTTCTGTCGTTGGATAAAATTGTTTTCCTCCCGGATTGATTCGTAGCTTGCTCGAGTATAGGTTATGTTATACCCTGTTATATTCGTTGCTCGGTTGAAGTATCTATTTCTATTTTATTTTCTATCATACCCTTGTACATTAATTATGTCTATATATGCATATGAATAATCAACTATGTTTAATAAATTTTATTAAAGGATTTCCATTTTCATTGCACTGTGTGTTTCTTTCGGGGTATGCGGGCTGTCACTTGCGTTGTTTGTGTATTGCGGTTATCTATGTTTTGGTTACGGCACGTGCGGAGCGCGGGACGTGACAGTGGTATGCCTACAATTCGATGCGCGTTATGCTCCACAGCTGCCGCCAAACAGCGCACCTGCTCCTGTTTACATTATGTCAACTCGGGTCGAGGACAAATGCAATGTTGCTGCAAGTACTGCATATTCAGGATTCTATATTTCATTGAACGTGAATACACTGTTATTGGTGACATCCCGACAACTCGATGCGCGTGATACTCCACATTCCCTGCCAAATACAGCGCACCTGCTCCTGTTTACATTATGTCAAAAGGGATCGAGGCAAATGCTATGTTGTTGCAGTACAGCCTATACAGGATTCATATTTCATTGAACGTATATACACTGCCATGGTGATATCCCGACAATTCGATGCGCATGATACTCCATATTTCCTGCCAAATACAGCGTACCTGCTCCTGTTTACATTATGGCAACTCGGGTCGACAACAAATGCAATGTTTCTGCGAGTAGAGCATATTCAGGATTCAATATTTCATTGAACGTAAATACACTGTTATTGGTTATATCCCGACAACTCGATGCGCGTGATACTCCACATTCCCTGCCAAATACAGCGCACCTACTCCTGTTTACATTATGTCAACACGTATCGAGGGCAAATGCTATGTTGTTGCAGTATAGCATATGCAGGATTCAACCTTTCATTGAACGTATATACACTGCCATGGTGATATCCCGACACTTCGATGCGCATGATACTCCACATTCCCTGCCAAATACAGCGCACCTGCTCTTGTTTACATTATGGCAACTCGGGTCGACAACAAATGCAATGTTTCTGCGAGTAGAGCATATTCAGGATTCAATATTTCATTGAACGTAAATACACTGTTATTGGTTATATCCCGACAACTCGATGCGCGTGATACTCCACATTCCCTGCCAAATACAGCGCACCTACTCCTGTTTACATTATGTCAACTCGGGTCGTGGACAAATGCAATGTTGTTGCAGTACAGCATATTCAGGATTCAATATTTCATTGAACGTAAATTCACTGCTATTGGTGATATCCCGACAACTCGATGCGCGTTGTACTCCTCTTTCGCTGCCAAATACTACGCAGATCAGCCGGTTTGCGCATTGTCAACTCTGTGTCCTGTCAAATACATTGTAATTGCAGATTATCATATTAGGTTCAAGTATTTATTTAAACGTATCTCCGCTGCTATTAGTGGTATGTCGACAAATCTATGCGCGTTATACTCCTCATTTGCAGCCAAATACAGCGGACCTGCTCCTGTTTACATTATGTCAACTGGGGTCGAGGACAAATCCAATGTTTTTGCAGTACAGGATATTCAGGATTCAATATTTCATTGAACGTATATACACTGCTATTGGTGATATTCTGACAATTCGATGCGCGTGATACTCCACATTCCCTGGCAAATACTACGCTGAACAGCCGGTTTGCGCATTGTCAACTCTGTGTCCTGTCAAATACGTTGTAATTGCAGTTTATCATATTAGGCTCAAGTATTTATTTAAACGTATCGCCGCTGCTATTAGTAGTATGTCGACAAATCTATGCGCGTTATACTCCTCATTTGCCGCCAAATACAGCGGTCCTGCTCCTCATTACATTATGTCAACCCGGGTCGAGGACAATTGCAATGTAGCTGTAGTACTGCATATTCAGGATTCAATACTTCATTGAATGTATCTACACTGCTATTGGCCATATCACGACAATCGGTGCGCGTGATACTCCACATTCCCAACCAAATACAGCGCACCTGCTCCTGTTTACATTATTTCAACTCGGGTCAAGGAAAAATGCAATGTTATTGCAGTACAGCACATTCAGGATTCGATATTTCATTGAACGGATCTACACTGCTATTTGTGATATCTCGTCAATTCGATGCGCGGTATACCGCACAGTTGCCGCCAAATACAGCGCACCTGCCCCTGTTTACATTATATCAACTTGGGTCGAGGACAAATGCAAGGATTTTGTAGTACTGCATATTCAGGATTCAATACTTCAATGAATGTATCTACTCTGCTATCGGTCATATCACGACAATTCGATGCGCGTGATACTTCATATTTGCTGACCAATACGGCGCACCTGCTCCTGTTTACATTATTTCAACTCGGGTCAAGGAAAAATGCAATGTTATTGCAGTACAGCACATTCAGGATTCGATATTTCATTGAACGGATCTACACTGCTATTTGTGATATCTCGTCAATTCGATGCGCGGTATACCGCACAGTTGCCGCCAAATACAGCGCACCTGCCCCTGTTTACATTATATCAACTTGGGTCGAGGACAAATGCAACGATTTTGTAGTACTGCATATTCAGGATTCAATACTTCAATGAATGTATCTACTCTGCTATCGGTCATATCACGACAATTCGATGCGCGTGATACTCCATATTTGCTGACCAATACGGCGCACCTGCTCCTGTTTACATTATGTCAACTCGGGTCGAGGGCAAATGGAATGTTGCTGTAGTGTTGCATATTCAGGATTTAATACTTCATTGAATGTATCTACACTGCAATTGGTCATATCACGACAATTCGATGCGCGTGATACACCACATTCCCTGCCAAATACAGCGCACCTGCTCTTGTTTAAATTGTGTCAACCGTGGTCGTGGAAAAATGCATTGTTTTTGCAGTACAGCATATACCGGATTCAATACTTCATTGAACGTATATACACTGTTTTTGGTTATATCCCGACCATTCGATAAGCGTGGTACTACACGTTTCCTGCCAAATACGGCACACCTGCTCCTGTTTACATTATGTCAACTCGGGTCGAGGACAAATCCAATGTTTTTGCAGTACAGGATATTCAGGATTCAATATTTCTTTGAACGTGTATACACTGCTATTGGTGATATCCTGACAATTCGATGCGCGTTATACTCCACATTCCCTGCCAAATACAGCGCACCTGCTCCTGTTTACATTATGTCAACTCGGGTGAAGGACAAATGCAATGTTTTTGCAGTACAGCACATTCAGGATTCAATATTTCATTGAACGAATCTACACTGCGACTGGAGATATCTCGTCTATTCGATGCACGGTATACCGCACACTTCCTGCCAAATAGAGCGCAAATCAGCCATTGTGCGCTGAGTCAACCCAAGTCCCTGCCTAACTCATTGTAATTGTAGTTTTGCATATTTAGGCTTAAGTATTCAATTAAACGTATCTCCGATGCTATTGGTGGTATGCCTACAACTCGATGCGCGTTATACTCCACAGTTCGCGCCAAATACAGCGCACGTGCTCTTGTTTACAATATGTCAACTCGGGTCGAGGACAAATACAATGTTGTTGCAGTACTGCATATCCAGGTTTCAATACTTCATTGAACGTACCTACACTGCTATTGGAGATATATCGTCAATTCCAAGCGCCTTGTACTCCATATTTCCTGCCGAATACAGCACACCTGCTCCTGTTTACATTATGTCAACTCGGGTCCGGGACAAATGCAATCTTTTTGCAGAACAGCATATTCAGGATTCAATATTTCATTGAACGTAAATACACTGCTATTGGTGATATCCCGACAATTCGATGCGCGTTATACTCCTCATTCGCTGCTAAATACTACGCACATCAGCCGGTATGCGCATTGTCAACTCTGTGCCCCGTCAAATACATTGTAATTGCAGTTTATCATATTAGGCTCAAATATTTATTTAAACGTATCTCCGCTGCTATTCGTGGTATGTCGAAAAATCTATGTGTGTTATACTCCTCATTTGCCGCCAAATACTGCGGACCTGCTCCCGTTTACATTATGTCAACTCGGGTCGAGTACAAATGCAATGTTGTTGTAGTACTGCATATTCTGGATTCAATACTTCATTGAATGTATCTACACTGCTATTGGTGATATCCCGGCAATTTGAAGCGCGTTATACTCCTCATTCGCCGCCAAATGCTACGCACATCAGAGAGTGTCGGCATTGTCAACTCTGTGTCCCGTCAAATACATTGTAATTGCAGTTTATCATATTAGGCTCAAGTATTTATTTAAACGTGTCTCCGCTGCTATTCGTGGTATGTCGAAAAATCTATGCGCGTTATACTCCTCATTTGCCGACAAATACAGCGCACCTGCTCCTGGTTACATTAAGTCAACTGGAGACGAGGACAGTTGCAATGTTGTTGCAGTAAAGCATATTCAGGAATCAATATTTCATTGAACAGACCTACACTGCTATTTGTGATATCTCGTCAATTCGATGCGCGGTATGCCGCACAAGTGCTGCCAAATAGAGCGCATATCAGCCACTTTGCGCTGTGTCAACTCAGGTCCCTGCCTAATTCACTGTAATTGTATTTTTGCATATTTAGGCTTATGTATTCAAATTAAACGTATCTCCGGTGCCATAGGTGGTATGCCTACAATTCGATGCGCGTTATGCTCCACAGCTGCCGCCAAACAGCGCACCTGCTACTGTTTACATTATGTCAACTCGGGTCGAGGACAAATCCAATGTTTTTGCAGTACAGGATATTCAGGATTCAATATTTCATTGATCGTAAATACACTGCTATTGGTGATATCCCGACAATTCGATGCGCGTGATACTCCACATTCCCTGCCAAATGCAGCGCACCTGCTCCTGTTTACATTATGTCAACTGGGGTCGAGGACAGTTGCAATGTTGTTGCAGTACAGCATATTTAGGAACCGATATTTCATTGAACGTAAATACACTGTTATTGGTGATATCCCGACAACTCGACGCGCGTGATACTCCACATTCCCTGCCAAATACAGCGCACCTGCTCCTGTTTACATTATGTCAACTGGGGTCGAGGACAATTGCAATGTAGTTGTAGTACTGCATATTCAGGATTCAATTCTTCATTGAATGTATCTACACTGCTATTGGTCATATCACGACAATCGGTGCGCGTGATACTCCACATTCCCAACCAAATACAGCGCATCTGCTCCTGTTTACATTATTTCAACTCGGGTCGAGGAAAAATGCAATGTTTTTGCAGTTCAGCACATTCAGGATTCGATATTTCATTGAACGGATCCACATTGCTATTTGTGATATCTCGTCAATTCGATGCGCGGTATATCGCACAGTTGCAGCCAAATAGAGCGCAAACCAGCCACTTTGCGCTATGTCAACTCAGGTCCCTGCCCAGTTCATTGTAATTGTAGTTTTGCATACTTAGGCCTAAGTATTCAATTAAACGGATCTCCGGTGCTATTGGTGGTATGCCTACAATTCGATGCACGTTATGTTCCACAGTTGCCGCCAAATACAGCGCACATGCCCCTGTTTACATTATGTCAACTGGGGTCGAAGACAATTGCAATGTTGTTGCAGTACACCATATTCAGGATTCAATATTTCATTGAACGTACATACACTGCTATTGGTGATATCCCGACAATTCGATGAGCGTTGTACTCCTCATTCGCTGCAGAATACTACGCACATCAGCCGGTTGGCGCATTGTCAACTCTGTGTCCTGTCAAATACATTGTAATTGCAGTTTATCATATTAGGCTCAAGTATTTATTTAAACGTATCTCCGTTTCTATTCGTGGTATGTCGACAAATCTATGCGCGTTATACTCCTCATTTGCCGCCAAATACAGCGCACGGGCTCCCGTTTACATTATGTCAACTGCGGTCGAGGACAATTGCAATGTTGTGGCAGTACAGCACAGTCAGGATTCAATATTTCATTGAACGGATCTACACTGCTGTTTGTGATATCTCGTCAATTCGATGCGCGGTTTACCGCACAAGTGCTGCCAAATAGAGCGCATATCAGCCACTTTGCGCTGTGTCAACTCAGGTCCCTGCCTAATTCATTGTAATTGTATTTTTGCATATTTAGTCTTATGTATTCAATTAAACGTATCTGCGGAGCTATAGGTGGTATGCCTACAATTCGATGCGCGTTATGCTTCACAGTTGCCGCCTAATACAGCGCACCTGCTCCTGTTTACATTATGTCAACTCGGGTCGAGGACATATGCAATGTTTTTGTAGTACAGCATATTCGGGATTCAATATTTCATTGAACGTATATACACTGCTATTGGTGATATCTCGACAATTCGAAGCGCCTTATACTCCTCATTCGCTGCCAAATACAACGCACATCAACCGGTTTGCGCAATATCAACTCTGTGTCCCTGTCAAATCCATTGGAATTGCAGTTTAGCATATTTAGGATTAAGTATTCAATTAAACGTATCTCCGCTGCTATTGGTGGTAAGTCCAGAATTTGATGCGCGTTATACCCCGCATTTGCTGCCAAATACAGCGCACGTGCTCTTGTTTACATTATGTCAACTCGGGTCGAGTACAAATGCAATGTTGTTGTAGTACTGCATATTCAGGATTCAATACTTCATTGAATGTATCTACACTGCTATTGGTGATATCCCGGCAATTTGAAGCGCGTTTTACTCCTCATTCGCTGCCATATGCTACGCACGTTAGAGAGTGTGGGCATTGTCAACTCTGTGTCCCGTCAAATACATTGTAATTGCAGCTTATCATATTAGGCTCAAGTATTTATTTAAACGTATCTCCGCTGCTATTAGTAGTATGTCGACAAATCTATGCGCGTGATACTCCACATTCCCAACCAAATACAGCGCATCTGCTCCTGTTTACATTATTTCAACTCGGGTCGAGGAAAAATGCAATGTTTTTGCAGTTCAGCACATTCAGGATTCGATATTTCATTGAACGGATCCACATTGCTATTTGTGATATCTCGTCAATTCGATGCGCGGTATATCGCACAGTTGCTGCCAAATAGAGCGCAAACCAGCCACTTTGCGCTATGTCAACTCAGGTCCCTGCCCAATTCATTGTAATTTTAGTTTTGCATACTTAGGCCTAAGTATTCAATTAAACGGATCTCCGGTGCTATTGGTGGTATGCCTACAATTCGATGCGCGTTATGCTCCACAGTTGCCGCCAAATACAGCGCACATGCCCCTGTTTACATTATGTCAACTGGGGTCGAAGACAATTGCAATGTTGTTGCAGTACACCATATTCAGGATTCAATATTTCATTGAACGTACATACACTGCTATTGGTGATATCCCGACAATTCGATGAGCGTTATACTCCTCATTCTCTGCAGAATACTACGCACATCAGCCGGTTGGCGCATTGTCAACTCTGTGTCCTGTCAAATACATTGTAATTGCAGTTTATCATATTAGGCTCAAGTATTTATTTAAACGTATCTCCGTTGCTATTCGTGGTATGTCGACAAATCTATGCGCGTTATACTCCTCATTTGCCGCCAAATACAGCGCACGTGCTCCCGTTTACATTATGTCAACTGGGGTCGAGGACAATTGCAATGTTGTGGCAGTACAGCACAGTCAGGATTCAATATTTCATTGAACGGATCTACAATGCTGTTTGTGATATCTCGTCAATTCGATGCGCGGTTTACCGCACAAGTGCTGCCAAATAGAGCGCATATCAGCCACTTTGCGCTGTGTCAACTCAGGTCCCTGCCTAATTCATTGTAATTGTATTTTTGCATATTTAGTCTTATGTATTCAATTAAACGTATCTGCGGAGCTATAGGTGGTATGCCTACAATTCGATGCGCGTTATGCTTCACAGTTGCAGCCTAATACAGCTGCACCTGCTCCTGTTTACATTATGTCAACTCGGGTCGAGGACATATGCAATGTTTTTGTAGTACAGCATATTCGGGATTCAATATTTCATTGAACGTATATACACTGCTATTGGTGATATCTCGACAATTCGAAGCGCCTTATACTCCTCATTCGCTGCCAAATACAACGCACATCAACCGGTTTGCGCAATATCAACTCTGTCTCCCTGTCAAATCCTTTGGAATTGCAGTTTAGCATATTTAGGATTAAGTATTCAATTAAACGTATCTCCGCTGCTATTGGTGGTAAGTCCAGAATTTGATGCGCGTTATACCCCACATTTGCTGCCAAATACAGCGCACGTGCTCTTGTTTACATTATGTCAAGTCGCGTCGAGTACAAATGCAATGTTGTTGTAGTACTGCATATTCAGGATTCAATACTTCATTGAATGTATCTACACTGCTATTGGTGATATCCCGGCAATTTGAAGCGCGTTTTACTCCTCATTCGCTGCCATATGCTACGCACGTCAGAGAGTGTGGGCATTGTCAACTCTGTGTCCCGTCAAATACATTGTAATTGCAGTTTATCACATTAGGCTCAAGTATTTATTTAAACGTATCTCCGCTGCTATTAGTGGTATCTCGACAAACCTATGCGCGTTATACTCCTCATTTGCCGCCAAATACAGCGGACCTGCTCCTGTTTACATGATGTCAACTGGGGTCGAGGACAATTGCAATGTTGTTGCAGTACAGCATATTTAGGAATCAATATTTCATTGAACAGACCTACACAGCTATTTGTGATATCTCGCCAATTCGATGCGCGGTATGCCGCACAGTTGCTGCCAAATAGAGCGCAAATCAGCCACTTTGCGCCATGCAAACTCAGGTCCGTGCCTAATTCATTGTAATTGTATTTTTGCATATTTAGGCTTATGTATTCAAATTAAACGTATCTCCGGTGCTATAGGTTGTATGCCTACAATTCGATGCGCGTTATGCTCCACAGCTGCCGCCAAACAGCGCACCTGCTCCTGTTTACATTATGTCAACTCGGGTCGAGGACAAATCCAATGATTTTGCAGTACAGGATATTCAGAATTCAATATTTCATTGATCGTATATACACTGCTATCAGTGATATCCTGACAATTCGATGCGCGTTGTACTCCTCATTCGCTGCCAAATACTACGCAGATCAGCCGGTTTGCGCATTGTCAACTCTGTGTCCTGTCAAATACATTGTAATTGCAGCTTATCATATTATGCTCAAGTATTTATTTAAACGTATCTCCGCTGGTATTAGTGGTATGTCGACAAATCTATGCGCGTTATACTCCTCATTTGCCGCCAAATACAGCGGACCTGCACCTGTTTACATTATGTCAACTGGGGTCGAGGACGAATCCAATGTTTTTGCAGTACAGGATATTCAGGATTGAATTCTTCATTGAATGTATCTACACTGCTATTGGTCATATCACGACAATCGGTGCGCGTGATACACCACATTCCCTGCCAAATACAGCGCACCTGCTCTTGTTTACATTGTGTCAACCGTGGTCGTGGACAAATGCATTGTTTTTGCAGTACAGCATATACCGGATTTAATACTTCATTGAACGTATATACACTGTTTTTGGTTATATCCCGACCATTCGATGAGCGTGAAACTCCACATTTCCTGCCACATACGGCGCACCTGTTGCTGTTTACATTATATCAACTCGGGTCGAGGACTAATGCAATGTTTTGCAGTACAGCATATTCATGATGCAATATTCCATTGAACGGATCTACACTGCTATTGGTAATATCCCGACAATTCGATGCGCGTTATACTCCTCATTCGCTGCAAAATACTACGCACATCAGCCGGTGTGCGCATTGACAACTCTATGCCCTGTCAAATACATTGTAGTTGCAGTTTATCATATTAGGCACAAGTATTTATTTAAACGTATCACCGCTGCTATTCGTGGTATGTCCACAAATCTATGCGCGTTATACTCCTCATTTGCCGCCAAATACGGCGCCCCTGCGCCTGTTTACATTATGTCAACTCGGGTCGAGGTCAAACGTTACGTTGTTGTAGTACTGCATATTCAGGATTCAATACTTCATTGAATGTATCTACACTGCTATTGGTGATATCACGACAATTCGATGCGCGTGATACTCCACATTCCCTGCCAAATACAGCGCATCTGCTCCTGTTTACATTATGTCAACTCGGGTCGAGGACAAATGCTACGTTGTTGTAGTACTGCATATCAGGATTCAATTCTTCATTGAATGTATCTACACTGCTATTGGTGATATCACGACAATACGATGCGCGTGATACTCCACATTCCCTGCCAAATACAGCGCATCTGCTCCTGTTTGCGTTATGTCAACACAGGTCGAGGACAAATGCAATGTTGTTGCAGTACTGCATATTCAGGATTCAATATTTCATTGAACGTATATACACTGCTATTGGTGATATCGTGTCAATTCGATGAGCGGCATACCGCACAGATGCTGCCAAATAGAGCGCAAATCAGCCACTTTGCGCTATGTCAACTCAGGTCCCTGCCTAACTCATTGTAATTGTAGTTTTGCATATTTAGGCTTAAGTATTCAATTACACGTATCTCCGCTGCTATTGGTGATTTTCCAACAATTCGATGCGCGTGATACTCCACATTTCCTGCCAAATACAGCGCACCTGCTCCTGTTTACATTATGTCAACTCGGGTCAAAGACAAATGCAATGTTGCTGCAGTACAGCATATTCAGGATTCAACATTTATTGAACGTATATACACTGCTATTCGTGATATCCCGACAATTCGAAGCGCGTTATACTCCACATCCCCAGCCAAATACAGCGCACCTGCTCCTGTTTACATTATTTCAACTCGGGTCGAGAACAAATGCAATGATTTTGCAGTACAGCATATTCAGGATTCAATATTTCATTGAAAGTAAATACACTGCTATTGGTGATATCCCGACAATCTGATGCGCGTGATACTCCACATTCCCTGTCAAATACAGCGATCCCGCTCCTGTTTACATAATGTCAACTCGGATGGAGGACAAGTGTCATGTTGTTGCAGTACAGCATATACGGGATTCAATATTTCATTGAACGTATATACGCTGCCATGGTAATATCCCGGCAATTCGACGCGAATGATACTCCACATTTCCTGCCAAATACAGTGCACCTGCTCCTGTATATATTATGTTAACTCGTTTCGAGGACAAATGCAATGTTTACATTATGTCAAGTCGCGTCGAGTACAAATGCAATGTTGTTGTAGTACTGCATATTCAGGATTCAATACTTCATTGAATGTATCTACACTGCTATTGGTGATATCACGACAATTCGATGCGCGTGATACTCCACATTCCCTGCCAAATACAGCGCATCTGATCCTGTTTACATTATGTCAACTCGGGTCGAGGACAAATGCTACGTTGTTGTAGTACTGCATATCAGGATTCAATTCTTCATTGAATGTATCTACACTACTATTGGTGATATCACGACAATACGATGCGCGTGATACTCCACATTTTCTGCCAAATACAGCGCACCTGCTCCTGTTTACATTATGTCAACTCGGGTCGAGGACAAATCCTACGTTGATGTAGTACTGCATATTCAGGATTCAATATTTCATAGAACGGATCTACACTACTATTGGTGATATCACGACAATACGATGCGCGTGATACTCCACACTTTCTGCCAAATACAGCGCACCTGCTCCTGTTTACATTATGTCAACTCGGGTCGAGGACAAATCCTACGTTGATGTAGTACTGCATATTCAGGATTCAATATTTCATTGAACGTATATACACCGCTATTGGTGATATCCCGTCAATTTGAAGCGTGTCATACTCCTCATTCGCTGCCAAATACTACGCACATCAGAGAGGTTGTGCATTGTCAACTCTGTGTCCTGTCAAATACATTGTATTTGCAGTTTATCATATTATGCACAAGTATTTATTTAAACGTATCTCCGCTGCTATTCGTGGTATGTCGACAAATCTATGCGCGTTATACTCCTCATTTGCTGCCAAATACAGCGCACCTGCTCCGGTTTACATTATGTCAACTCGGGTCGAGGACTAATGCAATGTTGTTATAGTACTGCATATTCAGGATTCAATACTTCATTGAATGTATCTACACTGCTATTGGTGATATCCCGACAATTCGATGCGCGTTATACTCCTCATTCGCTGCAGAATACTACGTACATCAGCCGGTTGGCGCATTGTCAACTCTGTGTCCTGTCAAATACATTGTAATTGCAGTTTATCATATTAGGCTCAAGTATTTATTTAAACGTATCTCCGCTGCTATTCGTGGTATGTCGACAAATCTATGCTCGTTATACTCCTCATTTGCCGCCAAATACAGCGCACCTGCTCCCGTTTACATTATGTCAACTGGGGTCCAGGTCAAATCCAATCGTTTTGCAGTACTGCAAATTCAGGATTCAATATCGCATTGAACGTTTCTACACTGCTATTGGTGATATCTCGACAATTCGAAGTGCGTTATACTCCTCATTCGCTGCCAAATACAACGCACATCAACCGGTTTGCGCAATATCAACTCTGTGTCCCTGCCAAATCCATTGTATTGCAGTTTAGCGTATTTAGGCTTAAGTATTCAATTAAACGTATCTCCGCTGCTATTGGTTGTAAGTCCAGACTTTGATGCGCGTTAAACCCCACATTTGCTGCCAAATACAGAGCACATTAACCGGTTTGCGCAATGTCAACTCTATACCCTGTCGAATACATTGTATTTGCAGTTTCGCCTATTTGGGCCTAAGTACTCAATTAAACCTATTTTCGCTGTTATTGGTGGTATCTCGACAACTCGATGCGCGTCAAACCCGACATTTTCTGCCAAATACAGCGGGCCTGCTCCTGTTTACATTATGACATCTCCTGTCGAGGTCAAATCCAATCGTTTTGCAGTACTGCAAATTCAGGATTCAATATCCCATTGAACGTTTCTACACTGCTATTGGTGATATCTCGTCAATTCGATGCGCGGTATACCGCACACTTGCTGCCAAATAGGGCGCAAATCAGACACTGTGCGCTGTGTCAACCCAGGTCCCTGCCTAACTCATTGTAATTGTAGTTTTGCATATTTAGGCTTAAGTATTCAATTAAACGTATCTCCGGTGCTATTGGAGGTATGCCTAGAACTCGATGCGCGTTATACTCCACAGTTCACGCCAAATACAGCGCACGTGCTCTTGTTTACATTATATCAACTCGGGTCGAGTACAAATGCAATGTTGTTGTAGTACTGCATATGCAGGATTCAATACTTCATTGAATGTATCTACACTGCTATTGGTGATATCCCGGCAATTTGAAGCGCGTTATACTCCTCATTCGCTGCCAAATGCTACGCACATTAGAGAGTGTGGGCATTGTCAACTCTGTGTCCCGTCAAATACATTGTAATTGCAGTTTATCATATTAGGCTCAAGTATTAATTTAAACGTATCTCCGCTGTTATTCGTGGTATGTCGAAAAATCTATGCGCGTTATACTCCTCATTTGCCGCCAAATACAGCGCACCTGCTCCTGTTTACATGATGTCAACTGGGGTCGAGGACAATTGCAATGTTGTTGCAGTACAGCATATTTAGGAATCAATATTTCATTGAACAGACCTACACAGCTATTTGTGATATCTCGCCAATTCGATGCGCGGTATGCCGCACAGTTGCTGCCAAATAGAGCGCAAATCAGCCACTTTGCGCCATGCAAACTCAGGTCCGTGCCTAATTCATTGTAATTGTATTTTTGCATATTTAGGCTTATGTATTCAAATTAAACGTATCTCCGGTGCTATAGGTTGTATGCCTACAATTCGATGCGCGTTATGCTCCACAGCTGCCGCCAAACAGCGCACCTGCTCCTGTTTACATTATGTCAACTCGGGTCGAGGACAAATCCAATGATTTTGCAGTACAGGATATTCAGAATTCAATATTTCATTGATCGTATATACACTGCTATCAGTGATATCCTGACAATTCGATGCGCGTTGTACTCCTCATTCGCTGCCAAATACTACGCAGATCAGCCGGTTTGCGCATTGTCAACTCTGTGTCCTGTCAAATACATTGTAATTGCAGCTTATCATATTAGGCTCAAGTATTTATTTAAACGTATCTCCGCTGCTATTAGTGGTATGTCGACAAATCTATGCGCGTTATACTCCTCATTTGCCGCCAAATACAGCGGACCTGCACCTGTTTACATTATGTCAACTGGGGTCGAGGACGAATCCAATGTTTTTGCAGTACAGGATATTCAGGATTGAATTCTTCATTGAATGTATCTACACTGCTATTGGTCATATCACGACAATCGGTGCGCGTGATACACCACATTCCCTGCCAAATACAGCGCACCTGCTCTTGTTTACATTGTGTCAACCGTGGTCGTGGACAAATGCATTGTTTTTGCAGTACAGCATATACCGGATTTAATACTTCATTGAACGTATATACACTGTTTTTGGTTATATCCCGACCATTCGATGAGCGTGAAACTCCACATTTCCTGCCACATACGGCGCACCTGTTGCTGTTTACATTATATCAACTCGGGTCGAGGACTAATGCAATGTTTTGCAGTACAGCATATTCATGATTCAATATTCCATTGAACGGATCTACACTGCTATTGGTAATATCCCGACAATTCGATGCGCGTTATACTCCTCATTCGCTGCAAAATACTACGCACATCAGCCGGTGTGCGCATTGACAACTCTATGCCCTGTCAAATACATTGTAGTTGCAGTTTATCATATTAGGCACAAGTATTTATTTAAACGTATCACCGCTGCTATTCGTGGTATGTCCACAAATCTATGCGCGTTATACTCCTCATTTGCCGCCAAATACGGCGCCCCTGCGCCTGTTTACATTATGTCAACTCGGGTCGAGGTCAAACGTTACGTTGTTGTAGTACTGCATATTCAGGATTCAATACTTCATTGAATGTATCTACACTGCTATTGGTGATATCACGACAATTCGATGCGCGTGATACTCCACATTCCCTGCCAAATACAGCGCATCTGCTCCTGTTTACATTATGTCAACTCGGGTCGAGGACAAATGCTACGTTGTTGTAGTACTGCATATCAGGATTCAATTCTTCATTGAATGTATCTACACTGCTATTGGTGATATCACGACAATACGATGCGCGTGATACTCCACATTCCCTGCCAAATACAGCGCATCTGCTCCTGTTTGCGTTATGTCAACACAGGTCGAGGACAAATGCAATGTTGTTGCAGTACTGCATATTCAGGATTCAATATTTCATTGAACGTATATACACTGCTATTGGTGATATCGTGTCAATTCGATGAGCGGCATACCGCACAGATGCTGCCAAATAGAGCGCAAATCAGCCACTTTGCGCTATGTCAACTCAGGTCCCTGCCTAACTCATTGTAATTGTAGTTTTGCATATTTAGGCTTAAGTATTCAATTACACGTATCTCCGCTGCTATTGGTGATTTTCCAACAATTCGATGCGCGTGATACTCCACATTTCCTGCCAAATACAGCGCACCTGCTCCTGTTTACATTATGTCAACTCGGGTCAAAGACAAATGCAATGTTGCTGCAGTACAGCATATTCAGGATTCAACATTTATTGAACGTATATACACTGCTATTCGTGATATCCCGACAATTCGAAGCGCGTTATACTCCACATCCCCAGCCAAATACAGCGCACCTGCTCCTGTTTACATTATTTCAACTCGGGTCGAGAACAAATGCAATGATTTTGCAGTACAGCATATTCAGGATTCAATATTTCATTGAAAGTAAATACACTGCTATTGGTGATATCCCGACAATCTGATGCGCGTGATACTCCACATTCCCTGTCAAATACAGCGATCCCGCTCCTGTTTACATAATGTCAACTCGGATGGAGGACAAGTGTCATGTTGTTGCAGTACAGCATATACGGGATTCAATATTTCATTGAACGTATATACGCTGCCATGGTAATATCCCGGCAATTCGACGCGCATGATACTCCACATTTCCTGCCAAATACAGTGCACCTGCTCCTGTATATATTATGTTAACTCGTTTCGAGGACAAATGCAATGTTTACATTATGTCAAGTCGCGTCGAGTACAAATGCAATGTTGTTGTAGTACTGCATATTCAGGATTCAATACTTCATTGAATGTATCTACACTGCTATTGGTGATATCACGACAATTCGATGCGCGTGATACTCCACATTCCCTGCCAAATACAGCGCATCTGATCCTGTTTACATTATGTCAACTCGGGTCGAGGACAAATGCTACGTTGTTGTAGTACTGCATATCAGGATTCAATTCTTCATTGAATGTATCTACACTACTATTGGTGATATCACGACAATACGATGCGCGTGATACTCCACATTTTCTGCCAAATACAGCGCACCTGCTCCTGTTTACATTATGTCAACTCGGGTCGAGGACAAATCCTACGTTGATGTAGTACTGCATATTCAGGATTCAATATTTCATAGAACGGATCTACACTACTATTGGTGATATCACGACAATACGATGCGCGTGATACTCCACACTTTCTGCCAAATACAGCGCACCTGCTCCTGTTTACATTATGTCAACTCGGGTCGAGGACAAATCCTACGTTGATGTAGTACTGCATATTCAGGATTCAATATTTCATTGAACGTATATACACCGCTATTGGTGATATCCCGTCAATTTGAAGCGTGTCATACTCCTCATTCGCTGCCAAATACTACGCACATCAGAGAGGTTGTGCATTGTCAACTCTGTGTCCTGTCAAATACATTGTATTTGCAGTTTATCATATTATGCACAAGTATTTATTTAAACGTATCTCCGCTGCTATTCGTGGTATGTCGACAAATCTATGCGCGTTATACTCCTCATTTGCTGCCAAATACAGCGCACCTGCTCCGGTTTACATTATGTCAACTCGGATCGAGGACTAATGCAATGTTGTTATAGTATTGCATATTCAGGATTCAATACTTCATTGAATGTATCTACACTGCTATTGGTGATATCCCGACAATTCGATGCGCGTTATACTCCTCATTCGCTGCAGAATACTACGTACATCAGCCGGTTGGCGCATTGTCAACTCTGTGTCCTGTCAAATACATTGTAATTGCAGTTTATCATATTAGGCTCAAGTATTTATTTAAACGTATCTCCGCTGCTATTCGTGGTATGTCGACAAATCTATGCTCGTTATACTCCTCATTTGCCGCCAAATACAGCGCACCTGCTCCCGTTTACATTATGTCAACTGGGGTCCAGGTCAAATCCAATCGTTTTGCAGTACTGCAAATTCAGGATTCAATATCGCATTGAACGTTTCTACACTGCTATTGGTGATATCTCGACAATTCGAAGTGCGTTATACTCCTCATTCGCTGCCAAATACAACGCACATCAACCGGTTTGCGCAATATCAACTCTGTGTCCCTGCCAAATCCATTGTATTGCAGTTTAGCGTATTTAGGCTTAAGTATTCAATTAAACGTATCTCCGCTGCTATTGGTTGTAAGTCCAGACTTTGATGCGCGTTAAACCCCACATTTGCTGCCAAATACAGAGCACATTAACCGGTTTGCGCAATGTCAACTCTATACCCTGTCGAATACATTGTATTTGCAGTTTCGCCTATTTGGGCCTAAGTACTCAATTAAACCTATTTTCGCTGTTATTGGTGGTATCTCGACAACTCGATGCGCGTCAAACCCGACATTTTCTGCCAAATACAGCGGACCTGCTCTTGTTTACATTATGACATCTTCTGTCGAGGTCAAATCCAATCGTTTTGCAGTACTGCAAATTCAGGATTCAATATCCCATTGAACGTTTCTACACTGCTATTGGTGATATCTCGTCAATTCGATGCGCGGTATACCGCACACTTGCTGCCAAATAGGGCGCAAATCAGACACTGTGCGCTGTGTCAACCCAGGTCCCTGCCTAACTCATTGTAATTGTAGTTTTGCATATTTAGGCTTAAGTATTCAATTAAACGTATCTCCGGTGCTATTGCTGGTATGCCTACAACTCGATGCGCGTTATACTCCACAGTTCACGCCAAATACAGCGCACGTGCTCTTGTTTACATTATATCAACTCGGGTCGAGTACAAATGCAATGTTGTTGTAGTACTGCATATGCAGGATTCAATACTTCATTGAATGTATCTACACTGCTATTGGTGATATCCCGGCAATTTGAAGCGCGTTATACTCCTCATTCGCTGCCAAATGCTACGCACATTAGAGAGTGTGGGCATTGTCAACTCTGTGTCCCGTCAAATACATTGTAATTGCAGTTTATCATATTAGGCTCAAGTATTAATTTAAACGTATCTCCGCTGCTATTCGTGGTATGTCGAAAAATCTATGCGCGTTATACTCCTCATTTGCCGCCAAATACAGCGCACCTGCTCCTGTTTACATTAAGTCAACTGGAGTCGAGGACAATTGCAATGTTGTTGCAGTAAAGCATATTCAGGAATCAATATTTCATTGAACAGACCTACACTGCTATTTGTGATATCTCGTCAATTCGATGCGCGGTATGCCGCACAGTTGCTGCCAAATAGAGCCAAATCAGCCACTTTGCGCTATGTAAACTCAGGTCCGTGCCTCATTCATTGTAATTGTATTTTGCATATTTAGGCTTATGTATTCAAATTAAACGTATCTCTGGTGCTATAGGTGGTATGCCTACAATTCGATGCGCGTTATGCTCCACAGCTGCCGCCAAACAGCGCACCTGCTCCTGTTTACATTATGTCAACTCGGGTCGAGGACAAATCCGATGTTTTTGCAGTACAGGATATTCAGGATTCAATATTACATTGATCGTATATACACTGCTATCAGTGATATCCTGACAATTCGATGCGCGTTGTACTCCTCATTCGCTGCCAAATACTACGCAGATCAGCCGGTTTGCGCATTGTCAACTCTGTGTCCTGTCAAATACATTGTAATTGCAGATTATCATACTAGGCTCAAGTATTTATTTAAACGTATCTCCGCTGCTATTAGTGGTATGTCGACAAATCTATGCGCGCTATACTCCTCATTTGCCGCCAAATACAGCGGACCTGCTCCTGTTTACATTATGTCAACTGGGGTCGAGGACAATTGCAATGTTGTTGCAGTACAGCATATTTAGGAATCGGTATTTCATTGAACGTAAATACACTGTTATTGGTGATATCCCAACAACTCGACGCGCGTGATACTCCACATTTTCTGCCAAATACAGTGCACCTGCTCCTGCTTACATTATGTCAACTCGGGTCGAGGACAAATGCAATGTTGCTGTAGTGTTGCATATTCAGGATTCAATACTTCATTGAATGTATATACACTGCTATTGGTGATATCCCGACAATTCGATGTGCGTGATACTACACATTTCCTGGTAAAAACGGCACACCTGCTCCTGTTTACATTATGTCAACTCGGGTCGAGGTCAAATCCAATGTTTTTGCAGTACAGGATACTCAGGATTCAGTATTTCATTGAACGTATATACACTGCTATTGGTGATATCCTGACAATTCGATGCGCGTTATACTCCTCTTTCGCAGCAGAACACTACGTACATCAGCCCGTAGGCGCATTGTCAACTCTGAGTCCTGTCAAATACATTGTAATTGCAGTTTATCATATTAGGCTTAAGTATTTATTTAAACGTATCTCCGCTGCTATTCGTGGTATGTTGACAAATCTATGCGCGTTATACTCCTCATTTGCCGCCAAATACAGCGCACCTGCTCCTGTTTACATTATGTCAACTCGGGTCGAGGACAATTGCAATGTTATTGTAGTACTGCATATTCAGGATTCAATACTTCATTGAATGTATCTACAGTGCAATTAGTCATATCACGACAATTCGATGCGCGTGATACACCACATTCCCTGCCAAATACAGCGCACCTGCTCTTGTTTACATTGTGTCAACTGTGGGCGTGGACAAATGCAATGTTTTTGCAGTTATGCATATTCAGTATTCAATATTTCATTGAACGTATCTACCCTGCTATTGGTGATATCCCGTCTATTCGATGCGCGATATACCCTTCATTCGCTGCCAAATACAGCGTACCTGCTCTTGCTTACATTGTGTCAACTGTGGTCGAGGACAAATGCATTGTTTTTGCAGTACAGCATATACCGAATTCAATACTTCATTGAATATATCTACACTGCTATTTGGTGATATCACGACAATTCGATGCGCGTGATACTCCACATTCGCTACCAAATACAGCGCACGTGCTCTTGTTTGCATTATGTCTTCTCGTGTCGAGGACAAACGCAATGTTGTTGCAGCACTGCTTTTCCTGGATTCAATACTTCATTGAACGTATCTACACTGCGACTGAAGATAATTCGTCAATTCTATGCGTCTTGTACTCCACATTTTCTGCCGAATACAGCACACCTGCTCCTGTTTACATTATGTCAACTCGGGTCAAGTACAAATGCAATGTTTTTGCGGAACAGCATATCCAGCATTCAATATTTCATTGAATGTATCTGCACTGCGATTGGTCATATCACGACAATGCGATGCGCGTGATACTCCACATTCCCTGCCAAATACAGCGCGTGCTCCTGTTTACATTATATCAACTCGGATCCAGGACAAATGCAATGTTGTTGGAGTACAGCATATACAGAACTCAATATTCCATTGAACGTATATACACTGCTATTCGTGATATGCCGACAATTCGAAGCGCGTTATACTCCTCATTCGCTGCCAAATACTACGCACATCAGAGAATGGGGGCATTGTCAACTCTGTGTCCTGTCAAATACATTGTAATTGCAGTTTATCATATTAGGCTCAAGTATTTCTTTAAAAGTATCTCCGCTGCTATTCGTGGTACGTCGACAAATCTATGCGCGTTATACTCCTCATTTGCCGCCAAATACAGCGCACCTGCTCCTGTTTACATTATGTCAACTCTAGTCGAGGACAAATGCAATGTTGTTGCAGTAAGGCAAATTCAGGATTCAATATTTCATTGAACGTATATACACCGCTATTGGTGATATCCCCTCAATTTGAAGCGTGTCATACTCCTCATTCGCTGCCAAATACTACGCACATCAGAGAGGTTGTGCATTGTCAACTCTGTGTCCTGTCAAATACATTGTAATTCCAGTTTATCATATTATGCACAAGTATTTATTTAAGCGTATCTCCGCTGCTATTCGTGGTATGTCGACAAATCTATGCGCGTTATACTCCTCATTTGCTGCCAAATACAGCGCACCTGCTCCGGTTTACATTATGTCAACTCGGATCGAGGACTAATGCAATGTTGTTATAGTATTGCATATTCAGGATTCAATACATCATTGAATATATCTACACTGCTATTGGTGATATCACGACAACTCGATGCGCGTGATACTCCACGTTCCCTGCCAAATACAGCGCACCTGCTTCTGTTTACATTATGTCAACTCGGTTCCAGGACAAATGGAATGTTTTTGCAGTACAGCACATTCAGGATTCAATATTTCATTGAACGGATCTACACTGCTATTTGTGATATCTCGTCAATTCGATGCGTGGTATACCGCACAGCTGCTGCCAAATAGAGCGCAAATCAGCCACTGTGCGCTGTGTCAACTCAGGTCACTGCCTAATTCATTGTAATTGTATTTTTGCATATTTAGGCTGATGTATACAATTAAACTTACCTCCGGTGCTAGAGGTGGTATGCCTACAATTCGATGCGCGTTATGCTCCACAGTTGCCGCCAAATAGCGCACCTGCGCCTGTTTATATTATGTCAACTCGGGTCGAGGTCAAACATTACGTTGTTGTAGTACTGCATATTCAGGATTCAATACTTCATTGAATGTATCTACACTGCTATTGGTGATATCACGACAATTCGATGCGCGTGATACTCCAAATTCCCTGCCAAATACAGCGCACCTGCTCCTGTTTACATTATGTTAACTCGGGTCGAGGACAAATGCTACGTTGTTGTAGTACTGCATATTCAGGATTCAATATTTCATAGAACGGATCTACACTGCTATTTGTGATATCTCGTCAATTCGATGCGCGGTATACCGCACAGCTGCTGCCAAATAGAGCGCAAATCAGCCACTGTGCGCTGTGTCAACTCAGGTCCCTGCCTAATTCATTGTAATTGTAGTTTTGCATATTCAGGCTTAAGTATTCAATTAAACGTATCTCCGGTGCTATTGGTGGTACGCCTACAATTCGATGCGCGTTATGCTCCACAGTTGCCGCCAAAGAGCGCACCTGCTCCTGTATACATTATGTCAACTCGTTTCGAGGACAAATGCTACGTTGTTGTAGTACTGCATATTCAGGATTCAATATTTCATAGAACGGATGTACACTGCTATTTGTGATATCTCGTCAATTCGATGTGCGGTATACCGCACAGCTGCTGCCAAATAGAGCGCAAATCAGCCACTGTGCGCTCTGTCAACTCAGGTCCCTGCCTAATTCATTGTAATTGTAGTTTTGCATATTTAGGCTTATGTATTCAATTAAACTTATCTCCGCTGCTATTCGTGGTATGTCGACAAATCCATGCGCGTTAGACTCCTCATTTGCCGCCAAATACACCGGACCTGCTCCTGTTTACATTATGTCAACTGAGGTCGAGGACAATTGCAATGTTGTTGCAGTACGGCAAATTCAGGATTCAATATTTCATTGAACGTATATACACCGCTATTGGTGATATCCCATCAATTTGAAGCTTGTCATACTCCTCATTCGCTGCCAAATACTACGCACATCAGAGAGGTTGTGCATTGTCAACTCTGTGTCCTGTCAAATACATTGTAATTGCAGTTTATCATATTATGCACAAGTATTTATTTAAACGTATCTCCGCTGCTATTCGTGGTATGTCGACAAATCTATGCGCGTTATACTCCTCATTTGCTGCCAAATACAGCGCACCTGCTCCGGTTTACATTATATCAACTCGGATCGAGGACTAATGCAATGTTGTTATAGTATTGCATATTCAGGATTCAATACTTCATTGCATGTATCTACACTGCTAATGGTGATATCACGACAACTCGATGCGCGTGATACTCCACGTTCCCTGCCAAATACAGCGCACCTGCTTCTGTTTACATTATGTCAACTCGGTTCCAGGACAAATGGAACGTTTTTGCAGTACAGCACATTCAGGATTCAATATTTCATTGAACGGATCTACACTGCTATTTGTGATATCTCGTCAATTCGATGCGTGGTATACCGCACAGCTGCTGCCAAATAGAGCGCAAATCAGCCACTGTGCGCTGTGTCAACTCAGGTCACTGCCTAATTCATTGTAATTGTATTTTTGCATATTTAGGCTGATGTATACAATTAAACTTACCTCCGGTGCTAGAGGTGGTATGCCTACAATTCGATTCGCGTTATGCTCCACAGTTGCCGCCAAATAGCGCACCTGCGCCTGTTTACATTATGTCAACTCGGGTCGAGGTCAAACGTTACGTTGTTGTAGTACTGCATATTCAGGATTCAATACTTCATTGAATGTATCTACACTGCTATTGGTGATATCACGACAATTCGATGCGCGTGATACTCCACATTCCCTGCCAAATACAGCGCATCTGCTCCTGTTTACATTATGTCAACTCGGGTCGAGGACAAATGCTACGTTGTTGTAGTACTGCATATCAGGATTCAATTCTTCATTGAATGTATCTACACTGCTATTGGTGATATCACGACAATACGATGCGCGTGATACTCCACATTCCCTGCCAAATACAGCGCATCTGCTCCTGTTTGCGTTATGTCAACACAGGTCGAGGACAAATACAATGTTGTTGCAGTACTGCATATTCAGGATTCAATATTTCATTGAACGTATATACACTGCTATTGGTGATATCGTGTCAATTCGATGAGCGGCATACCGCACAGATGCTGCCAAATAGAGCGCAAATCAGCCACTTTGCGCTATGTCAACTCAGGTCCCCGCCTAACTCATTGTAATTGTAGTTTTGCATATTTAGGCTTAAGTATTCAATTACACGTATCTCCGCTGCTATTGGTGATTTTCCAACAATTCGATGCGCGTGATACTCCACATTTCCTGCCAAATACAGCGCACCTGCTCCTGTTTACATTATGTCAACTCGGGTCAAAGACAAATGCAATGTTGCTGCAGTACAGCATATTCAGGATTCAACATTTATTGAACGTATATACACGGCTATTCGTGATATCCCGACAATTCGAAGCGCGTTATACTCCACATCCCCAGCCAAATACAGCGCACCTGCTCCTGTTTACATTATTTCAACTCGGGTCGAGAACAAATGCAATGATTTTGCAGTACAGCATATTCAGGATTCAATATTTCATTGAAAGTAAATACACTGGTATTGGTGATATCCCGACAATCTGATGCGCGTGATACTCCACATTCCCTGTCAAATACAGCGCACCTGCTCCGGTTTACATTATGTCAACTCGGATCGAGGACTAATGCAATGTTGTTATAGTATTGCATATTCAGGATTCAATACATCATTGAATATATCTACACTGCTATTGGTGATATCACGACAACTCGATGCGCGTGATACTCCACGTTCCCTGCCAAATACAGCGCACCTGCTTCTGTCTACATTATGTTAACTCGTTTCGAGGACAAATGCAATGTTGCTGCAGTACAGCATATTCAGGATTCAATATTTCATTGAACGTATATACACTGCTATTTGTGATATCTCGTCAATTCGATGCGCGGTATACCGCACAGCTGCTGCCAAATAGAGCGCAAATCAGCCACTGTGCGCTGTGTCAACTCAGGTCACTGCCTAATTCATTGTAATTGTATTTTTGCATATTTAGGCTGATGTATACAATTAAACTTACCTCCGGTGCTAGAGGTGGTATGCCTACAATTCGATGCGCGTTATGCTCCACAGTTGCCGCCAAATAGCGCACCTGCGCCTGTTTATATTATGTCAACTCGGGTCGAGGTCAAACATTACGTTGTTGTAGTACTGCATATTCAGGATTCAATACTTCATTGAATGTATCTACACTGCTATTGGTGATATCACGACAATTCGATGCGCGTGATACTCCAAATTCCCTGCCAAATACAGCGCACCTGCTCCTGTTTACATTATGTTAACTCGGGTCGAGGACAAATGCTACGTTGTTGTAGTACTGCATATTCAGGATTCAATATTTCATAGAACGGATCTACACTGCTATTTGTGATATCTCGTCAATTCGATGCGCGGTATACCGCACAGCTGCTGCCAAATAGAGCGCAAATCAGCCACTGTGCGCTGTGTCAACTCAGGTCCCTGCCTAATTCATTGTAATTGTAGTTTTGCATATTCAGGCTTAAGTATTCAATTAAACGTATCTCCGGTGCTATTGGTGGTACGCCTACAATTCGATGCGCGTTATGCTCCACAGTTGCCGCCTAACAGCGCACCTGCTCCTGTATACATTATGTCAACTCGTTTCGAGGACAAATGCTACGTTGTTGTAGTACTGCATATTCAGGATTCAATTTTTCATAGAACGGATCTACACTGCTATTTGTGATATCTCGTCAATTCGATGTGCGGTATACCGCACAGCTGCTGCCAAATAGAGCGCAAATCAGCCACTGTGCGCTCTGTCAACTCAGGTCCCTGCCTAATTCATTGTAATTGTAGTTTTGCATATTTAGGCTTATGTATTCAATTAAACTTATCTCCGCTGCTATTCGTGGTATGTCGACAAATCCATGCGCGTTAGACTCCTCATTTGCCGCCAAATACACCGGACCTGCTCCTGTTTACATTATGTCAACTGAGGTCGAGGACAATTGCAATGTTGTTGCAGTACGGCAAATTCAGGATTCAATATTTCATTGAACGTATATACACCGCTATTGGTGATATCCCATCAATTTGAAGCGTGTCATACTCCTCATTCGCTGCCAAATACTACGCACATCAGAGAGGTTGTGCATTGTCAACTCTGTGTCCTGTCAAATACATTGTAATTGCAGTTTATCATATTATGCACAAGTATTTATTTAAACGTATCTCCGCTGCTATTCGTGGTATGTCGACAAATCTATGCGCGTTATACTCCTCATTTGCTGCCAAATACAGCGCACCTGCTCCGGTTTACATTATATCAACTCGGATCGAGGACTAATGCAATGTTGTTATAGTATTGCATATTCAGGATTCAATACTTCATTGCATGTATCTACACTGCTAATGGTGATATCACGACAACTCGATGCGCGTGATACTCCACGTTCCCTGCCAAATACAGCGCACCTGCTTCTGTTTACATTATGTCAACTCGGTTCCAGGACAAATGGAACGTTTTTGCAGTACAGCACATTCAGGATTCAATATTTCATTGAACGGATCTACACTGCTATTTGTGATATCTCGTCAATTCGATGCGTGGTATACCGCACAGCTGCTGCCAAATAGAGCGCAAATCAGCCACTGTGCGCTGTGTCAACTCAGGTCACTGCCTAATTCATTGTAATTGTATTTTTGCATATTTAGGCTGATGTATACAATTAAACTTACCTCCGGTGCTAGAGGTGGTATGCCTACAATTCGATTCGCGTTATGCTCCACAGTTGCCGCCAAATAGCGCACCTGCGCCTGTTTACATTATGTCAACTCGGGTCGAGGTCAAACGTTACGTTGTTGTAGTACTGCATATTCAGGATTCAATACTTCATTGAATGTATCTACACTGCTATTGGTGATATCACGACAATTCGATGCGCGTGGTACTCCACATTCCCTGCCAAATACAGCGCATCTGCTCCTGTTTACATTATGTCAACTCGGGTCGAGGACAAATGCTACGTTGTTGTAGTACTGCATATCAGGATTCAATTCTTCATTGAATGTATCTACACTGCTATTGGTGATATCACGACAATACGATGCGCGTGATACTCCACATTCCCTGCCAAATACAGCGCATCTGCTCCTGTTTGCGTTATGTCAACACAGGTCGAGGACAAATGCAATGTTGTTGCAGTACTGCATATTCAGGATTCAATATTTCATTGAACGTATATACACTGCTATTGGTGATATCGTGTCAATTCGATGAGCGGCATACCGCACAGATGCTGCCAAATAGAGCGCAAATCAGCCACTTTGCGCTATGTCAACTCAGGTCCCCGCCTAACTCATTGTAATTGTAGTTTTGCATATTTAGGCTTAAGTATTCAATTACACGTATCTCCGCTGCTATTGGTGATTTTCCAACAATTCGATGCGCGTGATACTCCACATTTCCTGCCAAATACAGCGCACCTGCTCCTGTTTACATTATGTCAACTCGGGTCAAAGACAAATGCAATGTTGCTGCAGTACAGCATATTCAGGATTCAACATTTATTGAACGTATATACACGGCTATTCGTGATATCCCGACAATTCGAAGCGCGTTATACTCCACATCCCCAGCCAAATACAGCGCACCTGCTCCTGTTTACATTATTTCAACTCGGGTCGAGAACAAATGCAATGATTTTGCAGTACAGCATATTCAGGATTCAATATTTCATTGAAAGTAAATACACTGCTATTGGTGATATCCCGACAATCTGATGCGCGTGATACTCCACATTCCCTGTCAAATACAGCGATCCCGCTCCTGTTTACATTATGTCAACTCGGATGGAGGACAAGTGTCATGTTGTTGCAGTACAGCATATACGGGATTCAATATTTCATTGAACGTATATACGCTGCCATGGTAATATCCCGGCAATTCGACGCGCATGATACTCCACATTTCCTGCCAAATACAGTGCACCTGCTCCTGTATATATTATGTCAACTCGGGTCGAGGACAAATGCTACGTTGTTGTAGTACTGCATATCAGGATTCAATATTTCATAGAACGGATCTACACTGCTATTTGTGATATCTCGTCAATTCGATGCGCGGTATACCGCACAGCTGCTGCCAAATAGAGCGCAAATCAGCCACTGTGCGCTGTGTCAACTGAGGTCCCTGCCTAATTCATTGTAATTGTAGTTTTGCATATTCAGGCTTAAGTATTCAATTAAACGTATCTCCGGTGCTATTGGTGGTACGCCTACAATTCGATGCGCGTTATGCTCCACAGTTGCCGCCAAAGAGCGCACCTGCTCCTGTATACATTATGTCAACTCGTTTCGAGGACAAATGCTACGTTGTTGTAGTACTGCATATTCAGGATTCAATTTTTCATAGAACGGATCTACACTGCTATTTGTGATATCTCGTCAATTCGATGTGCGGTATACCGCACAGCTGCTGCCAAATAGAGCGCAAATCAGCCACTGTGCGCTCTGTCAACTCAGGTCCCTGCCTAATTCATTGTAATTGTAGTTTTGCATATTTAGGCTTATGTATTCAATTAAACTTATCTCCGCTGCTATTCGTGGTATGTCGACAAATCCATGCGCGTTAGACTCCTCATTTGCCGCCAAATACACCGGACCTGCTCCTGTTTACATTATGTCAACTGAGGTCGAGGACAATTGCAACGTTGTTGCAGTACGGCAAATTCAGGATTCAATATTTCATTGAACGTATATACACCGCTATTGGTGATATCCCGTCAATTTGAAGCGTGTCATACTCCTCATTCGCTGCCAAATACTACGCACATCAGAGAGGTTGTGCATTGTCAACTCTGTGTCCTGTCAAATACATTGTAATTGCAGTTTATCATATTATGCACAAGTATTTATTTAAACGTATCTCCGCTGCTATTCGTGGTATGTCGACAAATCTATGCGCGTTATACTCCTCATTTGCTGCCAAATACAGCGCACCTGCTCCGGTTTACATTATGTCAACTCGGATCGAGGACTAATGCAATGTTGTTATAGTATTGCATATTCAGGATTCAATACTTCATTGCATGTATCTACACTGCTAATGGTGATATCACGACAACTCGATGCGCGTGAAACTCCACGTTCCCTGCCAAATACAGCGCACCTGCTTCTGTTTACATTATGTCAACTCGGTTCCAGGACAAATGGAATGTTTTTGCAGTACAGCACATTCAGGATTCAATATTTCATTGAACGGATCTACACTGCTATTTGTGATATCTCGTCAATTCGATGCGTGGTATACCGCACAGCTGCTGCCAAATAGAGCGCAAATCAGCCACTGTGCGCTGTGTCAACTCAGGTCACTGCCTAATTCATCGTAGTTGTATTTTTGCATATTTAGGCTGATGTATACAATTAAACTTACCTCCGGTGCTAGAGGTGGTATGCCTACAATTCGATTCGCGTTATGCTCCACAGTTGCCGCTAAACAGCGCACCTGCTC
Organism: Bombus hypnorum; assembly: GCA_911387925.2. Taxonomy (NCBI): domain Eukaryota; kingdom Metazoa; phylum Arthropoda; class Insecta; order Hymenoptera; family Apidae; genus Bombus; species Bombus hypnorum. The sequence continues at coordinate 2,133,602 of CAJVQY020000009.1, read as the reverse complement.
CTGTTTACATTATGTCAACTGGGGTCGAAGACAAATGTAATGTTCTTGTAGTACTGCATGCTCAGGATTCAATACTTCATTGCATGTATCTACACTGCTACTGGTGATATCACTACAATTCCATACGCGTGGTACTCCACATTTCCTGCGAAATACAGCGCACCTGCTCCTGTTTACATTATGTCAATTCGGGTCGAGGGCAAATGCTACGTTGTTGTACTACTGCATATTCAGGATTCAATTCTTCATTGAATGTATCTACACTGCTATTGGCGATATCACGACAATTCGATGCGCGTGATACCCCACGCTCCCTGCCAAATACAGCGCACCTGCTCCTGTTTACATTATGTCAACTCGATTCCCGGACAAATGCCATGTTCAGCAGTACAGCACATTCAGGATTCAATATTTCATTGAACGGATCTACACTGCTATTGGTGATATCTCGTCAATTCGATACGCGGTATACCGCACACTTGCTGCCAAATAGAGCGCAAATCAGCCACTGTGCGCTCTGTCAACTCAGGTCCCTGCCTAATTCATTGTAATTGTAGTTTTGCATATTTAGGCTTATGTATTCAATTAAACTTATCTCCGCTGCTATTCGTGGTATGTCGACAAATCCATGCGCGTTAGACTCCTCATTTGCCGCCAAATACACCGGACCTGCTCCTGTTTACATTATGTCAACTGAGGTCGAGGACAATTGCAACGTTGTTGCAGTACGGCAAATTCAGGATTCAATATTTCATTGAACGTATATACACCGCTATTGGTGATATCCCGTCAATTTGAAGCGTGTCATACTCCTCATTCGCTGCCAAATACTACGCACATCAGAGAGGTTGTGCATTGTCAACTCTGTGTCCTGTCAAATACATTGTAATTGCAGTTTATCATATTATGCACAAGTATTTATTTAAACGTATCTCCGCTGCTATTCGTGGTATGTCGACAAATCTATGCGCGTTATACTCCTCATTTGCTGCCAAATACAGCGCACCTGCTCCGGTTTACATTATGTCAACTCGGATCGAGGACTAATGCAATGTTGTTATAGTATTGCATATTCAGGATTCAATACTTCATTGCATGTATCTACACTGCTAATGGTGATATCACGACAACTCGATGCGCGTGAAACTCCACGTTCCCTGCCAAATACAGCGCACCTGCTTCTGTTTACATTATGTCAACTCGGTTCCAGGACAAATGGAATGTTTTTGCAGTACAGCACATTCAGGATTCAATATTTCATTGAACGGATCTACACTGCTATTTGTGATATCTCGTCAATTCGATGCGTGGTATACCGCACAGCTGCTGCCAAATAGAGCGCAAATCAGCCACTGTGCGCTGTGTCAACTCAGGTCACTGCCTAATTCATCGTAGTTGTATTTTTGCATATTTAGGCTGATGTATACAATTAAACTTACCTCCGGTGCTAGAGGTGGTATGCCTACAATTCGATTCGCGTTATGCTCCACAGTTGCCGCTAAACAGCGCACCTGCTCCTGTTTACATTATGTCAACTGGGGTCGAAGACAAATGTAATGTTCTTGTAGTACTGCATGCTCAGGATTCAATACTTCATTGCATGTATCTACACTGCTACTGGTGATATCACTACAATTCCATACGCGTGGTACTCCACATTTCCTGCGAAATACAGCGCACCTGCTCCTGTTTACATTATGTCAATTCGGGTCGAGGGCAAATGCTACGTTGTTGTACTACTGCATATTCAGGATTCAATTCTTCATTGAATGTATCTACACTGCTATTGGTGATATCACGACAATTCGATGCGCGTGATACCCCACGCTCCCTGCCAAATACAGCGCACCTGCTCCTGTTTACATTATGTCAACTCGATTCCCGGACAAATGCCATGTTCAGCAGTACAGCACATTCAGGATTCAATATTTCATTGAACGGATCTACACTGCTATTGGTGATATCTCGTCAATTCGATACGCGGTATACCGCACACTTGCTGCCAAATAGAGCGCAAGTCAGCCACTGTGCGCTATGACAACTCAGGTCCCTGCCTAATTCACTGTAATTGTAGTTTTGCATATTTAGGCTTATGTATTCAATTAAACGTATCTGTGGTGCTATAGGTGGGATGCCTAAAATTCGATGTGCGTTATGCTCCACAGTTGCCGCCAAACAGCGCACCTGCTCCTGTTTACATTATGTCAACTGGGGTCGAAGACAAATGCAACGTTGTTGTAGTAATGCTTATTCAGGATTCAATACTTCATTGAATGTATCTACACTGCCATTGGTGACATCACGATAATCCGATGCTCGTGATACTCCGCATTCCCTGCCAAATACAGCGCACCTGCTCCTGTTTACATTATGTCAACTCGGGTCGAGGACAAATGCTACGTTGTTGTAGTACTGCATATTCAGGATTCAATTCTTCATTGAATGTATCTACACTGCTATTGGTGAAATCACGACAATTCGATGCGCGTGTTATTCCACATTCCCTGCCAAATACAGCTCACCTGCTCCTGTTTACATTGTGTCAACTCGGGTCGAGGACAAATGCTACGTTGTTGTAGTACTGCATATTCAGGATTCAATATTTCATAGAACGGATCTACACTGCTATTTGTGATATCTCGTCAATTCGATGCGCGGTATACCGCACAGCTGCTGCCAAATAGAGCGCAAATCAGCCACTGTGCGCTGTGTCAACTCAGATCCCTGCCTAATTCATTGTAATTGTAGTTTTGCAAATTCAGGCTTTAATATTCAATTAAACGTATCTCCGGTGCAATTGGTGGTACGCCTACAATCCGATGCGCGTGATACTCCGCATGCCCTGCCAAATACAGCGCACCTGCTCCTGTTTACATTATGTCAACTCGGGACAAGGACAAATGCAATGTTTTTGCAGTACTGCATATCCAGGATACAATACTTCATTGAACGTATCTACACTGCTACTGGAGATATTTCGTCTACTCCATGCGCCTTGTACTCCACATTTCCTGCCAAATACAGCGCACCTGCTCCTGTTTACATTATGTCAACTCGGGTCAAGGACAAATGCAATGTTTTTGCAGTACAGCACATTCAGGATTCAATATTTCAATGAACGTATATACACTGCTATTCGTGATATCCCGTCAATGTGAAGCGCGTTATACTCCTCATTCGCTGCCAAATACTACGCACATCAGAGTGTTTGCGCATTGTCAACTCTGTGTCCTGTCATATACATTGTAATTGCAGTTTATCATATTAGGCTCAAGTATTTATTTAAACGTATCTCCGCTGCCATTCGTGGTATGTTGACAAATCTATGCGCGTTATACTCCTCATTTGCCGCCAAATACAGCGCACCTGCTCCTGTTTACATTATGTCAACTAGGGTCCAGGACAAATGCAATGTTTTTGTAGTACTGCATATTCAGGATTCAACACTTCATTGAATGTATTTACACTGCTATTGGAGATATCACGACAATTCAATGCTCGTGATACTCCACGTTCCCTGCCAAATACAGCGCACCTGCTCCTGTTTACATTATGTCAACGCAGGTCGAGGACAAATGCTACGTTGTTGTAGTACTGCATATTCAGGATTCAATTCTTCATTGAATGTATCTACACTGCTATTCGTGATTCCGACAATTCGAAGCGCGTTATACTCCACATTCCCTGGCAAACACAGCGCACCTGCTCCTGTTTACATTATGTCAACTCGGGTCAGGGACAAATGCAATGTTTCTGCAGTACAGCACATTCAGGATTCGATATTTCATTGAGCGAATCTATACTGCTATTTGTTATATCTCGTCAATTCGATGCGCGGTATACCGCACAGTTGCTGCCAAATAGAGCGCAAAGCAGCAACCTTGCGCTATGTCAATTCAGGTCACTGCCTAATTCATTGTAATTGTATTTTTACATATTTAGACTGATGTAATCAATTAAACGTATCTCCGGTGCTATTGGTGGTATGCCTACAATTCGATGCACTTGATACTCCACATTCCCTGGCAAATACAGCGCACCTGCTCCTGTTTACATTATGTCAACTCGGGTCAAGGACAAATGCAATGTTTTTGCAGTACAGCACATTCTGGATTCAATATTTCATTGAACGGATCTACACAGCTATTGGTGATATCCCGACAATACGATGCGCTTGATACTCCACATTTCCTGCCAAATACGGCACACCTGCTCCTGTTTACATTATGTCAACTCGGGTCAAGGACAAATGCAATGTTTTTGCAGTACAGCACATTCAGGATTCAATATTCCATTGAATGTATCTACAATTCTATTGCTGATATCACGACAATTCGATGCGTCTGATACTCCACATCCCCAGCCAAATACAGCGCACCTGCTAATGTTTACATTATGTCAAATCGGGTCGAGAACAAATTCAATGTTTTTGCCGTTCAGGATATTCAGGATTCAATATTTCATTGAATGTATCTACAATGCCATTGATGTTATCACGACAATTCGATGCGCGTGATACTCCACATTCCTTGCCAAATACAGCGCACCTGCTCCTGTTTAAATTATGTCAACTCGGATCGAGGACAAGTGCCATGTTGTTGCAGTACACCATATACAGGATTCAATACTTCATTGAACGTATATGCACTGCCATGGTGATTTCCCGACTATTCGATGCGCATGATACTCCACATTTCCTGCCAAATACAGCGCTACTGCTCCTGTTTACATTATGTCAACTCGAGTCGAAAACAAATGCAATGTTGCTGCAGTACAGCATATTCAGGAATCAATATTTCATTGAACGTATATACACTGCTATTCGTGATATCCCGACAATTCGATGCGCGTGATACTCCACATTCCTTGCCAAATACAGCGCTACTGCTCCTGTTTACATTATGTCAACTCGAGTCGAGAACAAATGCAATGTTGCTGCAGTACGGCATATTCAGGATTCAATATTTCATTGAACGTATATACACTGCTATTGGTGATATCCCGACAATTCGATGCGCGTTATAATCCACATTCGCTGCCAAATACTATGCACATCAGCCGGTTTGCGCATTGTTAACTCTGTGTCCTGTCAAATACATTGTAATTGCAGTTTATCATATTAGGCTCAAGTATTTATTTAAACGTATCTCCGCTGCTATTCGTGGTATGTCGACAAATCTATGCGCGCTATACTCCCCATTTGCCGCCAAATACAGCGCACCTGCTCCTGTTTACATTATGTCAAATCGGGTCGAGAACAAATGCAATGTTTTTGCAGTACAGCATATTCAGGATTCAATATTTCATTGAAAGTAAATACACTGCTATTGGTGATATCCCGACAAATTCGATGGGCGTCATACTCCACATTCCCTGACAAATACAGCGATCCCGCTCCTGTTTACTTTATGTCAACTCGGGTCGAGGACAAATGCAATGTTGCTGTAGCGTTGCATATTCAGGATTCAGTACTTCATTGAATGTATCTACACTGCTATTGGTCATATCACGACAATTCGATGCGCGTGTTACGCCACATTCCCTGCCCAATGCAGCGCACCTGCTCTTGTTTACATTGTGTCAACTGTGTTCGAGGACAAATGCATTGTTTTTGCAGTACAGCACATTCAGGATTCAATTTTTCATTGAACGGATCTACACTGCTATTTGTGATATCTCGTCAATTCGATGCGCGGTATACCGCACAGTTGCTGTCAAATAGAGCGCAAATGAGCCACTTTGCGCTATGTCAACTCAGGTCCCTGCCTAATTCATTGTAATTGTAGTTTTGCATATTCAGGCTCAAGTATTCAATAAAACGTATCTCCGATGCTATTGGTGGTATGCCTACAATTCGATGCGCATTACACTCCACAGTTGCCGCCAAATACAGCGCACCTGCTCTTGTTTACATTGTGTCAACTCGGGTCGAGGACAAGTGCAATGTTGCTGCAGTACAGCATATTCAGGATTCAATATTTCATTGAACGTATATACACTGCTATTGGTGATATCCCGACAATTCGATGCGCGTTATAATCCACATTCGCTGCCAAATACTATGCACATCAGCCGGTTTGCGCATTGTTAACTCTGTGTCCTATCAAATACATTGTAATTGCAGTTTATCATATTAGGCTCAAGTATTTATTTAAACGTATCTCCGCTGCTATTCGTGGTATGTCGACAAATCTATGCGCGCTATACTCCCCATTTGCCGCCAAATACAGCGCAGCTCCTCCTGTTTACATTATGTCAACTCGGATCGAGGACAAATGCCATGTTGTTGCAGTACAGCATATACAGGATTCAATATTTCATTGAACGTATATACACTGCCATGGTGCTATCCCGACAATTCGATGAGCATGATACTCCACATTTCCTGCCAAATACAGCGCACCTGCTCCTGTTTACATTATGTCAACTCGGGTCGAAGACAAATGCAATCCTGCTGCAGTTCAGCATATTCAGGATTCAATATTTCATTGAACGTATATACACTGCTATTCGTGATATCCCGACAATTCGAAGCGCGTTATACTCCACATTCCCTGGCAAATACAGCGCACCTGCTCCTGTCTACATTATGTCAACTCGGGTCAAGGACAAATGCAATGTTTTTGCAGTACAGCACATTCAGGATTCAATATTCCATTGAATGTATCTACAATTCTATTGCTGATATCACGACAATTCGATGCGTCTGATACTCCACATCCCCAGCCAAATACAGCGCACCTGCTCCTGTTTACATTATGTCAAATCGGGTCGAGAACAAATTCAATGTTTTTGCCGTTCAGGATATTCAGGATTCAATATTTCATTGAATGTATCTACAATGCCATTGATGTTATCACGACAATTCGATGCGCGTGATACTCCACATTCCTTGCCAAATACAGCGCACCTGCTCCTGTTTACATTATGTCAACTCGGATCGAGGACAAGTGCCATGTTGTTGCAGTACACCATATACAGGATTCAATACTTCATTGAACGTATATGCACTGCCATGGTGATTTCCCGACTATTCGATGCGCATGATACTCCACATTTCCTGCCAAATACAGCGCTACTGCTCCTGTTTACATTATGTCAACTCGAGTCGAGAACAAATGCAATGTTGCTGCAGTACAGCATATTCAGGAATCAATATTTCATTGAACGTATATACACTGCTATTCGTGATATCCCGACAATTCGATGCGCGTGATACTCCACATTCCTTGCCAAATACAGCGCTACTGCTCCTGTTTACATTATGTCAACTCGAGTCGAGAACAAATGCAATGTTGCTGCAGTACAGCATATTCAGGATTCAATATTTCATTGAACGTATATACACTGCTATTGGTGATATCCCGACAATTCGATGCGCGTTATAATCCACATTCGCTGCCAAATACTATGCACATCAGCCGGTTTGCGCATTGTTAACTCTGTGTCCTGTCAAATACATTGTAATTGCAGTTTATCATATTAGGCTCAAGTATTTATTTAAACGTATCTCCGCTGCTATTCGTGGTATGTCGACAAATCTATGCGCGCTATACTCCCCATTTGCCGCCAAATACAGCGCTACTGCTCCTGTTTACATTATGTCAACTCGAGTCGAGAACAAATGCAATGTTGCTGCAGTACAGCATATTCAGGATTCAATATTTCATTGAACGTATATACACTGCCATGGTGATATCCCGACAATTCGATGAGCATGATACTCCACATTTCCTGCCAAATACAGCGCACCTGCTCCTGTTTACATTATGTCAACTCGGGTCGAGGACAAATGCAATGTTGCTGTAGTGTTGCATATTCAGGATTCAGTACTTCATTGAATGTATCTACAATTCTATTGCTGATATCACGACAATTCGATGCGTCTGATACTCCACATCCCCAGCCAAATACAGCGCACCTGCTCCTGTTTACATTATGTCAAATCGGGTCGAGAACAAATGCAATGTTTTTGCAGTACAGCATATTCAGGATTCAATATTTCATTGAAAGTAAATACACTGCTATTGGTGATATCCCGACAAATTCGATGGGCGTCATACTCCACATTCCCTGTCAAATACAGCGATCCCGCTCCTGTTTACATTATGCCAACTCGGGTCGAGGACAAATGCAATGTTGCTGTAGTGTTACATATTCAGGATTCAGTACTTCATTGAATGTATCTACACTGCTATTGGTCATATCACGACAATTCGATGCGCGTGTTACTCCACATTCCCTGCCCAATGCAGCGCACCTGCTCTTGTTTACATTGTGTCAACTGTGTTCGAGGACAAATGCATTGTTTTTGCAGTACAGCACATTCAGGATTCAATATTTCATTGAACGGATCTACACTGCTATTTGTGATATCTCGTCAATTCGATGCGCGGTATACCGCACAGTTGCTGCCAAATAGAGCGCAAATCAGCCACTTTGCGCTATGTCAACTCAGGTCCCTGCCTAATTCATTGTAATTGTAGTTTTGCATATTCAGGCTCAAGTATTCAATAAAACGTATCTCCGATGCTATTGGTGGTATGCCTACAATTCGATGCGCATTACACTCCACAGTTGCCGCAAAATACAGCGCACCTGCTCTTGTTTACATTGTGTCAACTCGGGTCGAGGACAAGTGCAATGTTGCTGCAGTACAGCATATTCAGGATTCAATATTTCATTGAACGTATATACACTGCTATTCGTCATATCCCGACAGTTCGATGCGAGTTGTACTCCACATTCCCTGCCAGGTACTACGTTCATCAGAGAGTTTGCGCATTGTCAACTCTGTGTCCTGTCAAGAACATTGTAATTGCAGATTATCATATTAGGCTCAAGTATTTATTTAAACGTATCTACGCTGCTATGTCGACAAATCTGTGCGCGCTATACTCCTCTTTTGCCGCCAAATACAGCGCACCTGCTCCTGTTTACATTGTATCAACTGTGGTCGAGGACAAATTCAATGTTTTGGCAGTACGGGATATTCAGTATTCAATATTTCATTGATCGTAATTACACTGCTATTCCTGATATCCCGATAATTCGAAGAGAGTTATACTCCGCATTCCCTGCCAAACACAGCGCACCTGCTCCTGTTTACATTATGTCAACTCACGTCGAGGACAAATGCAATGTTGCTGCAGTACAGCATATTCAGGATTCAATATTGCCGTGAACGTATATACTGCTATTCCTGATATCCCGATAATTCGAAGAGAGTTATACTCCACATTCCCTGCCAAACACAGCGCACCTGCTCCTGTTTACATTTGTCAACTCGGGTCAAGGACAAATGCAATATTTTTGCAGTACAGCACATTCAGGATTCAATATGTCATTGAATGTATCTACACTGCTATTCCTGATATCCCGATAATTCGAAGAGAGTTATACTCCACATTCCCTGCCAAACACAGCGCACCTGCTCCTGTTTACATTATGTCAACTCACGTCGAGGACAAATGCAATGTTGCTGCAGTACAGCATATTCAGGATTCAATATTGCCTTGAACGTATATACTGCTATTCCTGATATCCCGATAATTCGAAGAGAGTTATACTCCACATTCCCTGTCAAATACAGCGATCCCGCTCCTGTTTACATTATGTCAACTCCGGTCGAGGACAAATGCAATGTTGCTGTAGTGTTGCATATTCATTATTCAGTACTTCATTGAATGTATCTACACTGCTATTGGTCATATCACGACAACTCGATGCGCGTGTTACTCCACATTCCCTGCCGAATACAGCGCACCTGCTCTTGTTTACATTGTGTCAACTGTGTTCGAGGACAAATGCATTGTTTTTGCAGTACAGCACATTCAGGATTCAATATTTCATTGAACGGATCTACACTGCTATAATATTTGTGATATCTCGTCAATTCGATGCGCGGTTTACCGCACAAGTGCTGCCAAATAGAGCGCATATCAGCCACTTTGCGCTGTGTCAACTCAGGTACCTGCCTAATTCATTGTAATTGTATCTTTGCATATTTAGTCTTATGTATTCAATTAAACGTATCTGCGGAGCTATGGGTGGTATGCCTACAATTCGATGCGCGTTATGCTTCACAGTTGCCGCCTAATACAGCGCACCTGCTCCTGTTTACATTATGTCAACTCGGGTCGAGGACATATGCAATGTTTTTGTAGTACAGCATATTCGGGATTCAATATTTCATTGAACGTATATACACTGCTATTGGTGATATCTCGACAATTCGAAGCGCCTTATACTCCTCATTCGCTGCCAAATACAACGCACATCAACCGGTTTGCACAATATCAAGTCTATATCCTGTCGAATCCTTTGTATTTGCAGTTTGGCCTATTTGGGCCTAAGTACTCAATTAAACCTATTTTCGCTGTTATTGGTGGTATCTCGACAACTCGATGCGCGTTATACCCGACATTTTCTGCCAAATACAGCGCACGTGCTATTGTTTACATTATGTCAACTCGGGTCGAGTACAAATGCAATGTTTTTGTAGTACTGCACATTCAGGATTCAATATTTCATTGAACGGATCTACACTGCTATTGGTGATATCCCGACAATGTGAAGCGCGTTATACTCCTCATTCTCTGCCAAATACTACGCACATCAGAGTGTTTGCGCATTGTCAACTCTGTGTCCTGTCAAATTCATTGTAATTGCAGTTTATCATATTGGGCACAAGTATTTATTTAAACGTATCTCCGCTGCTATTCGTGGTATGTCGACAAATCTATGCGCGTTATACTCCTCATTTGCTGCCAAATACAGCGCAGCTGATCCTGTTTGCATTATGTCAACTCGGGTCGAGGACAATTGCAATGTTGTTGTAGTACTGCATATTCAGGATTCAATATTTCATTGAACGTATATACACTGCCATGGTAATATCCCGACAATTCGATGCGCATGAAACTCCACATTTTCTGCCAAATACAGTGCACCTGCTCCTGTTTACATTATGTCAACTCGTTTCCAGGACAAATGCAATGTTTTTGCAGTACAGCACATTCAGGATTCAATATTTCATTGAACGGATCTACACTGCTATTGGTGATATCCCGACAATGTGAAGCGCGTTATACTCCTCATTCTCTGCCAAATACTACGCACATCAGAGTGTTTGCGCATTGTCAACTCTGTGTCCTGTCAAATTCATTGTAATTGCAGTTTATCATATTAGGCACAAGTATATATTTAAACGTATCTCCGCTGCTATTCGTGGTATGTCGACAAATCTATGCGCGTTATACTCCACAGTTGCCGCCAAACAGCGCACCTGCTCCTGTTTACATTATGTCAACTCGGGTCGAGGGCAAATGGAATGTTGTTGCAGTACTGCATATCCAGCATTCAATATTTCATTGGACGTATCTACACTGCTATTTGTGATATCTCGTCAATTCGATGCGCGGTATACCGCACAGTTGCTGCCAAATAGAGCGCAAATCAGCCACTTTGCGCTATGTCAACTCAGGTCCGTGCCTAATTCATTGTAATTGTATTTTTGCATATTTTGGCATATGTATTCAAATTAAACGTATCTCCGGTGCTATAGGTGGTATGCCTACAATTCGATGCGCGTTATGCTCCACAGCTGCCGCCAAACAGCGCACCTGCTACTGTTTACATTACATCAACTCGGGACGAGGACAAATCCAATGTTTTGGCAGTACGGGATATTCAGGATTCAATATGTCATTGAATGTATCTACACTGCTATTCCTGATATCCCGATAATTCGAAGAGAGTTATACTCCACATTCCCTGCCAAACACAGCGCTCCTGCTCCTGTTTACATTATGTCAACTCACGTCGAGGACAAATGCAATGTTGCTGCAGTACAGCATATTCAGGATTCAATATTGCCTTGAACGTATATACTGCTATTCCTGATATCCCGATAATTCGAAGAGAGTTATACTCCACATTCCCTGTCAAATACAGCGATCCGGCTCCTGTTTACATTATGTCAACTCCGGTCGAGGACAAATGCAATGTTGCTGTAGTGTTGCATATTCAGGATTCAGTACTTCATTGAATGTATCTACACTGCTATTGGTCATATCACGACAATTCGATGCGCGTGTTACTCCACATTCCCTGCCGAATACAGCGCACCTGCTCTTGTTTACATTGTGTCAACTGTGTTCGAGGACAAATGCATTGTTTTTGCAGTACAGCACATTCAGGATTCAATATTTCATTGAACGGATCTACACTGCTATTTGTGATATCTCGTCAATTCGATGCGCGGTATACCGCACAGTTGCTGCGAAATAGAGCGCAGATCAGCCACTTTGCGCTATGTCAACTCAGGTCCGTGCCTAACTCATTGTAATTGTATTTTTGCATATTTTGGCATATGTATTCAAATTAAACGTATCTCCGGTGCTATAGGTGGTATGCCTACAATTCGATGCGCGTTATGCTCCACAGCTGCCGCCAAACAGCGCACATGCTACTGTTTACATTACATCAACTCGGGACGAGGACAAATCCAATGTTTTGGCAGTACGGGATATTCAGGATTCAATATGTCATTGAATGTATCTACACTGCTATTCCTGATATCCCGATAATTCGAAGAGAGTTATACTCCACATTCCCTGCCAAACACAGCGCACCTGCTCCTGTTTACATTATGTCAACTCACGTCGAGGACAAATGCAATGTTGCTGCAGTACAGCATATTCAGGATTCAATATTGCCTTGAACGTATATACTGCTATTCCTGATATCCCGATAATTCGAAGAGAGTTATACTCCACATTTCCTGTCAAATACAGCGATCCGGCTCCTGTTTACATTATGTCAACTCCGGTCGAGGACAAATGCAATGTTGCTGTAGTGTTGCATATTCAGGATTCAGTACTTCATTGAATGTATCTACACTGCTATTGGTCATATCACGACAATTCGATGCGCGTGTTACTCCACATTCCCTGCCGAATACAGCGCACCTGCTCTTGTTTACATTGTGTCAACTGTGTTCGAGGACACATGCATTGTTTTAGCAGTACAGCACATTCAGGATTCCATATTTCATTGAACGGATCTACACTGCTATTTGTGATATCTCGTCAATTCGATGCGCGGTATACCGCACAGTTGCTGCCAAATAGAGCGCAAATCAGCCACTTTGCGCTATGTCAACTCAGGTCCGTGCCTAATTCATTGTAATTGTATTTTTGCATATTTTGGCATATGTATTCAAATTAAACGTATCTCCGGTGCTATAGGTGGTATGCCTACAATTCGATGCGCGTTATGCTCCACAGCTGCCGCCAAACAGCGCACATGCTACTGTTTACATTACATCAACTCGGGACGAGGACAAATCCAATGTTTTGGCAGTACGGGATATTCAGGATTCAATATTTCATTGATCGTAAATACACTGCTATTCCTGATATCCCGATAATTCGAAGAGAGTTATACTCCACATTCCCTGCCAAACACAGCGCACCTGCTCCTGTTTACATTATGTCAACTCGCGTCGAGGACAAATGCAATGTTGCTGCAGTACAGCATATTCAGGATTCAATATTGCCTTGAACGTATATACTGCTATTCCTGATATCCCGATAATTCGAAAAGAGTTATACTCCACATTCCCTGCCAAACACAGCGCACCTGCTCCTGTTTACATTATGTCAACTCGGGTCAAGGACAAATCTAATGTTTTTGCAGTACAGCACATTCAGCATTCAATATGTCATTGAACGTATATACACTGCTATTCGTGATATCCCGACAAATCGAAGCGCGTTATGCTCCACATTCCCTGCCAAATGCAGCGCACCTGCTCCTGTTTACATTATGTCAACTGGGGTCGAGGACAATTGCAATGTTGTTGCAGTACAGCATATTTAGGAACCGATATTTCATTGAACGTAAATACATTGTTATTGGTGATATCCCGACAACTCGACTCGCGTGATACTCCACATTCCCTGGCAAATACAGCGCACCTGCTCCTGTTTACATTATGTCAACACGGATCGAGGGCAAATGCTATGTTGTTGCAGTACAGCATATACAGGATTCATATTTCTTTGAACGTATATACACTGCCATGGCGATATCCCGACAATTCGATGCGCATGATACTCCATATTTCCTGCCAAATACAGCGTACCTGCTCCTGTTTACATTATGTCAACTCGGGTCGACAGCAAATGCAATGTTGCTACAAGTAGAGGATATTCAGGATTCAATATTTCATTGTACGTAAATACACTGTTATTGGTTATATCCCGACAACTCGATGCGCGTTATACCCGACATTTTCTGCCAAATACAGCGCACGTGCTATTGTTTACATTATGTCAACTCGGGTCGAGTACAAATGCAATGTTTTTGTAGTACTGCATATTCAGGATTCAATACTTCATTGAATGTATCTACACTGCTATTGGTGATATCCCGGCAATTTGAAGCGCGTTTTACACCTCATTCGCTGCCATATGCTACGCACATCAGAGAGTGTGGGCATTGTCAACTCTGTGTCCCGTCAAATACATTGTAATTGCAGATTATCATATTAGGCGCAAGTATTTATTTAAACGTATCTCCGCTGCTATTAGTGGTATGTCGACAAATCTATGCGCGTTATACTCCTCATTTGCCGCCAAATACAGCGGACCTGCTCCTGTTTACATTATGTCAACTGGGGTCGAGGACAAATCCAATGTTTTTGCAGTACTGCATATTCAGGATTCAATACTTCAATGAATGTATCTACACTGCTATCGGTCATATCACGACAATTCGATGCGCGTGATACTCCATATTTCCTGACCAATACGGCGCACCTGCTCCTGTTTACATTATGTCAACTCGGGTCGAGGACAAATGGAATGTTGCTGTAGTGTTGCATATTCAGGATTCAATTCTTCATTGAATGTATCTACACTGCTATTGGTCATATCACGACAATTCGATGCGCGTGATACACCACATTCCCTGCCAAATACAGCGCACCTGCTCTTGCTTACATTGTGTCAACCGTGGTCGTGGACAAATGCATTGTTTTTGCAGTACAGCATATACCGGATTCAATACTTCATTGAACGTATATACACTGTTTTTGGTTATATCCCGACCATTCGATGAGCGTGGTACTACACGTTTCCTGCCAAATACGGCACACCTGCTCCTGTTTACATTATGTCAACTCGGGTCGAGGACAAATCCAATGTTTTTGCAGTACAGGATATTCAGGATTCAATATTTCATTGAACGTGTATACACTGCTATTGGTGATATCCTGACAATTCGATGCGCGTTATACTCCACATTCCCTGCCAAATACAGCGCACCTGCTCCTGTTTACATTATGTCAACTCGGGTGAAGGACAAATGCAATGTTTTTGCATTACAGCACATTCAGGATTCAATATTTCATTGAACGGATCTACACTGCGACTGGAGATATCTCGTCTATTCGATGCGCGGTATACCGCACACTTCCTGCCAAATAGAGCGCAAATCAGCCATTGTGCGCTGTGTCAACTCAGGTCCTTGCCAAATTCATTGCAATTGTAGTTTTGCATATTTAGGCCTAAGTATTCAATTAAACGGATCTCCGGTACTATTGATGGTATGCCTACAATTCGATGCGCGTTATACTCCACATTCCCTGCCAAATACAGCGCACCCGCTCCTGTTTACATTATGTCAACTGGGGTCGAAGACAAATGCAATGTTCTTGTAGTACTGCATACTCAGATCTCAATACTTCATTGAACGTATCTACACTGCGACTGGAGATATTTCGTCAATTCCATGCGTCTTGTACTCCACATTTCCTGCCAAATAGTGCGCACCTGCTCCTGTTTACATTATGTCAACTCGGGTCGAGGACAAATGCAATGTTGTTGCAGTACAGCACAAACAGGATTCAATACTTCACTGAGCATATATACACTGCTATTCGTGATATCCCGACAATTCGAAGCGCGTTATTCTCCACATTTCCAGCCAAATACGGCGCATCTGCTCCTGCTCACATTATATCAACTGGGGTCGCAGACAAAGGCAATGTTCTTGTAGTACTGCATACTCAGGATTCAATACTTCATCGAACGTATCTACACTACTATTGGAGATATTTCGTCAATTCCATGAGCGTTATACTCCACAGCTGCCGCCAAATACAGCGCACCTGCTCTTGTTTACATTGTGTCAACTGTGGTCGAGGACAAATGCATTGTTTTTGCAGTACAGCACATACGGGATTCAGTACTTCATTCAACGTATATACACTGCTATTGGCGATATCACGACAAATCGATGCGCGTGATACTCTACATTCCCTGCCAAATACAGCGCACCTGCTCCTGTTTACATTATGTCAACTCGGATCGAGGACAAATGCAATGTTGTTGCAGTACAGCATAATCAGGATTCAATATTTCATGGAACGTATATACACTGCTATTCGTGATATCCCGACAATTCGATGCGCGTTATACTCCTCATTCGCTGCCAAATACTACGCAGATCGGCCGGATTGCGCATTGTCAACTCTGTGTCCTGTCAAATACATTGTAATTGCAGTTTATCATATTAGGCTCAAGTATTTATTTAATCGTGTCTCTGCTGCTATCTGTGGTATGTCCACAAATCCATGCGCGTTATACTCCTCATATGCCGCCAAATACAGCGCACCTGCTCTTGTTTACATTGTGTCAACTGTGGTCGAGGACAAATGCATTGTTTTTGCAGTACAGCACATACGGGATTCAGTACTTCATTCAACGTATATACACTGCTATTGGCGATATCACGACAAATCGATGCGCGTGATACTCCACATTCCCTGCCAAATACAGCGCACCTGCTCCTGTTTACATTATGTCAACTCGGATCGAGGACAAATGCAATGTTGTTGCAGTACAGTATATACAGAATTCAAAATTTCATTGAACGTATATACACTGCTATTGGTGATATCCCGACAATTCCATGCGCGTGATACTCCACATTCCCTGCCAAATACAGCGCACCTGCTCGTGTTTACATTATGTCAACTCGGATCGAGGACAAATGCAATCTTTTTGCAGTACTGGATATGCAGTATTCAATATTTCATCGAACGTATATGCACTGCTATTGGTGATATCCCGACAATTCGATGCGCGTTATACTGCACATTACCTGCCAAATACAGCGTACCTGCTCCTCTTCACATTATGTCAACTCGTTTCGAGGACAAATGCAATGTTGCTGCAGTACAGCATATTCAGGATTCAACATTTCATTGAACGTATATACACTGCTATTCGTGATATCCCGACAATTCGAAGCGCGTCATACTCCTCATTCGCTCCCAAATACTAAGCACATCAGAGAGTTTGCGCATTGTCAACTCTGTTTCCTGTCAAATAAATTGTATTTGCTGTTTATCATGTTAGGCTCAAGTATTTAGTTAAACGTATCTCCGCTGCTATTCGTGGTATGTCGACAAATCTATGCGCGTTATACTCCACAGTTGCCGCCAAACAGCGCACCTGCTCCTGTTTACATTATGTCATTCGGGTCGAGGACAAATGCATTGTTTTGGCAGTACATCATATACCGGATTCAATACTTGATTGAACGTACATACACTGCCATTGGTGATATCCCGACAATTCGATGCGCGTGATACTCCACAATACCTGCCAAATACGGCGCACCTACTCCTGTTTACATTATGTCAACACGGATCGAGGACAAATGCAATGTTGTTGCAGTACAGTATATACAGAATTCAAAATTTCATTGAACGTATATACACTGCTATTGGTGATATCCCGACAATTCCATGCGCGTGATACACCACATTCCCTGCCAAAGACAGCGCACCTGCTCGTGTTTACATTATGTCAACTCGGATCGAGGACAAATGCATTGTTTTTGCAGTACAGCACATACGGGATTCAGTACTTCATTCAACGTATATACACTGCTATTGGCAATATCACGACAAATCGATGCGCGTGATACTCCACATTCCCTGCCAAATACAGCGCACGTGCTCTTGTTTAAATTATGCCAACTCGGGTCGAGGACAAATGCAATTTTTTGCCGTACTGCATATCCAGGATTCAATACTTCATTGAACGTAAATACACTGCTATTGGTGATATCCCGACAATTCCATGCGCGTGATACTCCACATTCCCTGCCAAATACAGCGCACTTGCTCGTGTTTACATTATGTCAACTCGGATAGAGGACAAATGCAATGCTGTTGCAGTACAGCATATACAGGATTCACAATTCCATTGAACGTATATACACTGCTATTCGTCATAGGCCCACAATTCGAAGCGCGTTATACTCCTCATTCGCTGCCAAATACTTAGCACATCAGAAAGTTTGCGCATTGTCAACTGTGTTTCCTGTCTAATAAATTGTATTTGCTGTTTATCATGTTAGGCTCAAGTATTTAGTTAAACGTATCTCCGCTGCTATTCGTGGTATGTCGACAAATCTATGCGCGTTATACTCCACAGTTGCCGCCAAACAGCGCACCTGCTCCTGTTTACATTATGTCATTCGGGTCGAGGACAAATGCATTGTTTTGGCAGTACATCATATACCGGATTCAATACTTGATTGAACGTACATACACTGCCATTGGTGATATCCCGACAATTCGATGCGCGTGATACTCCACATTACCTGCCAAATACGGCGCACCTACTCCTGTTTACATTATGTCAACACGGATCGAGGACAAATGCAATGTTGTGGCAGTACAGTATATACAGAATTCAAAATTTCATTGAACGTATATACACTGCTATTGGTGATATCCCGACAATTCCATGCGCGTGATACACCACATTCCCTGCCAAATACAGCGCACCTGCCCTTGTTTACATTGTGTCAACTGTGGTCGAGGACACATGCATTGTTTTTGCAGTACAGCACATACGGGATTCAGTACTTCATTCAACGTATATACACTGCCATGGTGATATCCCGACAATTCGATGCGCATGATACTCCACATTCCCTGCCAAATACAGCGCACGTGCTCTTGTTTAAATTATGCCAACTCGGGTCGAGGACAAATGCAATGTTTTTGCCGTACTGCATATCCAGGATTCAATACTTCATTGAACGTAAATACACAGCCATGGTGATATCCCGACAATTCGATGCGCATGATACTCCACATTCCCTGCCAAATACAGCGCACGTGCTCTTGTTTAAATTATGCCAACTCGGGTCGAGGACAACTGCAATGTTGTTGCAGTACAGCATATTCAGGATTCAATATTTCATTGAAAGGCTCTACACTGCTATTGGTGACATCTCGTCAATTCGATGCGCCGTATACCGCACAGATGCTGCCAAATTGAGCGCAAATGAGCCACTTTGCGCTATGTCAACTCAGGACCCTGACTAATTCATTGTAACTGTAGTTTTGCATATTTAGGCTTTTTTATTCAATTAAACGTATCTGCGGAGCTATGGGTGGTATGCCTACAATTCGATGCGCGTTATGCTTCACAGTTGCCGCCTAATACAGCGCACCTGCTCCTGTTTACATTATGTCAACTCGGGTCGAGGACATATGCAATTTTTTGCCGTACTGCATATCCAGGATTCAATACTTCATTGAACGTAAATACACTGCTATTGGTGATATCCCGACAATTCCATGCGCGTGATACTCCACATTCCCTGCCAAATACAGCGCACTTGCTCGTGTTTACATTATGTCAACTCGGATAGAGGACAAATGCAATGCTGTTGCAGTACAGCATATACAGGATTCACAATTCCATTGAACGTATATACACTGCTATTCGTCATAGGCCCACAATTCGGAGCGCGTTATACTCCTCATTCGCTGCCAAATACTTAGCACATCAGAATGTTTGCGCATTGTCAACTGTGTTTCCTGTCTAATAAATTGTATTTGCTGTTTATCATGTTAGGCTCAAGTATTTAGTTAAACGTATCTCCGCTGCTATTCGTGGTATGTCGACAAATCTATGCGCGTTATACTCCACAGTTGCCGCCAAACAGCGCACCTGCTCCTGTTTACATTATGTCATTCGGGTCGAGGACAAATGCATTGTTTTGGCAGTACATCATATACCGGATTCAATACTTGATTGAACGTACATACACTGCCATTGGTGATATCCCGACAATTCGATGCGCGTGATACTCCACATTACCTGCCAAATACGGCGCACCTACTCCTGTTTACATTATGTCAACACGGATCGAGGACAAATGCAATGTTGTTGCAGTACAGTATATACAGAATTCAAAATTTCATTGAACGTATATACACTGCTATTGGTGATATCCCGACAATTCCATGCGCGTGATACACCACATTCCCTGCCAAATACAGCGCACCTGCCCTTGTTTACATTGTGTCAACTGTGGTCGAGGACATATGCATTGTTTTTGCAGTACAGCACATACGGGATTCAGTACTTCATTCAACGTATATACACTGCCATGGTGATATCCCGACAATTCGATGCGCATGATACTCCACATTCCCTGCCAAATACAGCGCACGTGCTCTTGTTTAAATTATGCCAACTCGGGTCGAGGACAAATGCAATGTTTTTGCCGTACTGCATATCCAGGATTCAATACTTCATTGAACGTAAATACACAGCCATGGTGATATCCCGACAATTCGATGCGCATGATACTCCACATTCCCTGCCAAATACAGCGCACGTGCTCTTGTTTAAATTATGCCAACTCGGGTCGAGGACAACTGCAATGTTGTTGCAGTACAGCATATTCAGGATTCAATATTTCATTGAAAGGCTCTACACTGCTATTGGTGACATCTCGTCAATTCGATGCGCCGTATACCGCACAGATGCTGCCAAATTGAGCGCAAATGAGCCACTTTGCGCTATGTCAACTCAGGACCCTGACTAATTCATTGTAACTGTAGTTTTGCATATTTAGGCTTTTTTATTCAATTAAACGTATCCCCGGTGCTATTGGTGGTATGCCTACCATTCATTGCGCGCTATGCTCCACAGTTGCAACCCAACAGCGGACCTGCTCCTGTTTACATTATGTCAACTCGGGTCGAGGGCAAATGGAATGTTGTTGCAGTACTGCATATCCAGCATTCAATATTTCATTGAACGTATCTACACTGCTACTGGAGATATTTCGTCAATTCCATGCGTCTTGCACTCCACATGTCCTGCCAAATACAGCGCACCTGCTCCTGTTTACATTATGTCAACTCGGGTCGAGGACAAATGCAATGTTGTTGCAGTACAGCACAAACAGGATTCAATACTTCACTGAGCATATATACACTGCTCTTGGTGATATCCCGACAATCCGATGCGCGTGATACTCCACATTACCTGCCAGATACAGCGTACCTGCTCCTCTTCACATTATGTCAACTCGTTTCGAGGACAAATGCAATGTTGCTGCAGTATAGCATATTCAGGATTCAACATTTCATTGAACGTATATACACTGCTATTCGTGATATCCCGACAATTCGAAGCGCGTTATACACCTCATTCGCTGCCAAATACTAAGCACATCAGAGAGTTTGCGCATTGTCAACTCCGTTTCCTGTCAAATACATTGCATTTGCTGTTTATCATGTTAGGCTCAAGTATTTAGTTAAACGTATCTCCGCTGCTATTCGTGATATCCCGACAAATCTATGCGCGTTATTCTCCACAATTCCAGCCAAATACGGCGCATCTGCTCCTGTTTACATTATATCAACTGGGATCGAAGACAAATGCAATGTTCTTGTAGTACTGCATACTCAGGACTCAATACTTCATTGAACGTATCTACACTACTATTGGTGATATTTCGTCAATTCCATGAGCGTGATACTCCACAGCTGCCGCCAAACAGCGGGCCAGCTCTTGTTCACATTGTGCCAACTGTTTTCGAGGTCAAATGAAATGCTGTTGCTGTACAGCATATACTTGATTCAATATTTCATTGAACGTATATACACTGCCATGGTGATATACCGACAATTCGATGCGCATGATACTCCACATTTCCTGCCAAATACAGCGTACCTGCTCCTCTTCACATTATGTCAACTCGGGTCGAGGACAAATGCAATACTGCTGCAGTACAGCATATTCAGGATTCAATACTTCACTGAGCATATATACACTGCTCTTGGTGATATCCCGACAATCCGATGCGCGTGATACTCCACATTACCTGCCAGATACAGGGTACCTGCTCCTCTTCACATTATGTCAACTCGTTTCGAGGACAAATGCAATGTTGCTGCAGTATAGCATATTCAGGATTCAACATTTCATTGAACGTATATACACTGCTATTCGTGATATCCCGACAATTCGAAGCGCGTTATACTCCTCATTCGCTGCCAAATACTAAGCACATCAGAGAGTTTGCGCATTGTCAACTCCGTTTCCTGTCAAATACATTGCATTTGCTGTTTATCATGTTAGGCTCAAGTATTTAGTTAAACGTATCTCCGCTGCTATTTGTGATATCCCGACAAATCTATGCGCGTTATTCTCCACAATTCCAGCCAAATACGGCGCATCTGCTCCTGTTTACATTATATCAACTGGGGTCGAAGACAAATGCAATGTTCTTGTAGTACTGCATACTGAGGACTCAATACTTCATTGAACGTATCTACACTACTATTGGTGATATTTCGTCAATTCCATGAGCGTGATACTCCACAGCTGCCGCCAAACAGCGGGCCAGCTCTTGTTTACATTGTGCCAACTGTTTTCGAGGTCAAATGAAATGTTGTTGCTGTACAGCATATACAGGATTCAATATTTCATTGAACGTATATACACTGCCATGGTGATATACCGACAATTCGATGCGCATGATACTCCACATTTCCTGCCAAATACAGCGTACCTGCTCCACTTCACATTATGTCAACTCGGGTCGAGGACAAATGCAATACTGCTGCAGTACAGCATATTCAGGATTCATCATTTCATTGAACGTATATACACTGCCATGGCGATATCACGACAATTCGATGCGCGTGATACACCACATTCCCTGCCAAATACAGCGCACCTGCTCTTGTTTACATTGTGTCAACCGTGGTCGTGGACAAATGCATTGTTTTTGCAGTACAGCATATACCGGATTCAATACTTCATTGAACGTATATACACTGTTTTTGGTTATATCCCGACCATTCGATGAGCGTGGTACTACACGTTTCCTGCGAAATACGGCACACCTGCTCCTGTTTACATTATGTCAACTCGGGTCGAGGACAAATCCAATGTTTTTGCAGTACAGGATATTCAGGATTCAATATTTCATTGAACGTGTATACACTGCTATTGGTGATATCCTGACAATTCGACGCGCGTTATACTCCACATTCCCTGCCAAATACAGCGCACCTGCTCCTGTTTACATTATGTCAACTCGGGTGAAGGACAAATGCAATGTTTTTGCAGTACAGCACATTCAGGATTCAATATTTCATTGAACGGATCTACACTGCGACTGGAGATATCTCGTCTATTCGATGCGCGGTATACCGCACACTTCCTGCCAAATAGAGCGCAAATCAGCCATTGTGCGCTGTGTCAACTCAGGTCTTTGCCAAATTCATTGTAATTGTAGTTTTGCATATTTAGGCCTAAGTATTCAATTAAACGGATCTCCGGTACTATTGATGGTATGCCTACAATTCGATGCGCGTTATACTCCACATTCCCTGCCAAATACAGCACACCTGCTCCTGTTTACATTATGTCAACTCGGGTCGAGGACAAATCCAAAGTTTTTGCAGTACAGGATACTCAGAACTCAATACTTCATTGAACGTATCTACACTGCGACTGGAGATATTTCGTCAATTCCATGCGTCTTGTACTCCACATTTCCTGCCAAATACAGCGCACCTGCTCCTGTTTACATTATGTCAACTCGGCTCAAGGACAAATGCAATGTTTTTGCAGTACAGCACATTCAGGATTCAATATTTCATTGAACGGATATACACTGCTATTGGTGATATCCCGACAATTCGATCCGCGTTATGCTCCTCATACGCTGCCAAATACTACGCACATCAGCCGGTTTGCGCATTGTCAACTCTGTGTCCTGTCAAATACATTGTAATTGCAGTTCATTATATTAGGCTCAAGTATTTATTTAAACGTATCTCCGCTGCAATTCGTGGTATGTCGACAAATCTATGCGCGTTATACTCCTCATTTGCCGCCAAACAGCGCACCTGCTCCTGTTTACAATATGTCAACTCGGGTCGAGGGCAAATGCTATGTTGTTGTAGTACAGCCTATACAGGATTCATATTTCATTGAATACATCTACACTGCTATTGATGAGACGTCGTCAATTCGATGCGCGGTATATCGCACAGTTGCTGCAAAACAGAGCGCAAATCAGCCACTTTGCGATATGTCAACTCAGGTCCCTGCCTAATTCATTGTAATTGTAGTTTTGCATATTTAGGCTTATGTATTCAATTAATCGTATCTCCCGTGCTATTGGTGGTATGCCTACAATTCGATGCGCGATGTACTCCACAGTTGCCGCAAAAAGCGGACCTGCTCCTGTTTACATTATGTCCACTCGGTTCGAGGACTAATGGAATGTTGTTGCAGTACTGCATATTCAGTATTCAATGCTTCATTGAACGGATCTACACTGCTATTGGTGATATCCCGACAACTCGATGCGCGTTGTACTCCTCATTTGCTGCCAAATACTACGCACATCAGCCGGTTTACGCATTGTCAACTCTGTGTCCTGTCAAATACATTGTAATTGTAGTTTATCATATTAGGCTCAAACCTTTATTTAAACGTATCTCCGCTGCTATTCGTGGTATGTCGACAAATCTATGCGCGTTATACTCCTCATTTTCCGCCAAATACAGCGGCCCTGCTCCTGTTTACATTATGTCATCTCGGGTCGAGGACAAATGTAATGTTCCTGCAGTACAGCATATTCAGGATTCAATGTTTCATTGAACGTATATACACTGCTATTCGTGATATCCCGACAATTCGATGCTTGTGATACTCCACATTCCCTGCCAAATACAGCGCACCTGCTCCTGTTTACATTATGTCAACTCGGGTCGAGGAAAATGCAATGCTTTTGCAGTACAGCACATTCAGGATTCAATATTCCATTGAACGGATCTACACTGCTATTGGTGATATCTCGTCAATTCGGTGCGCGCTATATCGCACAGTTGCTGCCAAATAGAGCGCAAATCAGCCACTTTGCGCTATGTCAACTCAGGTCCCTGCCTAATTCATTGTAATTGTAGTTTTGCATATTTAAGCTTAAGTATTCAATTACACGTATCTCCGGTGCTATTGGTGGTATGCCTACAATTCGATGCGCGTTATACTCCACAGTAGCCGACAAATACAGCGCACCTGCTCCTGTTTACATTATGACTACTCGGGTAGAGGACAAATGCAATGTTTTTGTAGTACTGCATATTCAGGATTCAATACTTTACTGAACATATATACACTGTTATTGGTGATATCCCGACACTTCGATGCGCCTGATACTCCACATTCCCTGCCAAATGCGGCGCAACTACTCCTGTTTGCGTTATGTCAACACGGGTCGAGGACAAATGCAATCTTTTTGCAGTCCGGGATATTCAGGATTCAATATTCCATTGAATGTATCTACACTGCTATTGGTGATATCACGACAATTCGATGCGCGTGATACTCCACATTCCCTGCCAAATACAGCGCACCTGCTCCTGTTTACATTATGTCCCACTCGGGTCGAGGACAAATGCCATGTTTTTGTATTACTGCATATTCAGGATTCAATACTTCATTGAATGTATCTGCACTGCTATTGGTGATATCACGACAATTCGATGCGCGTGATACTCAACATTCCCCGCCAAATCTAGCGGACCTGTTCCCGTTTACATTATGTCAACTGGGGTCGAGGACAATTGCAATGTTGTTGCAGTACAGCATATTCAGTATTCAATTTTTCATTGAACGGATCTACACTGCTATTGGTGATATCTCGTCAATTCGATCCGCGGTGTACCACACAGTTGCTGCCAAATAGAGCGCAAATCAGCCACATTGCGCTATGTCAACTCAGGTCCCTGCCTAATTCATTGTAATTGTTGTTTTGCATATTTAGGCTTTTTTATTCAAATAAACGTATCTCCGGTGCTATTGGTGGTATGCCTACCATTCGATGCGCGGTATGCTCCACAGTTGCAACCAAACAGCGGACCTGCTCCTGTTTACATTATGTCAACTCGGGTCGAGGGCAAATGGAATGTTGTTGCAGTACTGCATATCCAGCATTCAATATTTCATTGAATGTATCTACACTGCTATTGGCGATATCACGACAATTCGATGCGCGTGATACTCCACATTCCCTGCCAAAGACAACGCACCTGCTCTTGTTTACATTATGTCAACTCGGGTCGGGGACAAATGCATTGTTTCTGCAGTATAGCACATACAGGATTCAATACTTCACTGAACATATATACACTGCTATTGGTGATATCCCGACAATTCCATGCGCGTGATACTCCACATTACCTGCCAAATACAGCGCACCTGCTCCTGTTTACATTATGTCAACTCGGCTCGGGGACAAATGCAATGTTTTTGCAGCACTGCATATTCAGCATTCAATATTTCATTGACCGTATATACACTGCTATTGGTGATATCCCGACAATTCGATGCGCGTTATACTCCTCATTCGCTGCCAAATACAGCGCGCGTCATTCAATTCGATGCGCGTTCTACTCCACACTTGCTCTCGTATATAGCGCACCTGCTCCTGTTTAAATTATAT
This sequence comes from Bombus hypnorum, assembly GCA_911387925.2. NCBI lineage: Eukaryota > Metazoa > Arthropoda > Insecta > Hymenoptera > Apidae > Bombus > Bombus hypnorum. Next base: position 2,106,743 of record CAJVQY020000009.1, on the reverse strand, counting down.
CAACTCGGGTCATGGTCAAATCCAATGTTATTGCTGTACTGCATATTCAGGATTCAATATTCCCTTAATTGTTTATACACTGCTATTGGTGAAATCTCGACAATTCGACGTGCGTTACTCCACATATGCGGCCAAATGCAGCGCACGTCATTCGGTTTGCCCTATTTCAACTCTGGGCCGTGTCAAGTGCAGCGTAATTGCAATTTTGCAGAGTCTGTGTTAAATACTCAATTAAACGTATCCGTACTGTTATTGGTGATATCTAGACAAGTGGTTGAGCGTTAAACTCCTCATTCGCTGCGAAATTTAGCGGAGCTGCTCCAGTTTACAATATGTCAAATCGGGTCGAGGTCAAATCCAATGTTATTGCAGTACTGTATATTCAGCCTTCAATATTCAATTGAACGTTGCTTCGTTTCGATTGGAGATACGAAGAAAATTCGATGCGCGTTCTACTGCACAGATGCTGCCAAATACAGCGCACATCAACCGGTTTACTCAATGTCAACTCTGTGTCCTGTCAAATCCAGCGTAATTGCCGTTTTAAAATATTCTACCGTTAATATTCAATTAAACGTGTCTCCGCCGCTATTGGTGGTATGTCGACAATTCGAAGCGCTTTACACACCACATTTGCTGCCAAATACAGCGCACATGCTCCCGTTTACATTTTGCCAACTCGGGTCGAGGTCAAATCCAATGTTATTTTTATGCTGCTTATCCAGGCTTCAATTATCAATTGAACGAATCTGTACTACTATTGGTGATATGTCGACAATTCGATGCGCGCTATCCCGTAAATTTGCTGCAAGAAATAGCGCACAGCAACCAGTTTGCGCAATGTCAACTCTGTGTCCTATCAAATACAGCGTTATTCCTGTTTTGCATAGTCAGTTTTAAATATTCATTTGAGCGTATTCCAGTTTCTATTCCAGATATCTCGATAGCTCGATACGCGTTAAACTCCACATTTGCTGCCAAATAGAGCGCACTTGCAACTGTTTACATTAAGTAATCTCGGATCGAGGTCAAATCCAATGCTATTGCTGTACTGCATATTCAGGAATCAATATTCCATTGAAATTTTCTACACTGCTATTGGTGATATCCCGACAATTCGATGCGCGTTATACTCCTAATTCGATGCCAAATACTATGCACATCAGCCGGTTTGCGCATTGTTAACTCTGTGTCCTGTCAAATACATTGTAATTGCAGTTTATCATATTAGGCTCAAGTATTTATTTAAGCGTATCTCCGCTGCTATTCGTGGTATGTCGACAAATCTATGCGCGCTATACTCCTCATTTGCCGCCAAATACAGGGGACCTGCTCCTGTTCACATTATGTCAACTGGGGTCGAAGACAAATACAATGGTTTTGTAGTACTGCATATTCAGTATTCAATACTTCATTGAATGTATCTACACTGCTATTGGTGATATGCCGACAATTCGATGCGCGTGATACTCCACATTCCCTGCCAAAAACAGCGCACCTGCTCCTGTTTACATTATGTCAACTCGGGTCCAGTAAAATGCAATGTTTTTGCAGTACAGCACATTCAGAATTCAATATTCCATTGAACGGATCTACACTGCTATTGGTGATATCTCGTCAATTCGATGCGCGCTATACCGCACAGTTGCTGCCAAATAGAGCGCAAATCAGCCACTTTGCGCTATGTCAACTCAGGTCCCTCCCTAATTCATTGAAATTGTAGTTTTGCACATTTAGTCTTATGTATTCAATTAAACGTATCTCCGGTGCTATTGGTGGTATGCCTACAATTCGATGCTCGTTATGCTCCACAGTTGCCGCCAAGCAGCGGACCTACTACTGTTTATATCATATCAACTGGGGTCGAAGACAAATGCAATGTTCTTGTAGTACTGCATACTCAGGGTTCAATACTTCATTGAACGTATCTACACTGCGACTGGAGATATTTCGTCAACTCCATGCGTCTTGTACTCCACATTTCCTGCCGAATACAGCACTCCTGCTCCTGTTTACATTATGTCAACTCGGGTCGAGGGCAAATGCAATGTTTTTGCAGAACAGCATATTCAGCATTCAATATTTCATTCAACGTAAATACACTGCTGTTGGTGATATCCCGACAATTCGATGCGCGTGATACTCCACATTCGATGCCAAATACTACGCACATCAGCCGGTTTGCGCATTATCAACACTGTGTCCTGTCAAATACATTGTAATTGCAGTTTATCATATTAGGTTCAGGTATTTATTAAAACGTATCTCCGCTGCTATTCGTGGTATCTCGACAAATCTATGCGCGTTATACTCCTCATTTGCCGCCAAATACAGCGCACCTGCTCCTGTTTACATTATGTCAACTCGGGTCGAGGACAATTGCAATGTTGTTGTAGTACTGCATTTTCAGGATTCAATACTTCATTGAATGTATCTACACTGCTATTCGTGATATCCCGATAATTCGATGTGCGTGATACTCCACATTTCCAGCCAAATACAGCGCACCTGCTCCTGTTTACATTATATCAACTCGGGTCGAGGACCAATGCAATGAAGTTGAAGTACTGCATATTCAGGATTCAATACTTCATTGAATGTATCTACACTGCTATTGGTCCTATCACGACAATTCGATGCACGTGATGCTCCACATACCCAGCCTAATACAGCGCACCTGCTCTTGTTTACAGTGTGTCAATTGTGGTCGAGGACAAATGCATTGTTTTTGCAGTACAGCATATACCGTATTCAATACTTCATTGAACGTATACACACTGCCATTGTTGATATCCCGACAATTCGATGCCCGTGATACTCTACATTTCCTGCCAAATACGGCGCACCTGCTCCTGTTTACATTATGTCAACTCAGGTCGAGGACAAATGCAATGTTCTTGTAGTACTGCATACTCAGGATTTAATATTTCATTGAACGTTAATACACTGCCATGGTGATATCCCGACAATTCGATGCGCATGATACTCCACATTTTCTGCCAAATACAGCGCACCTGCTCCTGTTTACATTATGTGAACACGTATCGAGGGCAAATGCAATGTTGCTGCAAGTACAGGATATTCAGGATTCAATATTTCATTGAACGGATCTACACTGCTATTGGTGATATCCCGACAATTCGATGCGCGTTATACCGCACAGTGGCTGCCGAATAGAGCGTAAATCAGCCACTTTGCGCTATGTCAACTCAGGTCCCTCCATAATTCATTGTAAATGTGGTTTTGCTTATTTAGGCTTATGTATTCAATTAAACCTAGGTCCTGTGCTATTGGTGGTATGCGTACAATTCTGCTAGAAATATTCAATTGCGCTGATCTCAGATTTTATTCCAGATGTCTCAACAATTCTATGCGCGTTCCACTCCACATATGCTGCCAAATACAGCGCGCATCATTCAATTCCATGCGCGTTCTGCTCCACACTTGCTCTCGCATATAGCGCACCTGCTCCTGTTTATATTATATCAACTCGGGTCATGGTCAAATCCAATGTTATTGCTGTACTGCATATTCAGGATTCAATATTCCCTTAATTGTTTATACACTGCTATTGGTGAAATATCGACAATTCGACGTGCGTTACTCCACATATGCGGCCAAATTCAGCGCACGTCATTCGGTTTGCCCTATGTCAACTCTGGGCCCTGTCAAGTGCAGCGTAATTGCAATTTTGCAGAGTCTGTGTTAAATACTCAATTAAACGTATCCGCACTGTTATTGGTGATATCTAGACAAGTAGTTGAGCGTTAAACTCCTCATTCGCTGCGAAATTTAGCGGAGCTGCCTCCAGTTTACATTATGTCAAATCGGGTCGAGGTCAAATCCAATGTTATTGCAGTACTGTATATTCAGCCTTCAATATTCAATTGAACGTTGCTTCGTTTCGATTGGAGATACGAAGAAAATTCTATGCGCGTTCTACTCCACAGATGCTGCCAAATACAGCGCACATCAACCGGTTTACTCAATGTCAACTCTGTGTCCTGTCAAATCCAGCGTAATTGCCGTTTTAAAATATTCTACCGGAAATATTCAATTAAACGTGTCTCCGTCGCTATTGGTGGTATGTCGACAATTCGAAGCGCTTTACACTCCACATTTGCTGCCAAATACAGCGCACATGCTCCCGTTTACATTTTGCCAACTCGGGTCGAGGTCAAATCCAATGTTATTGCTATGCTGCTTATCCAGGCTTCAATTATCAATTGAACGAATCTATACTACTATTGGTGATATGTCGACAATTCGATGCGCGCTACCCCGCACATTTGCTGCAAGAAATAGCGCACAGCAACCAGTTTGCGCAATGTCAACTCTGTGTCCTATCAAATACAGCGTTATTCCTGTTTTGCATAGTCAGTTTTAAATATTCATTTGAGCGTATTCCAGTTTCTATTCCAGATATCTCGATAGCTCGATACGCGTTAAACTCCACATTTGCTGCCAAATAGAGCGCACTTGCAACTGTTTACATTAAGTAATCTCGGATCGAGGTCAAATCCAATGCTATTGCTGTACTGCATATTCAGGAATCAATACTCCATTGAAATTTTCTACACTGCTATTGGTGATATCCCGACAATTCGATGCGCGGTATACCGCACACTTGTTGCCAAATAGAGCGCAAATCAGCCACTGTGCGCTATGTCAACTCAGGCCCCTGCCTAATTCATTGTAATTGTAGTTTTGCATATTTGGGCTTAAGTATTCAATTAAACGTATCTCCGGTGCTATTGGTGGTATACCTACAATTCGTTGCGCGTGATACTCCACATTCCCTGCCAAATACAGCGAACCTGCCTCTGTTTACATTATGTCAACTCGGATCGAGGACAAATGCCATGTTGTTGCAGTACAGCATATTCAGGAATCAATATTTCATTGAACAGAAACTACACTGCTATTTGTGATATCTCGTGTATTCGATGCGCGGTATGCCGCACAGTTGCTACCAAATAGAGCGCAAATCAGCCACTTTGCGCTATGTAAACTCAGGTCCGTGCCGAATTCATTGCAATTGTATTTTTGCATATTTAGGCTTCTGTATTCAATTAAACGTATCTCCGGTGCAATAGGTGGTATGCCTACAATTCGATGCGCGTTATGCTCCACAGCTGCCGCCAAACAGCGCACCTGCTCCTGTTTACATTATGTCAACTCGGGTCGGGGACATATCCAATGTTTTTGCCGTTCAGGATATTCAGGATTCAATATTTCATTGATCGTATATATACTGCCATTAGTGATATCCTGACAATTCGATGGGCGTTGTGCTCCTCATTGGCTGCCAAATACTACGCAGATCAGCCGGTTTGCGCATTGTCAACTCTGTGTCCTGTCAAATACATTGTAATTGCAGATTATCATGTTACGCTCAAGTATTTATTTAAACGTATCTCCGCTGCTATTAGTGGTATGTCGACAACTCGATACGCGTGATACTCCACATTCCCTGCCAAATACAGCGCACCTGCTCCTGTTTCCATTATGTCAACTGGGGCCGAAGACGATTGCAATGTTGTTGCAGTACACCATATTCAGGATCCAATATTTCATTGATCGTAAATACACTGCTATTCCTGATATCCCGATAATTCGAAGAGAGTTATACTCCACATTCCCTGCCAAACACAGCGCACCTGCTCCTGTTTACATTATGTCAACTCACGTCGAGGACAAATGCAATGTTGCTGCAGTACAGCATATTCAGGATTCAATATTGCCTTGAACGTATATACTGCTATTCCTGATATCCCGATAATTCGAAGAGAGTTATACTCCACATTCCCTGCCAAACACAGCGTACCTGCTCCTGTTTACATTTGTCAACTCGGGTCAAGGACAAATGCAATGTTTTTGCAGTACAGCACATTCAGGATTCAATATGTCATTGAATGTATCTACACTGCTATTCCTGATATCCCGATAATTCGAAGAGAGTTATACTCCACATTCCCTGCCAAACACAGCGCACCTGCTCCTGTTTACATTATGTCAACTCACGTCGAGGACAAATGCAATGTTGCTGCAGTACAGCATATTCAGGATTCAATATTGCCTTGAACGTATATACTGCTATTCCTGATATCCCGATAATTCGAAGAGAGTTATACTCCACATTCCCTGTCAAATACAGCGATCCCGCTCCTGTTTACATTATGTCAACTCCGGTCGAGGACAAATGCAATGTTGCTGTAGTGTTGCATATTCAGGATTCAGTACTTCATTGAATGTATCTACACTGCTATTGGTCATATCACGACAATTCGATGCGCGTGTTACTCCACATTCCCTGCCGAATACAGCGCACCTGCTCTTGTTTACTTTGTGTTAACTGTGTTCGAGGACAAATGCATTGTTTTTGCAGTACAGCACATTCAGGATTCAATATTTCATTGAACGGATCTACACTGCTATTTGTGATATCTCGTCAATTCGATGCGCGGTATACCGCACAGTTGCTGCCAAATAGAGCGCAAATCAGCCACTTTGCGCTATGTCAACTCAGGTCCGTGCCTAATTCATTGTAATTGTATTTTTGCATATTTTGGCATATGTATTCAAATTAAACGTATCTCCGGTGCTATAGGTGGTATGCCTACAATACGATGCGCGTTATGCTCCACAGCTGCCGCCAAACAGCGCACCTGCTACTGTTTACATTATGTCAACTCGGGTCGAGGACAAATCCAATGTTTTTGCAGTACAGGATATTCAGGATTCAATATTGCCTTGAACGTATATACTGCTATTCCTGATATCCCGATAATTCGAAGAGAGTTATACTCCACATTCCCTGTCAAATACAGCGATCCCGCTCCTGTTTACATTATGTCAACTCCGGTCGAGGACAAATGCAATGTTGCTGTAGTGTTGCATATTCAGGATTCAGTACTTCATTGAGTGTATCTACACTGCTATTGGTCATATCACGACAATTCGATGCGCGTGTTACTCCACATTCCCTGCCGAATACAGCGCACCTGCTCTTGTTTACATTGTGTCAACTGTGTTCGAGGACAAATGCATTGTTTTTGCAGTACAGCACATTCAGGATTCAATATTTCATTGAACGGATCTGCACTGCTATTTGTGATATCTCGTCAATTCGATGAGCGGTATACGGCACACTTGCTGCCAAATGGGGACACTGTGCGCTGTGTCAACCCAGGTCCCTGCCTAACTCATTGTAATTGTAGTTTTGCATATTTAGGCTTAAGTATTCAATTAAACGTATCTCCGGTGCTATTGCTGTTATGCCTACAACTCGATGCGCGTTATACTCCACAGCTCCCGCCAAATACAGCGCACTTGCTCTTGTTTACATTATGTCAACTCGGGTCGAGGACAATTGCAATGTAGTTGTAGTACTGCATATTCAGGATTCAATTCTTCATTGAATGTATCTACACTGCTACTGGTCATATCACGACAATCGGTGCGCGTGATACTCCACATTCCCTGCCAAATACAGCGCACCTGCTCCCGTTAACATTATGTCAACTCGGATCGAGGGCAAATGCTATGTTGTTGCAGTACAGCATATACAGAATTCAACATTTCATTGAACGTATATACACTGCCATGGTGACATCCCGACAATTCGGTGCGCATGATACTCCACATTCCCTGCCAAATACAGCGCACCTGCTCCTGGTTACATTAAGTCAACTGGAGTCGAGGACAATTGCAATGTTGTTGCAGTAAAGCATATTCAGGAATCAATATTTCATTGAACAGACCTACACTGCTATTTGTGATATCTCGTCAATTCGATGTGCGGTATGCCGCACAGTTGCTGCCAAATAGAACGTAAATCAGCCACTTTGCGCTATGTAAACTGAGGTCCGTGCCTAATTCATTGTAATTGTATTTTTGCATATTTAGGCATATGTATTCAAATTAAACGTATCTCCGGTGCTATAGGTGGTATGCCTACAACTCGATGCGCGTTATGCTCCACAGCTGCCGCCAAACAGCGCACCTGCTACTGTTTACATTATGTCAACTCGGGTCGAGGACAAACCCAATGTTTTTGCAGTACAGGATATTCAGGATTCAATATTTCATTGATCGTAAATACACTGCTATTGGTGATATCCTGACAATTCGATGCGCGTGATACTCCACATTCCCTGCCAAATACAGCGCTCCTGCTCCTGTTTACATTAAGTCAACTCGGGTCAAGGACAAATGCAATATTGCTGTAGTGTTGCATATTCAGGATTGAATACTTCATTGAATGTATATACACTGTTATTGGTTATATCCCGACAACTCGATGCGCGTGATACTCCACATTCCCTACCAAATACAGCGCACCTGCTCCTGTTTGCATTATGTCAACTCGGATCGATGGCAAATGCTATGTTGTTGCAGTACAGCATATACACGATTCAAAATTTCATTGAACGTATTTAAACTGCCATGGTGATATCCCGACAATTCGATGCGCATGATACTCCACATTCCCTGCAAAATACAGCGCACCTGCTCCCGTTTACATTATGTCAACTGGGGTCGAGGACAATTGCAATGTTGTGGCAGTACAGCACAGTCAGGATTCAATATTTCATTGAACGGATCTACACTGCTGTTTGTGATATCTCGTCAATTCGATGCGCGGTTTACCACACCCCTGCCAAATAGAGCGCATATCAGCCACTTTGCGCTGTGTCAACTCAGGTCCCTGCCTAATTCATTGTAATTGTATTTTTGCATATTTAGTCTTATGTATTCAATTAAACGCATCTGCGGAGACATAGGTGGTACGCCTACAATCCGATGCGCGTTATGCTCCACAGTTGCCGCCCAATACAGCGAACCTGCTCCTGTTTACATTATGTCAACTCGGGTCGAGGACATATGCAATGTTTTTGCAGTACAGGATATTCAGGATTCAATATTGCATTGATCGTATATACACTGCTATCAGTGATATCCTGACAATTCGACGCGCGTTGTACTCCTCATTCGCTGCCAAATACTACGCAAATCAGCCGGTTTGCGCATTGTCAACTCTGTGTCCTGTCAAATACATTGTAATTGCAGATTATCATATTAGGCGCAAGTATTTATTTAAACGTATCTCCGCTGCTATTAGTGGTATGTCGACAAATCTATGCGCGTTATACTCCTCATTTGCCGCCAAATACAGCGGACCTGCTCCTGCTTACATTATGTCAACTGGGGTCGAGGACAAATCCAATGTTTTTGCAGTACAGGATATTCAGGATTCAATATTTCATTGAACGTATATACACTGCTATTGGTGATATCCTGACAATTCGATGCGCGTGATACTCCACATTCCCTGGCAAATACTACGCAGATCAGCCGGTTTGCGCATTGTCAACTCTGTGTCCTGTCAAATACGTTGTAATTGCAGTTTATCATATTAGGCTCAAGTATTTATTTAAACGTATCTCCGCTGCTATTAGTAGTATGTCGACAAATCTATGCGCGTTATGCTCCTCATTTGCCGCCAAATACAGCGGACCTGCTCCTGATTACATTATGTCAACCCGGGTCGAGGACAATTGCAATGTTGTGGCAGTACACCATATTCAGGATTCAATATTTCATTGAACGGATCTACACTGCTATTGGTCATATCACGACAATCGGTGCGCGTGATACTCCACATTCCCAACCAAATACAGCGCACCTGCTCCTGTTTACATTATTTCAACTCGGGTCAAGGAAAAATGCAATGTTTTTGCAGTACAGCACATTCAGGATTCGATATTTCATTGAACGGATCTACACTGCTATTTGTGATATCTCGTCAATTGGATGCGCGGTATATCGCACAGTTGCTGCCAAATAGAGCGCAAACCAGCCACTTTGCGCTATGTCAACTCAGGTCCCTGCCCAATTCATTGTAATTGTAGTTTTGCATACTTAGGCCTAAGTATTCAATTAAACGGATCTCCGGTGCTATTGGTGGTATGCCTACAATTCGATGCGCGTTATGCTCCACAGTTGCCGCCAAATACAGCGCACATGCCCCTGTTTACATTATGTCAACTGGGGTCGAAGACAATTGCAATGTCGTTGCAGTACACCATATTCAGGATTCAATATTTCATTGAACGTACATACACTGCTATTGGTGATATCCCGACAATTCGATGAGCGTTATACTCCTCATTCGCTGCAGAATACTACGCACATCAGCCGGTTGGCGCATTGTCAACTCTGTGTCCTGTCAAATACATTGTAATTGCAGTTTATCATATTAGGCTCAAGTATTTATTTAAACGTATCTCCGTTGCTATTCGTGGTACGTCGACAAATCTATGCGCGTTATACTCCTCATTTGCCGCCAAATACAGCGCACGTGCTCCCGTTTACATTGTGTCAACTGGGGTCGAGGACAATTGCAATGTTGTGGCAGTACACCATATTCAGGATTCAATATTTCATTGAACGGATCTACACTGCTGTTTGTGATATCTCGTCAATTCAATGCGCGGTTTACCGCACAAGTGCTGCCAAATAGAGCGCATATCAGCCACTTTGCGCTGTGTCAACTCAGGTCCCTGCCTAATTCATTGTAATTGTATTTTTGCATATTTAGTCTTATGTATTCAATTAAACGTATCTGCGGAGCTATAGGTGGTATGCCTACAATTCGATGCGCGTTATGCTTCACAGTTGCCGCATAATACAGCGCACCTGCTCCTGTTTACATTATGTCAACTCGGGTCGAGGATATATGCAATGTTTTTGTAGTACAGCATATTCGGGATTCAATATTTCATTGAACGTATATACACTGCTATTGGTGATATCTCGACAATTCGAAGCGCCTTATACTCCTCATTCGCTGCCAAATACAACGCACATCAACCGGTTTGCACAATATCAACTCTGTGTCCCTGTCAAATCCATTGGAATTGCAGTTTAGCATATTTAGGATTAAGTATTCAATTAAACGTATCTCCGCTGCTATTGGTGGTAAGTCCAGAATTTGATGCGCGTTATACCCCACATTTGCTGCCAAATACAGAGCACATTAACCGGTTTACGCAATGTCAACTCTATATCCTGTCGAATCCATTGTATTTGCAGTTTGGCCTATTTGGGCCTAAGTACTCAATTAAACCTATTTTCGCTGTTATTGGTGGTATCTCGACTACTCGATGCGCGTTATACCCGACATTTTCTGCCAAATACAGCGCACGTGCTATTGTTTACATTATGTCAACTCGGGTCGAGTACAAATGCAATGTTTTTGTAGTACTGCATATTCAGGATTCAATACTTCATTGAATGTATCTACACTGCTATTGGTGATATCCCGGCAATTTGAAGCGCGTTTTACTCCTCATTCGCTGCCATATGCTACGCACATCAGAGAGTGTGGGCATTGTCAACTCTGTGTCCCGTCAAATACATTGTAATTGCAGTTTATCATATTAGGCTCAAGTATTTATTTAAACGTATCTCCGCTGCTATTAGTGGTATGTCGACAAATCTATGCGCGTTATACTCCTCATTTGCCGCCAAATACAGCGCACGTGCTCCGGTTTACATTATGTCAACTGGGGTCGAGGACAATTGCAATGTTGTGGCAGTACACCATATTCAGGATTCAATATTTCATTGAACGGATCTACACTGCTGTTTGTGATATCTCGTCAATTCAATGCGCGGTTTACCGCACAAGTGCTGCCAAATAGAGCGCATATCAGCCACTTTGCGCTGTGTCAACTCAGGTCCCTGCCTAATTCATTGTAATTGTATTTTTGCATATTTAGTCTTATGTATTCAATTAAACGTATCTGCGGAGCTATAGGTGGTATGCCTACAATTCGATGCGCGTTATGCTTCACAGTTGCCGCATAATACAGCGCACCTGCTCCTGTTTACATTATGTCAACTCGGGTCGAGGATATATGCAATGTTTTTGTAGTACAGCATATTCGGGATTCAATATTTCATTGAACGTATATACACTGCTATTGGTGATATCTCGACAATTCGAAGCGCCTTATACTCCGCATTCGCTGCCAAATACAACGCACATCAACCGGTTTGCACAATATCAACTCTGTGTCCCTGTCAAATCCATTGGAATTGCAGTTTAGCATATTTAGGATTAAGTATTCAATTAAACGTATCTCCGCTGCTATTGGTGGTAAGTCCAGAATTTGATGCGCGTTATACCCCACATTTGCTGCCAAATACAGAGCACATTAACCGGTTTACGCAATGTCAACTCTATATCCTGTCGAATCCATTGTATTTGCAGTTTGGCCTATTTGGGCCTAAGTACTCAATTAAACCTATTTTCGCTGTTATTGGTGGTATCTCGACTACTCGATGCGCGTTATACCCGACATTTTCTGCCAAATACAGCGCACGTGCTATTGTTTACATTATGTCAACTCGGGTCGAGTACAAATGCAATGTTTTTGTAGTACTGCATATTCAGGATTCAATACTTCATTGAATGTATCTACACTGCTATTGGTGATATCCCGGCAATTTGAAGCGCGTTTTACTCCTCATTCGCTGCCATATGCTACGCACATCAGAGAGTGTGGGCATTGTCAACTCTGTGTCCCGTCAAATACATTGTAATTGCAGTTTATCATATTAGGCTCAAGTATTTATTTAAACGTATCTCCGCTGCTATTAGTGGTATGTCGACAAATCTATGCGCGTTATACTCCTCATTTGCCGCCAAATACAGCGCACGTGCTCCCGTTTACATTATGTCAACTGGGGTCGAGGACAATTGCAATGTTGTGGCAGTACACCATATTCAGGATTCAATATTTCATTGAACGGATCTACACTGCTGTTTGTGATATCTCGTCAATTCAATGCGCGGTTTACCGCACAAGTGCTGTCAAATAGAGCGCATATCAGCCACTTTGCGCTGTGTCAACTCAGGTCCCTGCCTAATTCATTGTAATTGTATTTTTGCATATTTAGTCTTATGTATTCAATTAAACGTATCTGCGGAGCTATAGGTGGTATGCCTACAATTCGATGCGCGTTATGCTTCACAGTTGCCGCATAATACAGCGCACCTGCTCCTGTTTACATGATGTCAACTGGGGTCGAGGACAATTGCAATGTTTTTGCAGTACAGCATATTTAGGAATCAATATTTCATTGAACAGACCTACACAGCTATTTGTGATATCCTGACAATTCGATGCGCGTAGTACTCCTCATTCGCTGCCAAATACTACGCAGGTCAGCCGGTTTGCGCATTGTCAACTCTGTGTCCTGTCAAATACATTGTAATTGCAGATTATCATATTAGGCTCAAGTATTTATTTAAACGTATCTCCGCTGCTATTAGTGGTATGTCGACAAATCTATGCGCGTTATACTCCTCATTTGCCGCCAAATACAGCGGACCTGCTCCTGTTTACATTATGTCAACTGGGGTCGAGGACAAATCCAATGTTTTTGCAGTACAGGATATTCAGGATTCAATATTTCATTGAACGTATATACACTGCTATTGGTGATATCCTGACAATTCGATGCGCGTGATACTCCACATTCCCTGGCAAACACTACGCGGAACAGCCGGTTTGCGCATTGTCAACTCTGTGTCCTGTCAAATACGTTGTAATTGCAGTTTATCATATTAGGCTCAAGTATTTATTTAAACGTATCTCCGCTGCTATTAGTAGTATGTCGACAAATCTATGCGCGTTATACTCCTCATTTGCCGCCAAATACAGCGGACCTGCTCCTGATTACATTATGTCAACCCGGGTCGAGGAGAATTGCAATGTAGTTGTAGTACTGCATATTCAGGATTCAATTCTTCATTGAATGTATCTACACTGCTATTGGTCATATCACGAAAATCGGTGCGCGTAATACTCCAAATTCCCAACCAAATACAGCGCATCTGCTCCTGTTTACATTATTTCAACTCGGGTCGAGGAAAAATGCAATGTTTTTGCCGTTCAGCACATTCAGGATTCGATATTTCATTGAACGGATCCACATTGCTATTTGTGACATCTCGTCAATTCGATGCGCGGTATATCGCACAGTTGCTGCCAAATAGAGCGCAAACCAGCCACTTTGCGCTATGTCAACTCAGGTCCCTGCCCAATTCATTGTAATTGTAGTTTTGCATACTTAGGCCTAAGTATTCAATTAAACGGATCTCCGGTGCTATTGGTGGTATGCCTACAATTCGATGCGCGTTATGCTCCACAGTTGCCGCCAAATACAGCGCACCTGCCCCTGTTTACATTATGTCAACTGGGGTCGAAGACAATTGCAATGTTGTTGCAGTACACCATATTCAGGATTCAATATTTCATTGAACGTACATACACTGCTATTGGTGATATCGCGACAATTCGATGAGCATGATACTCCACATTTCCTGCCAAATACAGCGCATCTGCTCCTGTTTACATTATTTCAACTCGGGTCGAGGAAAAATGCAATGTTTTTGCAGTTCAGCACATTCAGGATTCGATATTTCATTGAACGGATCCACATTGCTATTTGTGATATCTCGTCAATTGGATGCGCGGTATATCGCACAGTTGCTACCAAATAGAGCGCAAACCAGCCACTTTGCGCTATGTCAACTCAGGTCCGTGCCCAATTCATTGTAATTGTAGTTTTGCATACTTAGGCCTAAGTATTCAATTAAACGGATCTCCGGTGCTATTGGTGGTATGCCTACAATTCGATGCGCGTTATGCTCCAGAGCTGCCGCCAAACAGCGCACCTGCTCCTGTTTACATTATGTCAACTCGGGTCGAGGACAAATCCAATGTTTTTGCAGTACAGGATATTCAGGATTCAATATTTCATTGATCGTATATACACTGCTATCAGTGATATCCTGACAATTCGATGCGCGTAGTACTCCTCATTCGCTGCCAAATACTACGCAGATCAGCCGGTTTGCGCATTGTCAACTCTGTGTCCTGTCAAATACATTGTAATTGCAGATTATCATATTAGGCTCAAGTATTTATTTAAACGTATCTCCGCTGCTATTAGTGGTATGTCGACAAATCTATGCGCGTTATACTCCACAGCTGCCGCCAAACAGCGCACCTGCTCCTGTTTACATGATGTCAACTGGGGTCGAGGACAAATCCAATGTTTTTGCAGTACACCATATTCAGGATTCAATATTTCATTGAACGTACATACACTGCTATTGGTGATATCGCGACAATTCGATGAGCATGATACTCCACATTTCCTGCCAAATACAGCGCATCTGCTCCTGTTTACATTATTTCAACTCGGGTCGAGGAAAAATGCAATGTTTTTGCCGTTCAGCACATTCAGGATTCGATATTTCATTGAACGGATCCACATTGCTATTTGTGACATCTCGTCAATTCGATGCGCGGTATATCGCACAGTTGCTGCCAAATAGAGCGCAAACCAGCCACTTTGCGCTATGTCAACTCAGGTCCCTGCCCAATTCATTGTAATTGTAGTTTTGCATACTTAGGCCTAAGTATTCAATTAAACGGATCTCCGGTGCTATTGGTGGTATGCCTACAATTCGATGCGCGTTATGCTCCACAGTTGCCGCCAAATACAGCGCACATGCCCCTGTTTACATTATGTCAACTGGGGTCGAAGACAATTGCAATGTTGTTGCAGTACACCATATTCAGGATTCAATATTTCATTGAACGTACATACACTGCTATTGGTGATATCTCGTCAATTCGATGAGCATGATACTCCACATTTCCTGCCAAATACAGCGCACCTGCTCCTGTTTACATTATTTCAACTCGGGTCGAGGAAAAATGCAATGTTTTTGCAGTTCAGCACATTCAGGATTCGATATTTCATTGAACGGATCCACATTGCTATTTGTGATATCTCGTCAATTGGATGCGCGGTATATCGCACAGTTGCTACCAAATAGAGCGCAAACCAGCCACTTTGCGCTATGTCAACTCAGGTCCGTGCCCAATTCATTGTAATTGTAGTTTTGATTACTTAGGCCTAAGTATTCAATTAAACGGATCTCCGGTGCTATTGGTGGTATGCCTACAATTCGATGCGCGTTATGCTCCAGAGCTGCCGCCAAACAGCGCACCTGCTCCTGTTTACATTATGTCAACTCGGGTCGAGGACAAATCCAATGTTTTTGCAGTACAGGATATTCAGGATTCAATATTTCATTGATCGTATATACACTGCTATCAGTGATATCCTGACAATTCGATGCGCGTAGTACTCCTCATTCGCTGCCAAATACTACGCAGATCAGCCGGTTTGCGCATTGTCAACTCTGTGTCCTGTCAAATACATTGTAATTGCAGATTATCATATTAGGCTCAAGTATTTATTTAAACGTATCTCCGCTGCTATTAGTGGTATGTCGACAAATCTATGCGCGTTATACTCCACAGCTGCCGCCAAACAGCGCACCTGCTCCTGTTTACATGATGTCAACTGGGGTCGAGGACAAATCCAATGTTTTTGCAGTACAGGATATTCAGGATTCAATATTGCATTGATCGTATATACACTGCTATCAGTGATATCCTGACAATTCGACGCGCGTTGTACTCCTCATTCGCTGCCAAATACTACGCAAATCAGCCGGTTTGCGCAATGTCAACTCTGTGTCCTGTCAAATACATTGTAATTGCAGATTATCATATTAGGCTCAAGTATTTATTTAAACGTATCTCCGCTGCTATTAGTGGTATGTCGACAAATCTATGCGCGTTATACTCCTCATTTGCCGCCAAATACAGCGGACCTGCTCCTGTTTACATGATGTCAACTCGGGTCGAGGACAAATCCAATGTTTTTGCAGTACAGGATATTCAGGATTCAATATTTCATTGATCGTATATACACTGCTATCAGTGATATCCTGACAATTCGATGCGCGTAGTACTCCTCATTCGCTGCCAAATACTACGCAGGTCAGCCGGTTTGCGCATTGTCAACTCTGTGTCCTGTCAAATACATTGTAATTGCAGATTATCATATTAGGCTCAAGTATTTATTTAAACGTATCTCCGCTGCTATTAGTGGTATGTCGACAAATCTATGCGCGTTATACTCCTCATTTGCCGCCAAATACAGCGGACCTGCTCCTGTTTACATTATGTCAACTGGGGTCGAGGACAAATCCAATGTTTTTGCAGTACAGGATATTCAGGATTCAATATTTCATTGAACGTATATACACTGCTATTGGTGATATCCTGACAATTCGATGCGCGTGATACTCCACATTCCCTGGCAAACACTACGCGGAACAGCCGGTTTGCGCATTGTCAACTCTGTGTCCTGTCAAATACGTTGTAATTGCAGTTTATCATATTAGGCTCAAGTATTTATTTAAACGTATCTCCGCTGCTATTAGTAGTATGTCGACAAATCTATGCGCGTTATACTCCTCATTTGCCGCCAAATACAGCGGACCTGCTCCTGATTACATTATGTCAACCCGGGTCGAGGAGAATTGCAATGTAGTTGTAGTACTGCATATTCAGGATTCAATTCTTCATTGAATGTATCTACACTGCTATTGGTCATATCACGAAAATCGGTGCGCGTAATACTCCAAATTCCCAACCAAATACAGCGCATCTGCGCCTGTTTACATTATTTCAACTCGGGTCGAGGAAAAATGCAATGTTTTTGCCGTTCAGCACATTCAGGATTCGATATTTCATTGAACGGATCCACATTGCTATTTGTGACATCTCGTCAATTCGATGCGCGGTATATCGCACAGTTGCTGCCAAATAGAGCGCAAACCAGCCACTTTGCGCTATGTCAACTCAGGTCCCTGCCCAATTCATTGTAATTGTAGTTTTGCATACTTAGGCCTAAGTATTCAATTAAACGGATCTCCGGTGCTATTGGTGGTATGCCTACAATTCGATGCGCGTTATGCTCCACAGTTGCCGCCAAATACAGCGCACATGCCCCTGTTTACATTATGTCAACTGGGGTCGAAGACAATTGCAATGTTGTTGCAGTACACCATATTCAGGATTCAATATTTCATTGAACGTACATACACTGCTATTGGTGATATCGCGACAATTCGATGAGCATGATACTCCACATTTCCTGCCAAATACAGCGCATCTGCTCCTGTTTACATTATTTCAACTCGGGTCGAGGAAAAATGCAATGTTTTTGCCGTTCAGCACATTCAGGATTCGATATTTCATTGAACGGATCCACATTGCTATTTGTGACATCTCGTCAATTCGATGCGCGGTATATCGCACAGTTGCTGCCAAATAGAGCGCAAACCAGCCACTTTGCGCTATGTCAACTCAGGTCCCTGCCCAATTCATTGTAATTGTAGTTTTGCATACTTAGGCCTAAGTATTCAATTAAACGGATCTCCGGTGCTATTGGTGGTATGCCTACAATTCGATGCGCGTTATGCTCCACAGTTGCCGCCAAATACAGCGCACCTGCCCCTGTTTACATTATGTCAACTGGGGTCGAAGACAATTGCAATGTTGTTGCAGTACACCATATTCAGGATTCAATATTTCATTGAACGTACATACACTGCTATTGGTGATATCCCGACAATTCGATGAGCATGATACTCCACATTTCCTGCCCAATTCGGCGCACCTGCTCCTGTTTACATTATTTCAACTCGGGTCGAGGAAAAATGCAATGTTTTTGCAGTTCAGCACATTCAGGATTCGATATTTCATTGAACGGATCCACATTGCTATTTGTGATATCTCGTCAATTGGATGCGCGGTATATCGCACAGTTGCTACCAAATAGAGCGCAAACCAGCCACTTTGCGCTATGTCAACTCAGGTCCGTGCCCAATTCATTGTAATTGTAGTTTTGATTACTTAGGCCTAAGTATTCAATTAAACGGATCTCCGGTGCTATTGGTGGTATGCCTACAATTCGATGCGCGTTATGCTCCAGAGCTGCCGCCAAACAGCGCACCTGCTCCTGTTTACATTATGTCAACTCGGGTCGAGGACAAATCCAATGTTTTTGCAGTACAGGATATTCAGGATTCAATATTTCATTGATCGTATATACACTGCTATCAGTGATATCCTGACAATTCGATGCGCGTAGTACTCCTCATTCGCTGCCAAATACTACGCAGATCAGCCGGTTTGCGCATTGTCAACTCTGTGTCCTGTCAAATACATTGTAATTGCAGATTATCATATTAGGCTCAAGTATTTATTTAAACGTATCTCCGCTGCTATTAGTGGTATGTCGACAAATCTATGCGCGTTATACTCCTCATTTGCCGCCAAATACAGCGGGCCTGCTCCTGTTTACATTATGTCAACTGGGGTCGAGGACAAATCCAATGTTTTTGCAGTACAGGATATTCAGGATTCAATATTTCATTGAACGTATATACACTGCTATTGGTGATATCCTGAAAATTCGATGCGCGTGATACTCCACATTCCCTGGCAAATACTACGCGGAACAGCCGGTTTGCGCATTGTCAACTCTGTGTCCTGTCAAATACGTTGTAATTGCAGTTTATCATATTAGGCTCAAGTATTTATTTAAACGTATCTCCGCTGCTATTAGTGGTATGTCGACAAATCTATGCGCGTTATACTCCTCATTTGCCGCCAAATACAGCGCACGTGCTCCCGTTTACATTGTGTCAACTGCGGTCGAGAACAATTGCAATGTTGTGGCAGTACAGCACAGTCAGGATTCAATATTTCATTGAAGAGATCTACACTGCTGTTTGTGATATCTCGTCAATTCGATGCGCGGTTTACCGCACAAGTGCTGCCAAATAGAGCGCATATCAGCCACTTTGCGCTGTGTCAACTCAGGTACCTGCCTAATTCATTGTAATTGTATCTTTGCATATTTAGTCTTATGTATTCAATTAAACGTATCTGCGGAGCTATGGGTGGTATGCCTACAATTCGATGCGCGTTATGCTTCACAGTTGCCGCCTAATACAGCGCACCTGCTCCTGTTTACATTATGTCAACTCGGGTCGAGGACATATGCAATGTTTTTGTAGTACAGCATATTCGGGATTCAATATTTCATTGAACGTATATACACTGCTATTGGTGATATCTCGATAATTCGAAGCGCCTTATACTCCTCATTCGCTGCCAAATACAACGCACATCAACCGGTTTGCACAATATCAACTCTGTGTCCCTGTCAAATCCATTGGAATTGCAGTTTAGCATATTTAGGATTAAGTATTCAATTAAACGTATCTCCGCTGCTATTGGTGGTAAGTCCAGAATTTGATGCGCGTTATACCCCACATTTGCTGCCAAATACAGAGCACATTAACCGGTTTACGCAATGTCAACTCTATATCCTGTCGAATCCATTGTATTTGCAGTTTGGCCTATTTGGGCCTATGTACTCAATTAAACCTATTTTCGCTGTTATTGGTGGTATCTCGACAACTCGATGCGCGTTATACCCGACATTTTCTGCCAAATACAGCGCACGTGCTATTGTTTACATTATGTCAACTCGGGTCGAGTACAAATGCAATGTTTTAGTAGTACTGCATATTCAGGATTCAATACTTCATTGAATGTATCTACACTGCTATTGGTGATATCCCGGCAATTTGAAGCGCGTTTTACTCCTCATTCGCTGCCATATGCTACGCACATCAGAGAGTGTGGGCATTGTCAACTCTGTGTCCCGTCAAATACATTGTAATTGCAGTTTATCATATTAGGCTCAAGTATTTATTTAAACGTATCTCCGCTGCTATTAGTGGTATGTCGACAAATCTATGCGCGTTATACTCCTCATTTGCCGCCAAATACAGCGGACCTGCACCTGTTTACATGATGTCAACTGGGGTCGAGGACAATTGCAATGTTTTTGCAGTACAGCATATTTAGGAATCAATATTTCATTGAACAGACCTACACAGCTATTTGTGATATCTCGTCAATTCGATGCGCGGTATGCCGCACAGTTGCTGCCAAATAGAGCGCAAATCAGCCACTTTGCGCTATGCAAACTCAGGTCCGTGCCAAATTGATTGTAATTGTATTTTTGCATATTTAGGCTTATGTATTCAAATTAAACGTATCTCCGGTGCTATAGGTGGTATGCCTACAATTCGATGCGCGTTATGCTCCAGAGCTGCCGCCAAACAGCGCACCTGCTCCTGTTTACATTATGTCAACTCGGGTCGAGGACAAATCCAATGTTTTTGCAGTACAGGATATTCAGGATTCAATATTTCATAGATCGTATATACACTGCTATCAGTGATATCCTGACAATTCGATGCGCGTAGTACTCCTCATTCGCTGCCAAATACTACGCAGATCAGCCGGTTTGCGCATTGTCAACTCTGTGTCCTGTCAAATACATTGTAATTGCAGATTATCATATTAGGCTCAAGTATTTATTTAAACGTATCTCCGCTGCTATTAGTGGTATGTCGACAAATCTATGCGCGTTATACTCCTCATTTTCCGCCAAATACAGCGGGCCTGCTCCTGTTTACATTATGTCAACTGGGGTCGAGGACAAATCCAATGTTTTTGCAGTACAGGATATTCAGGATTCAATATTTCATTGAACGTATATACACTGCTATTGGTGATATCCTGACAATTCGATGCGCGTGATACTCCACATTCCCTGGCAAATACTACGCGGAACAGCCGGTTTGCGCATTGTCAACTCTGTGTCCTGTCAAATACGTTGTAATTGCAGTTTATCATATTAGGCTCAAGTATTTATTTAAACGTATCTCCGCTGCTATTAGTGGTATGTCGACAAATCTATGCGCGTTATACTCCACATTTGCCGCCAAATACAGCGGACCTGCTCCTGTTTACATGATGTCAACTCGGGTCGAGGACAAATCCAATGTTTTTGCAGTACAGGATATTCAGGATTCAATATTTCATTGATCGTATATACACTGCTATCAGTGATATCCTGACAATTCGATGCGCGTAGTACTCCTTATTCGCTGCCAAATACTACGCAGGTCAGCCGGTTTGCGCATTGTCAACTCTGTGTCCTGTCAAATACATTGTAATTGCAGATTATCATATTAGGCTCAAGTATTTATTTAAACGTATCTCCGCTGCTATTAGTGGTATGTCGACAAATCTATGCGCGTTATACTCCTCATTTGCCGCCAAATACAGCGGACCTGCTCCTGTTTACATTATGTCAACTGGGGTCGAGGACAAATCCAATGTTTTTGCAGTACAGGATATTCAGGATTCAATATTTCATTGAACGTATATACACTGCTATTGGTGATATCCTGACAATTCGATGCGCGTGATACTCCACATTCCCTGGCAAACACTACGCGGAACAGCCGGTTTGCGCATTGTCAACTCTGTGTCCTGTCAAATACGTTGTAATTGCAGTTTATCATATTAGGCTCAAGTATTTATTTAAACGTATCTCCGCTGCTATTAGTAGTATGTCGACAAATCTATGCGCGTTATACTCCTCATTTGCCGCCAAATACAGCGGACCTGCTCCTGATTACATTATGTCAACCCGGGTCGAGGAGAATTGCAATGTAGTTGTAGTACTGCATATTCAGGATTCAATTCTTCATTGAATGTATCTACACTGCTATTGGTCATATCACGACAATCGGTGCGCGTGATACTCCACATTCCCAACCAAATACAGCGCACCTGCTCCTGTTTACATTATTTCAACTCGGGTCAAGGAAAAATGCAATGTTTTTGCAGTACAGCACATTCAGGATTCGATATTTCATTGAACGGATCTACACTGCTATTTGTGATATCTCGTCAATTGGATGCGCGGTATATCGCACAGTTGCTGCCAAATAGAGCGCATATCAGCCACTTTGCGCTGTGTCAACTCAGGTCCCTGCCCAATTCATTGTAATTGTAGTTTTGCATACTTAGGCCTAAGTATTCAATTAAACGGATCTCCGGTGCTATTGGTGGTATGCCTACAATTCGATGCGCGTTATGCTCTACAGTTGCCGTCAAATACAGCGCACATGCCCCTGTTTACATTATGTCAACTGGGGTCGAAGACAATTGCAATGTCGTTGCAGTACACCATATTCAGGATTCAATATTTCATTGAACGTACATACACTGCTATTGGTGATATCCCGACAATTCGATGAGCGTTATACTCCTCATTCGCTGCAGAATACTACGCACATCAGCCGGTTGGCGCATTGTCAACTCTGTGTCCTGTCAAATACATTGTAATTGCAGTTTACCATATTAGGCTCAAGTATTTATTTAAACGTATCTCCGTTGCTATTCGTGGTACGTCGACAAATCTATGCGCGTTATACTCCTCATTTGCCGCCAAATACAGCGCACGTGCTCCCGTTTACATTATGTCAACTGGGGTCGAGGAAAAATGCAATGTTTTTGCAGTACACCATATTCAGGATTCAATATTTCATTGAACGGATCTACACTGCTGTTTGTGATATCTCGTCAATTCAATGCGCGGTTTACCGCACAAGTGCTGCCAAATAGAGCGCATATCAGCCACTTTGCGCTGTGTCAACTCAGGTCCCTGCCTAATTCATTGTAATTGTATTTTTGTATATTTAGTCTTATGTATTCAATTAAACGTATCTGCGGAGCTATAGGTGGTATGCCTACAATTCGATGCGCGTTATGCTTCACAGTTGCCGCATAATACAGCGCACCTGCTCCTGTTTACATTATGTCAACTCGGGTCGAGGATATATGCAATGTTTTTGTAGTACAGCATATTCGGGATTCAATATTTCATTGAACGTATATACACTGCTATTGGTGATATCTCGACAATTCGAAGCGCCTTATACTCCTTATTCGCTGCCAAATGCAACGCACATCAACCGGTTTGCACAATATCAACTCTGTGTCCCTGTCAAATCCATTGGAATTGCAGTTTAGCATATTTAGGATTAAGTATTCAAATAAACGTATCTCCGCTGCTATTGGTGGTAAGTCCAGAATTTGATGCGCGTTATACCCCACATTTGCTGCCAAATACAGAGCACATTAACCGGTTTACGCAATGTCAACTCTATATCCTGTCGAATCCATTGTATTTGCAGTTTGGCCTATTTGGGCCTAAGTACTCAATTAAACCTATTTTCGCTGTTATTGGTGGTATCTCGACAACTCGATGCGCGTTATACCCGACATTTTCTGCCAAATACAGCGCACGTGCTATTGTTTACATTATGTCAACTCGGGTCGAGTACAAATGCAATGTTTTTGTAGTACTGCATATTCAGGATTCAATACTTCATTGAATGTATCTACACTGCTATTGGTGATATCCCGGCAATTTGAAGCGCGTTTTACTCCTCATTCGCTGCCATATGCTACGCACATCAGAGAGTGTGGGCATTGTCAACTCTGTGTCCCGTCAAATACATTGTAATTGCAGTTTATCATATTAGGCTCAAGTATTTATTTAAACGTATCTCCGCTGCTATTAGTGGTATGTCGACAAATCTATGCGCGTTATACTCCTCATTTGCCGCCAAATACAGCGCACGTGCTCCCGTTTACATTATGTCAACTGGGGTCGAGGACAATTGCAATGTTGTGGCAGTACACCATATTCAGGATTCAATATTTCATTGAACGGATCTACACTGCTGTTTGTGATATCTCGTCAATTCAATGCGCGGTTTACCGCACAAGTGCTGCCAAATAGAGCGCATATCAGCCACTTTGCGCTGTGTCAACTCAGGTCCCTGCCTAATTCATTGTAATTGTATTTTTGCATATTTAGTCTTATGTATTCAATTAAACGTATCTGCGGAGCTATAGGTGGTATGCCTACAATTCGATGCGCGTTATGCTTCACAGTTGCCGCATAATACAGCGCACCTGCTCCTGTTTACATTATGTCAACTCGGGTCGAGGATATATGCAATGTTTTTGTAGTACAGCAAATTCGGGATTCAATATTTCATTGAACGTATATACACTGCTATTGGTGATATCTCGACAATTCGAAGCGCCTTATACTCCTCATTCGCTGCCAAATACAACGCACATCAACCGGTTTGCACAATATCAACTCTGTGTCCCTGTCAAATCCATTGGAATTGCAGTTTAGCATATTTAGGATTAAGTATTCAATTAAACGTATCTCCGCTGCTATTGGTGGTAAGTCCAGAATTTGATGCGCGTTATACCCCACATTTGCTGCCAAATACAGAGCACATTAACCGGTTTACGCAATGTCAACTCTATATCCTGTCGAATCCATTGTATTTGCAGTTTGGCCTATTTGGGCCTAAGTACTCAATTAAACCTATTTTCGCTGTTATTGGTGGTATCTCGACAACTCGATGCGCGTTATACCCGACATTTTCTGCCAAATACAGCGCACGTGCTATTGTTTACATTATGTCAACTCGGGTCGAGTACAAATGCAATGTTTTTGTAGTACTGCATATTCAGGATTCAATACTTCATTGAATGTATCTACACTGCTATTGGTGATATCCCGGCAATTTGAAGCGCGTTTTACTCCTCATTCGCTGCCATATGCTACGCACATCAGAGAGTGTGGGCATTGTCAACTCTGTGTCCCGTCAAATACATTGTAATTGCAGTTTATCATATTAGGCTCAAGTATTTATTTAAACGTATCTCCGCTGCTATTAGTGGTATGTCGACAAATCTATGCGCGTTATACTCCTCATTTGCCGCCAAATACAGCGGACCTGCACCTGTTTACATGATGTCAACTGGGGTCGAGGACAATTGCAATGTTTTTGCAGTACAGCATATTTAGGAATCAATATTTCATTGAACAGACCTACACAGCTATTTGTGATATCTCGTCAATTCGATGCGCGGTATGCCGCACAGTTGCTGCCAAATAGAGCGCAAATCAGCCACTTTGCGCTATGCAAACTCAGGTCCGTGCCAAATTCATTGTAATTGTATTTTTGCATATTTAGGCTTATGTATTCAAATTAAACGTATCTCCGGTGCTATAGGTGGTATGCCTACAATTCGATGCGCGTTATGCTCCAGAGCTGCCGGCAAACAGCGCACCTGCTCCTGTTTACATTATGTCAACTGGGGTCGAGGACAAATCCAATGTTTTTGCAGTACAGGATATTCAGGATTCAATATTTCATTGAACGTATATACACTGCTATTGGTGATATCCTGACAATTCGATGCGCGTGATACTCCACATTCCCTGGCAAATACTACGCGGAACAGCCGGTTTGCGCATTGTCAACTCTGTGTCCTGTCAAATACGTTGTAATTGCAGTTTATCATATTAGGCTCAAGTATTTATTTAAACGTATCTCCGCTGCTATTAGTGGTATATCGACAAATCTATGCGCGTTATACTCCTCATTTGCCGCCAAATACAGCGGACCTGCTCCTGTTTACATGATGTCAACTCGGGTCGAGGACAAATCCAATGTTTTTGCAGTACAGGATATTCAGGATTCAATATTTCATTGATCGTATATACACTGCTATCAGTGATATCCTGACAATTCGATGCGCGTAGTACTCCTCATTCGCTGTCAAATACTACGCAGGTCAGCCGGTTTGCGCATTGTCAACTCTGTGTCCTGTCAAATACATTGTAATTGCAGATTATCATATTAGGCTCAAGTATTTATTTAAGCGTATCTCCGCTGCTATTAGTGGTATGTCGGCGCGTTATACTCCTCATTTGCCGCCAAATACAGCGCACGTGCTCCCGTTTACATTGTGTCAACTGCGGTCGAGAACAATTGCAATGTTGTGGCAGTACAGCACAGTCAGGATTCAATATTTCATTGAAGAGATCTACACTGCTGTTTGTGATATCTCGTCAATTCGATGCGCGGTTTACCGCACAAGTGCTGCCAAATAGAGCGCATATCAGCCACTTTGCGCTGTGTCACCTCAGGTACCTGCCTAATTCATTGAAATTGTATCTTTGCATATTTAGTCTTATGTATTCAATTAAACGTATCTGCGGAGCTATGGGTGGTATGCCTACAATTCGATGCGCGTTATGCTTCACAGTTGCCGCCTAATACAGCGCACCTGCTCCTGTTTACATTATGTCAACTCGGGTCGAGGACATATGCAATGTTTTTGTAGTACAGCATATTCGGGATTCAATATTTCATTGAACGTATATACACTGCTATTGGTGATATCTCGATAATTCGAAGCGCCTTATACTCCTCATTCGCTGCCAAATACAACGCACATCAACCGGTTTGCACAATATCAACTCTGTGTCCCTGTCAAATCCATTGGAATTGCAGTTTAGCATATTTAGGATTAAGTATTCAATTAAACGTATCTCCGCTGCTATTGGTGGTAAGTCCAGAATTTGATGCGCGTTATACCCCACATTTGCTGCCAAATACAGAGCACATTAACCGGTTTACGCAATGTCAACTCTATATCCTGTCGAATCCATTGTATTTGCAGTTTGGCCTATTTGGGCCTAAGTACTCAATTAAACCTATTTTCGCTGTTATTGGTGGTATCTCGACTACTCGATGCGCGTTATACCCGACATTTTCTGCCAAATACAGCGCACGTGCTATTGTTTACATTATGTCAACTCGGGTCGAGTACAAATGCAATGTTTTTGTAGTACTGCATATTCAGGATTCAATACTTCATTGAATGTATCTACACTGCTATTGGTGATATCCCGGCAATTTGAAGCGCGTTTTACTCCTCATTCGCTGCCATATGCTACGCACATCAGAGAGTGTGGGCATTGTCAACTCTGTGTCCCGTCAAATACATTGTAATTGCAGTTTATCATATTAGGCTCAAGTATTTATTTAAACGTATCTCCGCTGCTATTAGTGGTATGTCGACAAATCTATGCGCGTTATACTCCTCATTTGCCGCCAAATACAGCGGACCTGCACCTGTTTACATGATGTCAACTGGGGTCGAGGACAATTGCAATGTTTTTGCAGTACAGCATATTTAGGAATCAATATTTCATTGAACAGACCTACACAGCTATTTGTGATATCTCGTCAATTCGATGCGCGGTATGCCGCACAGTTGCTGCCAAATAGAGCGCAAATCAGCCACTTTGCGCTATGCAAACTCAGGTCCGTGCCAAATTCATTGTAATTGTATTTTTGCATATTTAGGCTTATGTATTCAAATTAAACGTATCTCCGGTGCTATAGGTGGTATGCCTACAATTCGATGCGCGTTATGCTCCAGAGCTGCCGCCAAACAGCGCACCTGCTCCTGTTTACATTATGTCAACTCGGGTCGAGGACAAATCCAATGTTTTTGCAGTACAGGATATTCAGGATTCAATATTTCATTGATCGTATATACACTGCTATCAGTGATATCCTGACAATTCGATGCGCGTAGTACTCCTCATTCGCTGCCAAATACTACGCAGATCAGCCGGTTTGCGCATTGTCAACTCTGTGTCCTGTCAAATACATTGTAATTGCAGATTATCATATTAGGCTCAAGTATTTATTTAAACGTATCTCCGCTGCTATTAGTGGTATGTCGACAAATCTATGCGCGTTATACTCCTCATTTTCCGCCAAATACAGCGGGCCTGCTCCTGTTTACATTATGTCAACTGGGGTCGAGGACAAATCCAATGTTTTTGGAGTACAGGATATTCAGGATTCAATATTTCATTGAACGTATATACACTGCTATTGGTGATATCCTGACAATTCGATGCGCGTGATACTCCACATTCCCTGGCAAATACTACGCGGAACAGCCGGTTTGCGCATTGTCAACTCTGTGTCCTGTCAAATACGTTGTAATTGCAGTTTATCATATTAGGCTCAAGTATTTATTTAAACGTATCTCCGCTGCTATTAGTGGTATGTCGACAAATCTATGCGCGTTATACTCCACATTTGCCGCCAAATACAGCGGACCTGCTCCTGTTTACATGATGTCAACTCGGGTCGAGGACAAATCCAATGTTTTTGCAGTACAGGATATTCAGGATTCAATATTTCATTGATCGTATATACACTGCTATCAGTGATATCCTGACAATTCGATGCGCGTAGTACTCCTCATTCGCTGCCAAATACTACGCAGATCAGCCGATTTGCGCATTGTCAACTCTGTGTCCTGTCAAATACATTGTAATTGCAGATTATCATATTAGGCTCAAGTATTTATTTAAACGTATCTCCGCTGCTATTAGTGGTATGTCGACAAATCTATGCGCGTTATACTCCTCATTTGCCGCCAAATACAGCGGACCTGCTCCTGTTTACATTATGTCAACTGGGGTCGAGGACAAATCCAATGTTTTTGCAGTACAGGATATTCAGGATTCAATATTTCATTGAACGTATATACACTGCTATTGGTGATATCCTG
Organism: Bombus hypnorum; assembly: GCA_911387925.2. NCBI lineage: Eukaryota > Metazoa > Arthropoda > Insecta > Hymenoptera > Apidae > Bombus > Bombus hypnorum. The sequence continues at coordinate 2,077,377 of CAJVQY020000009.1, read as the reverse complement.
ACAATTCGATGCGCGTGATACTCCACATTCCCTGGCAAACACTACGCGGAACAGCCGGTTTGCGCATTGTCAACTCTGTGTCCTGTCAAATACGTTGTAATTGCAGTTTATCATATTAGGCTCAAGTATTTATTTAAACGTATCTCCGCTGCTACTAGTAGTATGTCGACAAATCTATGCGCGTTATACTCCTCATTTGCCGCCAAACACAGCGGACCTGCTCCTGATTACATTATGTCAACCCGGGTCGAGGAGAATTGCAATGTAGTTGTAGTACTGCATATTCAGGATTCAATTCTTCATTGAATGTATCTACACTGCTATTGGTCATATCACGAAAATCGGTGCGCGTGATACTCCAAATTCCCAACCAAATACAGCGCATCTGCTCCTGTTTACATTATTTCAACTCGGGTCGAGGAAAAATGCAATGTTTTTGCCGTTCAGCACATTCAGGATTCGATATTTCATTGAACGGATCCACATTGCTATTTGTGATATCTCGTCAATTCGATGCGCGGTATATCGCACAGTTGCTGCCAAATAGAGCGCAAACCAGCCACTTTGCGCTATGTCAACTCAGGTCCCTGCCCAATTCATTGTAATTGTAGTTTTGCATACTTAGGCCTAAGTATTCAATTAAACGGATCTCCGGTGCTATTGGTGGTATGCCTACAATTCGATGCGCGTTATGCTCCACAGTTGCCGCCAAATACAGCGCACATGCCCCTGTTTACATTATGTCAACTGGGGTCGAAGACAATTGCAATGTTGTTGCAGTACACCATATTCAGGATTCAATATTTCATTGAACGTACATACACTGCTATTGGTGATATCCCGACAATTCGATGAGCGTTATACTCCTCATCCGCTGCCAAAGACAACTCACATCAGAGAATTGGCGCATTGTCAACTCTGTGTCCTGTCAAATACATTGTAATTGCAGTTTATCATATTAGGCTCAAGTATTTATTTAAAAGTATCTCCGCTGCTATTCGTGGTACGTCGACAAATCTATGCGCGTTATACTCCTCATTTGCCGCCAAATACAGCGTACCTGCTCCTGTTTACACTATGTCAACTCGGATCGAGGACAAATGCAATGTTGTTGCAGTACATCATACACAGGATTCAATATTTCATTGAACGTATGTACACTACCATGGTGATATCGCGACAATTCGATGAGCATGATACTCCATATTTCCTGCCAAATACAGCGCATCTGCTCCTGTTTACATTATTTCAACTCGGGTCGAGGAAAAATGCAATGTTTTTGCAGTTCAGCACATTCAGGATTCGATATTTCATTGAACGGATCCACATTGCTATTTGTGATATCTCGTCAATTGGATGCGCGGTATATCGCACAGTTGCTGCCAAATAGAGCGCAAACCAGCCACTTTGCGCTATGTCAACTCAGGTCCCTGCCCAATTCATTGTAATTGTAGTTTTGCATACTTAGGCCTAAGTATTCAATTAAACGGATCTCCGGTGCTATTGGTGGTATGCCTACAATTCGATGCGCGTTATGCTCCAGAGCTGCCGCCAAACAGCGCACCTGCTCCTGTTTACATTATGTCAACTCGGGTCGAGGACAAATCCAATGTTTTTGCAGTACAGGATATTCAGGATTCAATATTTCATCGATCGTATATACACTGCTATCAGTGATATCCTGACAATTCGATGCGCGTAGTACTCCTCATTCGCTGCCAAATACTACGTTGATCAGCCGGTTTGCGCATTGTCAACTCTGTGTCCTGTCAAATACATTGTAATTGCAGATTATAATATTAGGCTCAAGTATTTATTTAAACGTATCTCCGCTGCTATTAGTGGTATGTCGACAAATCTATGCGCGTTATACTCCTCATTTGCCCCCAAATACAGCGGGCCTGCTCCTGTTTACATTATGTCAACTGGGGTCGAGGACAAATCGAATGTTTTTGCAGTACAGGATATTCGGGATTCAATATTTCATTGATCGTATATACACTGCTATCAGTGATATCCTGACAATTCGATGCGCGTAGTACTCCTCATTCGCTGCCAAATACTACGCAGATCAGCCGGTTTGCGCATTGTCAACTCTGTGTCCTGTCAAATACATTGTAATTGCAGATTATCATATTAGGCTCAAGTATTTATTTAAACGTATCTCCGCTGCTATTAGTGGTATGTCGACAAATCTATGCGCGTTATACTCCTCATTTGCCGCCAAATACAGCGGACCTGCTCCTGTTTACATTATGTCAACTGGGGTCGAGGACAAATCCAATGTTTTTGCAGTACAGGATATTCAGGATTCAATATTTCATTGAACGTATATACACTGCTATTGGTGATATCCTGACAATTCGATGCGCGTGATACTCCACATTCCCTGGCAAACACTACGCGGAACTGCCGGTTTGCGCATTGTCAACTCTGTGTCCTGTTAAATACGTTGTAATTGCAGTTTATCATATTAGGCTCAAGTATTTATTTAAACGTATCTCCGCTGCTATTAGTAGTATGTCGACAAATCTATGCGCGTTATACTCCTCATTTGCCGCCAAATACAGCGGACCTGCTCCTGATTACATTATGTCAACCCGGGTCGAGGAGAATTGCAATGTAGTTGTAGTACTGCATATTCAGGATTCAATTCTTCATTGAATGTATCTACACTGCTATTGGTCATATCACGAAAATCGGTGCGCGTGATACTCCAAATTCCCAACCAAATACAGCGCAACTGCTCCTGTTTACATTATTTCAACTCGGGTCGAGGAAAAATGCAATGTTTTTGCCGTTCAGCACATTCAGGATTCGATATTTCATTGAACGGATCCACATTGCTATTTGTGATATCTCGTCAATTCGATGCGCGGTATATCGCACAGTTGCTGCCAAATAGAACGCAAACCAGCCACTTTGCGCTATGTCAACTCAGGTCCCTGCCCAATTCATTGTAATTGTAGTTTTGCATACTTAGGCCTAAGTATTCAATTAAACGGATCTCCGGTGCTGTTGGTGGTATGCCTACAATTCGATGCGCGTTATGCTCCACAGTTGCCGCCAAATACAGCGCACATGCCCCTGTTTACATTATGTCAACTGGGGTCGAAGACAATTGCAATGTTGTTGCAGTACACCATATTCAGGATTCAATATTTCATTGAACGTACATACGCTGCTATTGGTGATATCCCGACAATTCGATGAGCGTTATACTCCTCATCCGCTGCCAAAGACAACTCACATCAGAGAATTGGCGCATTGTCAACTCTGTGTCCTGTCAAATACATTGTAATTGCAGTTTATCATATTAGGCTCAAGTATTTATTTCAAAGTATCTCCGCTGCTATTCGTGGTACGTCGACAAATCTATGCGCGTTATACTCCTCATTTGCCGCCAAATACAGCGTACCTGCTCCTGTTTACACTATGTCAACTCGGATCGAGGACAAATGCAATGTTGTGGCAGTACATCATATACAGGATTCAATATTTCATTGAACGTATGTACACTACCATGGTGATATCGCGACAATTCGATGAGCATGATACTCCACATTTCCTGCCAAATACAGCGCATCTGCTCCTGTTTACATTATTTCAACTCGGGTCGAGGAAAAATGCAATGTTTTTGCAGTTCAGCACATTCAGGATTCGATATTTCATTGAACGGATCCACATTGCTATTTGTGATATCTCGTCAATTGGATGCGCGGTATATCGCACAGTTGCTGCCAAATAGAGCGCAAACCAGCCACTTTGCGCTATGTCAACTCAGGTCCCTGCCCAATTCATTGTAATTGTAGTTTTGCATACTTAGGCCTAAGTATTCAATTAAACGGATCTCCGGTGCTATTGGTGGTATGCCTACAATACGATGCGCGTTATGCTCCACAGTTGCCGCCAAATACAGCGCACATGCCCCTGTTTACATTATGTCAACTGGGGTCGAAGACAATTGCAATGTTGTTGCAGTACACCATATTCAGGATTCAATATTTCATTGAACGTACATACACTGCTATTGGTGATATCCCGACAATTCGATGAGCGTTATACTCCTCATTCGCTGCAGAATACTACGCACATCAGCCGGTTGGCGCATTGTCAACTCTGTGTCCTGTCAAATACATTGTAATTGCAGTTTATCACATTAGGCTCAAGTATATATTTAAACGTATCTCCGTTGCTATTCGTGGTACGTCGACAAATCTATGCGCGTTATACTCCTCATTTGCCGCCAAATACAGCGCACGTGCTCCCGTTTACATGATGTCAACTGGGGTCGAGGACAATTGCAATATGGTGGCAGTACACCATATTCAGGATTCAATATTTCATTGAACGGATCTACACTGCTATTGTTGATATCTCGACAATTCGATGCGCGCTATACCGCACAGTTGCTGCCAAATAGAGCGCAAATCAGCCACTTCGCGCTATGTCAACTCAGGTCCCTGCCTAATTCATTGTAATTGTTTTTTTGCATATTTAGGCCTATGTATTCAATTAAACGTATCTCCGGTGCTATTGGTGGTATGCCTACAATTCGATGCGCGTTATGCTCCACAGTTGCCGCCAAACAACGGACCTGCTCCTGTTTATATTATGTCAACTGGGTTCGAAGACAAATGCAATGTTCTTGTAGTACTGCATACTCAGGATTCAATATTTCATTGAATGTATCTACACTGCTATTGGTGATATCACGACAATTCGATGCGCGTGATACTCCATATTTCCTGCCAAATACAGCGCACCTACTCCTGTTTACATTATGTCATTCGGGTCGAGGACAAATGCAATGTTTTTGCAGTACAGCACATTCAGGATTCAATATTTCATTGAACGGATCTACACTGCTATTGGTGATATCCCGACAATGTGAAGCGCGTTATACTCCTCATTCTCTGCCAAATACTACGCACATCAGAGTGTTTGCGCATTGTCAACTCTGTGTACTGTCAAATTCATTGTAATTGCAGTTTATCATATTAGGCACAAGTATTTATTTAAACGTATCTCCGCTGCTATTCGTGGTATGTCGACAAATCTATGCGCGTTATACTCCTCATTTGCTGCCAAATACAGCGCACCTGCTCCTGTTTGCATTATGTCAACTCGGGTCGAGGACAATTGCAATGTTGTTGTAGTACTGCATATTCAGGATTCAATATTTCATTGAACGTATATACACTGCCATGGTAATATCCCGACAATTCGATGCGCATGAAACTCCACATTTTCTGCCAAATACAGTGCACCTGCTCCTGTTTACATTATGTCAACTGGTTTCCAGGACAAATGCAATGTTTTTGCAGTACAGCACATTCAGGATTCAATATTTCATTGAACGGATCTACACTGCTATTGGTGATATCCCGACAATGTGAAGCGCGTTATACTCCTCATTCTCTGCCAAATACTACGCACATCAGAGTGTTTGCGCATTGTCAACTCTGTGTCCTGTCAAATACATTGTAATTGCAGTTTATCATATTAGGCACAAGTATTTATTTAAACGTATCTCCGCTGCTATTCGTGGTATGTCGACAAATCTATACGCGTTATACTCCACAGTTGCCGCCAAACAGCGCACCTGCTCCTGTTTACATTATGTCAACTCGGGTCGAGGGCAAATGGAATGTTGTTGCAGTACTGCATATCCAGCATTCAATATTTCATTGGACGTATCTACACTGCTGCTGGAGATATTTCGTCAATTCCATGCGTCTTGTACTCCACATTTCCTGCCAAATACAGCGCACCTGCTCCTGTTTACATTATGTCAACTCGGGTCGAGGACAAATGCAATGTTGTTGCAGTACGTCATATACCGGATTCAATACTTGATTGAACGTACATACACTGCCATTGGTGATATCCCGACAATTCGATGCGCGTGATACTCCACATTACCTGCCAAATACGGCGCACCTACTCCTGTTTACATTATGTCAACACGGATCGAGGACAAATGCAATGTTGTTGCAGTACAGCATATACAGGATTCAATATTTCATTGAACGTATATACACTGCCATGGTGATATCCCGACAATTCGATTCGCATGATACTCCACATTTCCTGCCAAATACAGCGCACCTGCTCTTGTTTACATTGTGTCAACTGTGGTCGAGGACAAATGCATTGTTTTTGCAGTGCAGCACATACGGGATTCAGTACTTCATTCAACGTATATACACTGCCATGGTGATATCCCGACAATTCGATGCGCATGATACTCCTCATTCGCTGCCAAATACTACGCAGATCGGCCGGATTGCGCATTGTCAACTCTGTGTCCTGTCAAATACATTGTAATTGCAGTTTATCATATTAGGCTCAAGTATTTATTTAATCGTGTCTCTGCTGCTATTTGTGGTATGTCCACAAATCCATGCGCGTTATTCTCCTCATATGCCGCCAGATACAGCGCACCTGCTCTTGTTTACATTGTGTCAACTGTGGTCGAGGACAAATGCATTGTTTTTGCAGTACAGCACATACGGGATTCAGTACTTCATTCAACGTATATACACTGCTATTGGTGATATCCCGACAATTCGATGCGCGTGATACTCCACATTACCTGCCAAATACAGCGTACCTGCTCCTCTTCACATTATGTCAACTCGGGTCGAGGACAAATGCAATGTTGCTGCAGTACAGCATATTCAGGATTCAACATTTCATTGAACGTATATACACTGCTATTCGTGTTATCCCGACAATTCGAAGCGCGTCATACTCCTCATTCGCTGCCAAATACTAAGCACATCAGAGAGTTTGCGCATTGTCAACTCTGTTTCCTGTCAAATAAATTGTATTTGCTGTTTATCATGTTAGGCTCAAGTATTTAGTTAAACGTATCCCCGCTGCTATTCGTGGTATGTCGACAAATCTATGCGCGTTATACTCCACAGTTGCCGCCAAACAGCGCACCTGCTCCTGTTTACATTATGTCATTCGGGTCGAGGACAAATGCATTGTTTTGGCAGTACATCATATACCGGATTCAATACTTGATTGAACGTACATACACTGCCATTGGTGATATCCCGACAATTCGATGCGCGTGATACTCCACATTACCTGCCAAATACGGCGCACCTACTCCTGTTTACATTATGTCAACACGGATCGAGGACAAATGCAATGTTGTTGCAGTACAGTATATACAGAATTCAAAATTTCATTGAACGTATATACACTGCTATTGGTGATATCCCGACAATTCCATGCGCGTGATACACCACATTCCTTGCCAAATACAGCGCACCTGCTCGTGTTTACATTATGTCAACTCGGATCGAGGACAAATGCAATGTTGTTGCAGTACAGCATATCCAGGATTCAATACTTCATTGAACGTACATACACTGCCATTGGTGATATCCCGACAATTCTATGCGCGTGATACTCCACATTACCTGCCAAATACGGCGCACCTACTCCTGTTTACATTATGTCAACACGGATCGAGGACAAATGCAATTTTGTTGCAGTACAGCATATACAGGATTCAATATCTCATTGAACGTATATACACTGCCATGGTGATATCCCGACAATTCGATGCGCATGATACTCCACATTTCCTGCCAAATACAGCGCACCTGCTCCTGTTTACATTATGTCATTCGGGTCGAGGACAAATGCATTGTTTTTGCAGTACAGCATATACTGGATTCAATATTTCATTGAATGTATCTACACTGCTACTGGAGATATTTCGTCAATTTGATGCGCGCTATACCGCACAGTTGCTGCCAAATAGAGCGCAAATCAGCCACTTTGCGCTATGTCAACTCAGGTCCCTGCCTAATTCATTGTAATTGTAGTTTTGCATACTTAGGATTATGTATTCAATTAAACGTATCTCCGGTGCTATTGGTGGTATGCCTACAGTTCTATGCGCGTTATGCTCCACAGTTGCCGCCAAACAGCAGACCTGCTCCTGTTTACATTATGTCAACTCGGATCGAGGACAAATGCAATGTTGTTGCAGTACAGCATATACAGGATTCAATATTTCATTGAACGTATATACACTGCCATGGTGATATCCCGACAATACGATGCCCATGATACTCCACATTTCCTGCCAAATACAGCGCACCTCCTCCTGTTTACATTATGTCATTCGGGTCGAGGACAAATGTATTGCTTTGCAGTACATCATATAACGGATTCAATACTTCACTGAACGTAAATACACTGCAATTGGAGATATCCCGACAATTCGATGCGCATGATACTCCACATTTCCTGCCATATCAGCGCACCTGCTCCTGTTTACATTATGTCATTCGGGTCGAAGACAAATGCATTGTTTTTGCAGCACATCATATACCGGATTATATACTTCATTGAACGTAAATACACTGCTATTGTTGATATCCCGACAATTCCATGCGCGAGATACTCCACATTCCCTGCCAAATACAGCGCACCTGCTCCTGTTTACATTATGGCAACTGGGGTCGAAGACAAAAGCAATGTTCTTGTAGTACTGCATACTCCGGATTCAATACTTCATTGAATGTATCTACACTGCTATTGGCGATATCACGACAATTCGAAGCGCGTGATACTCCACATTCCCTGCCAAAGACAACGCACCTGCTATTGTTTACATTATGTCAACTCGGGTCGGGGACAAATGCATTGTTTTTGCAGTACAGCACATACAGGATTCAATACTTCACTGAACATATATACACTGCTATTGGTGATATCCCGACAACTCCATGCGCGTGATACTCCACATTACCTGCCAAATACAGCACACCTGCTCCTGTTTACATTATGCCCCACTCGGGTCGAGGGTAAATACAATGTTGTTGCAGTACTGCATATCCAGGATTCAATACTTCATTGAACGTATATACACTGGTATTCGTGATATGCCAACAATTCGAAGCGCGTTATACTCCTCATTCGCTGCCAAATACTACGCACATCAGAGAATTGGCGCATTGTCAACTCTGTGTCCTGTCAAATACATTGTAATTGCAGTTTATCATATTAGACTCAAGTATTTATTTAAAAGTATCTCCGCTGCTATTCGTGGTACGTCGACAAATCTATGCGCGTTATACTCCTCAACTGCCGCCAAATACAGCGCACCTGCTCCTGTTTACATTATGTCAACTCGGATCGAGGACAAATGCAATGTTGTTGCAGTACAGCATATACAGTATTCAATATTTCATTGAACGTATATACACTGCCATGGTGATATCCCGACAATTCGATGCCCATGATACTCCACATTTCCTGCCAAATACAGCGCACCTGCTCCTGTTTACATTATGTCATTCGGGTCGAGGACAAATGTATTGTTTTTGCAGTACATCATATAACGGATTCAATACTTCATTGAACGTAAATACACAGCTATTGGAGATAACCCGACAATTCGATGCGCATGATACTCCACATTTCCTGCCATATCAGCGCACCTGCTCCTGTTTACATTATGTCATTCGGGTCGAGGACAAATGCAATGTTGTTGCAGTACAGCATATACCGGATTATATACTTCATTGAACGTAAATACACTGCTATTTGTGATATCCCGACAATTCCATGCGCGAGATACTCCACATTCCCTGCCAAATACAGCGCACCTGCTCCTGTTTACATTATGTCATTCGGGTCGAGGACAAACGCAATGTTGTTGCAGTACAGCATATTCAGGATTCAATATTTCATTGAACGTATATACACTGCAATTCGTGATATGCCGACAATTCGAAGAGCGTTACACTCCTCATTCGCTGCCAAATACTACGCACATCAGAGAACTGGCGCATTGTCAACTCTGTGACCTGCCAAATACATTGTAATTGCAGTTTATCATATTAGGCTCAAGTATTTATTTAAAAGTATCTCCGCTGCTATTCGTGGTATGTCGACAAATCTATGCGCCTTATGCTCCACAGTTGCAACCAAACAGCGGACCTGCTCCTGTTTATATTATGTCAACTGGGGTCGAGGACAAATACAATGTTCTAGTAGTACTGCATACTCAGGATTCAATATTTCATTGAATGTATCTGCACTGCTATTGGTGAAATCACGACAATTCGATGCGCGTGATACTCCACATACCCTGCCAAAGACAGCGCACCTGCTCCTGTTTACATTATGTCAACTCGGGGCGAGGACAAATGCAATGTTGTTGCAGTACAGCATATACAGAATTCAATATTTCATTGAACGTACATACACTGCCATTGGTGATATCCCGACAATTCGATACGCGTGATACTCCACATTTCCTGCCACATACGACGCAACTGTTGCTGTTTACATTATGTCAACTCGGGTCGAGAACACATGCAATGTTGTTGCAGTACAGCATATTCAGGATTCAATATTCCATTGAACGGATCTACACTGCTATTGTTGATATCTCGACAATTCGATGCGCGCTATACCGCACAGTTGCTGCCAAATAGAGCGCAAATCAGCCACTTCGCGCTATGTCAACTCAGGTCCCTGCCTAATTCATTGTAACTGTTTTTTTGCATATTTAGGCTTATGTATTCAATTAAACGTATCTCCGGTGCTATTGGTGGTATGCCTACAATTCGATGCGCGTTATGCTCCACAGTTGCCGCCAAACAGCGGACCTGCTTCTGTTTATATTATGTCAACTGGGGTCGAAGACAAATGCAATGTTCTTGTAGTACTGCATACTCAGGATTCAATATTTCATTGAATGTATCTACACTGCTATTGGTGATATCACGACAATTCGATGCGCGTGATACTCCATATTTCCTGCCAAATACAGCGCACCTGCTCCTGTTTACATTATGTCAACTCGGGTCGAGGGCAAATGCTATGTTGTTGTAGTACAGCCTATACAGGATTCATATTTCATTGAATACATCTACACTGCTATTGATGAGAGCTCGTCAATTCGATGCGCGGTATATCGCACAGTTGCTGCAAAACAGAGCGCAAATCAGCCACTTTGCGATATGTCAACTCAGGTCCCTGTCTAATTCATTGTAATTGTGGCTTTGCATATTTAGGCTTAAGTATTCAATTAAACGTATCTCCGCTGCTATTGGTGGTATGCGTACAATTCGATGTGTGTGATACTCCACATTCCCTGCCAAATACAGCGCACCTGCTCTTGTTTACATTATGTCAACTCCGATCCAGGACAAATGCAATGTTGTTAAAGTACTGCATATCCAGGATTCAATACTTCATTGAACGTATCTACACTGCTACTCGAGATATTTCGACAATTCCATGCTCCTTGTACTCCACAATTCCTGCCGAATACAGCGCATCTGCTCCCGTTTACATTATGTCAACTGGGGTCGAGGACAAATGCAATGTTTTGCAGAACAGCATATTCAGGATTCAATATTTCATTGAACGTATCTACACTGCTGTTGGTGATATCTGCTCAATTCGATGCGCGGAATACCGCACACTTGCTACCAAATAGAGCGCAAATCAGCCACTGTGCGCTATGTCAACTCAGGTCCCTGCCTAACTCATTGTAATTGTAGTTTTGCATATTTAGGCTTAAGTATTCAATTACACGTATCTCCGCTGCTATTGGTGATATTCCAACAATTCGATGCGCGTGATACTCCACATTCCCTGCCAAACACAGCGCACCTGCTCCTGTTTACATTAAGTCAACTGGGGTCGAAGGCAAATGCAATGATGTTGTAGTACTGCATATACAGGATTCAATATTTCATTGAACGTAAATACACTGCTATTGGTGAAATACCGACAACTGGATGCGCGTGATACACCACATTCCCTGCCAAATACAGCGCACCTGCTCCTGTTTACATTATGTCAACTCGGGTCGAGAACAACTGCAATGTTGCTGCAGTAGGGCATATTCAGGATTCAATATTTCATTGAAGGTATATACACTGCGACTGGAGATATTTCGTCAACTCCATGCGTTTTGTTCTCCACATTTCCTGCCGAATACAGCACTCCTGCTCCTGTTTACATTATGTCAACTCGGGTCGAGGACTAATGGAATGTTGTTGCAGTACTGCATATTCAGTATTCAATGCTTCATTGAACGGATCTACACTGCTATTGGTGATATCCCGACAACTCGATGCGCGTTGTACTCCTCATTTGCTGCCAAATACTACGCACATCAGCCGGTTTACGCATTGTCAACTCTGTGTCCTGTCAAATACATTGTAATTGTATTTTATCATATTAGGCTCAAACCTTTATTTAAACGTATCTCCGCTGCTATTCGTGGTATGTCGACAATTCGAAGCGCTTTACACACCACATTTGCTGCCAAATACAGCGCACATGCTCCCGTTTACATTTTGCCAACTCGGGTCGAGGTCAAATGCAATGTTATTGCTATGCTGCTTATCCAGGCTTCAATTATCAATTGAACGAATCTGTACTACTATTGGTGATATGTCGACAATTCGATGCGCGCTATCCCGTAAATTTGCTGCAAGAAATAGCGCACAGCAACCAGTTTGCGCAATGTCAACTCTGTGTCCTATTAAATACAGCGTTATTCCTGTTTTGCATAGTCAGTTTTAAATATTCATTTGAGCGTATTCCAGTTTCTATTCCAGATATCTCGATAGCTCGATACGCGTTAAACTCCACATTTGCTGCCAAATAGAGCGCACTTGCAACTGTTTACATTAAGTAATCTCGGATCGAGGTCAAATCCAATGCTATTGCTGTACTGCATATTCAGGAATCAATATTCCATTGAAATTTTCTACACTGCTATTGGTGATATCCCGACAATTCGATGCGCGTTATACTCCTAATTCGATGCCAAATACTATGCACATCAGCCGGTTTGCGCATTGTTAACTCTGTGTCCTGTCAAATACATTGTAATTGCAGTTTATCATATTAGGCTCAAGTATTTATTTAAGCGTATCTCCGCTGCTATTCGTGGTATGTCGACAAATCTATGCGCGCTATACTCCTCATTTGCCGCCAAATACAGGGGACCTGCTCCTGTTCACATTATGTCAACTGGGGTCGAAGACAAATACAATGGTTTTGTAGTACTGCATATTCCGTATTCAATACTTCATTGAATGTATCTACACTGCTATTGGTGATATGCCGACAATTCGATGCGCCTGATACTCCACATTCCCTGCCAAAAACAGCGCACCTGCTCCTGTTTACATTATGTCAACTCGGGTCCAGTAAAATGCAATGTTTTTGCAGTACAGCACATTCAGAATTCAATATTCCATTGAACGGATCTACACTGCTATTGGTGATATCTCGTCAATTCGATGCGCGCTATACCGCACAGTTGTTGCCAAATAGAGCGCAAATCAGCCACTTTGCGCTATGTCAACTCAGGTCCCTCCCTAATTCATTGAAATTGTAGTTTTGCACATTTAGTCTTATGTATTCAATTAAACGTATCTCCGGTGCTATTGGTGGTATGCCTACAATTCGATGCTCGTTATGCTCCACAGTTGCCGCCAAGCAGCGGACCTACTACTGTTTATATCATATCAACTGGGGTCGAAGACAAATGCAATGTTCTTGTAGTACTGCATACTCAGGGTTCAATACTTCATTGAACGTATCTACTCTGCGACTGGAGATATTTCGTCAACTCCATGCGTCTTGTACTCCACATTTCCTGCCGAATACAGCACTCCTGCTCCTGTTTACATTATGTCAACTCGGGTCGAGGGCAAATGCAATGTTTTTGCAGAACAGCATATTCAGCATTCAATATTTCATTCAACGTAAATACACTGCTGTTGGTGATATCCCGACAATTCGATGCGCGTGATACTCCACATTCGATGCCCAATACTACGCACATCAGCCGGTTTGCGCATTATCAACTCTGTGTCCTGTCAAATACATTGCAATCGCAGTTTATCATATTAGGCTCAATTATTTATTTAAACGAATCTCCGCTGCTATTCGTGGTATGTCGACAAATTTATGCGCGATATACTTCTCATTTGCCGCCAAATACAGCGGATCTGCTCCTGTTTACATTATGTCATCTCGGGTCGAGGACAAATGCAATGGTGTTGCAGTACAGCATATACAGGATTCAATATTTTATTGAACGTATATACACTGCTATTCGTGATATCCCGATAATTCGATGTGCGTGATACTCCACATTTCCAGCCAAATACAGCGCACCTGCTCCTGTTTACATTATATCAACTCGGGTCGAGGACCAATGCAATGATGTTGAAGTACTGCATATTCAGGATTCAATACTTCATTGAATGTATCTACACTGCTATTGGTCCTATCACGACAATTCGATGCACGTTATACTCCTTATTCGCTGCCAAATACTACGCACATCAGCCGGTTTTCGCATTGTCAACTCTGTGTTCTGCTAAATACATTGTAATTGCAGTTTATCATATTAGGCTCAAGTATTCATTTAAACGTATCTCCGCTGCTATTCGCGGTATGTCGACAAATCTATGCGCGTTATACTCGTCATTTGCCGCCAAATACAGCGCACCTGCTCCTGTTTACATTATGTCAACACGTATCGAGGGCAAATGCTATCTTGTTGCAGTACAGCATATACAGGATTCAACCTTTCATTGAACGTATATACACTGCCATGGTGATATCCCGACAATTCGATGCGCATGATACTCCACATTTTCTGCCAAATACAGCGCACCTGCTCCTGTTTACATTATGTGAACACGTATCGAGGGCAAATGCAATGTTGCTGCAAGTACAGGATATTCAGGATTCAATATTTCATTGAACGGATCTACACTGCTATTGGTGATATCCCGACAATTCGATGCGCGTTATACCGCACAGTGGCTGCCGAATAGAGCGTAAATCAGCCACTTTGCGCTATGTCAACTCAGGTCCCTGCATAATTCATTGTAAATGTGGTTTTGCTTATTTAGGCTTATGTATTCAATTAAACCTAGGTCCTGTGCTATTGGTGGTATGCGTACAATTCTGCTAGAAATATTCAATTGCGCTGATCTCAGATTTTATTCCAGATGTCTCAACAATTCTATGCGCGTTCCACTCCACATATGCTGCCAAATACAGCGCGCATCATTCAATTCCATGCGCGTTCTACTCCACACTTGCTCTCGCATATAGCGCACCTGCTCCTGTTTATATTATATCAACTCGGGTCATGGTCAAATCCAATGTTATTGCTGTACTGCATATTCAGGATTCAATATTCCCTTAATTGTTTATACACTGCTATTGGTGAAATATCGACAATTCGACGTGCGTTACTCCACATATGTGGCCAAATTCAGCGCACGTCATTCGGTTTGCCCTATGTCAACTCTGGGCCCTGTCAAGTGCAGCGTAATTGCAATTTTGCAGAGTCTGTGTTAAATACTCAATTAAACGTATCCGCACTGTTATTGGTGATATCTAGACAAGTAGTTGAGCGTTAAACTCCTCATTCGCTGCGAAATTTAGCGGAGCTGCCTCCAGTTTACATTATGTCAAATCGGGTCGAGGTCAAATCCAATGTTATTGCAGTACTGTATATTCAGCCTTCAATATTCAATTGAACGTTGCTTCGTTTCGATTGGAGATACGAAGAAAATTCTATGCGCGTTCTACTCCACAGATGGTGCCAAATACAGCGCACATCAACCGGTTTACTCAATGTCAACTCTGTGTCCTGTCAAATCCAGCGTAATTGCCGTTTTAAAATATTCTACCGGAAATATTCAATTAAACGTGTCTCCGTCGCTATTGGTGGTATGTCGACAATTCGAAGCGCTTTACACTCCACATTTGCTGCCAAATACAGCGCACATGCTCCCGTTTACATTTTGCCAACTCGGGTCGAGGTCAAATCCTATGTTATTGCTATGCTGCTTATCCAGGCTTCAATTATCAATTGAACGAATCTGTACTACTATTGGTGATATGTCGACAATTCGATGCGCGCTATCCCGCACATTTGCTGCAAGAAATAGCGCACAGCAACCAGTTTGCGCAATGTCAACTCTGTGTCCTATCAAATACAGCGTTATTCCTGTTTTGCATAGTCAGTTTTAAATATTCATTTGAGCGTATTCCAGTTTCTATTCCAGATATCTCGATAGCTCGATACGCGCTAAACTCCACATTTGCTGCCAAATAGAGCGCACTTGCAACTGTTTACATTAAGTAATCTCGGATCGAGGTAAAATCCAATGCTATTGCTGTACTGCATATTCAGGAATCAATATTCCATTGAAATTTTCTACACTGCTATTGGTGATATCCCGACAATTCGATGCGCGGTATACCGCACACTTGCTGCCAAATAGAGCGCAAATCAGCCACTGTGCGCTATGTCAACTCAGGTCCCTGCCTAATTCATTGTAATTGTAGTTTTGCATATTTAGGCATAAGTATTCAATTGAACGGATCTCCGGTGCTATTGGTGGTAGGGCTACAATTCGTTGCGCGTGATACTCCACATTCCCTGCCAAATACGGCACACCTGCTCCTGTTTACATTATCTCAATACGGATCGAGGGCAAATGCATTGCTTTTGCAGTACTGCATATACAGGATTAAATACTTCATTGAACGTATATACACTGCTATTGGTGATATCCCGACAATTCGACGCGCGTGATACTCCACCTTTCCTGCCAAATACAGCGCACCTGCTCCTCTTTACAATATGTCAACTCAGGTCGAGGACAAATGCAATGTTTTGCAGTACAGCACATTTAGGATTCAATATTTCATTGAACGGATCTACACTGCTATTTGTGATATCTCGTCAATTCGATGCGCGGTATACCGCACAGTTGCTGCCAAATAGAACGCAAATCAGCCACTTTGCGCTATGTCAACTCTGCTCCCTGCCCAATTCATTGTAATTGTGGTTTAGCATATTTAGGCCTAAGTGTTCAATTAAACGGATCTCCGGTGCTATTGGTGGTATGCCTACAATTCGATGCGCGTTATGCTCTACAGTTGCCGCCAAATACAGCATACCTGCCCCTGTTTACTTTATATCAACTTGGGTTAAGGACAAATGCAACGTTTTTGTAGTACTGCATATTCAGGATTCAATACTTCATTGAATGTATCTATATTGCTATTGGTCATATCACGACAATTCGAAGCGAGTTGTACTCCAAATTCCCTGCCAAACACAGCGCACCTGCTCCTGTTTACATTATCTCAACTCGGGTCGAGGACAAATGCAATGTTGCTGCAGTACAGCATATTCAGGATTCAATATTTCATTGAATGTATCTACACTGCAATTGGTCATATCACGACAATTCGATGCGCGTGATACACCACATTCCCTGCCAAACACAGCGCACCTGCTCTTGTTTACATTGTGTCAACACGGATCGAGGACAAATGCCATGTTGTTGCAGTGCAGCATATACAGGATTCAATGTTTGATTGAACGTATATACACTGCCGTGGTGATATTACGACAATTCGATGCGCATGATACTCCACATTTCCTGCCAAATACAGCGCACCTGCTCCTGTTTACAATATGTCAACTCGGGTCGAGGACAAATGCAATGTTGCTGCAGTACAGCATATTCAGGATTCAATATTTCATTGAACGTATATACACTGCTATTCGCCATATCCCGACAGTTCGATGCGAGTTGTACTCCGCATTCCCTGCCAAGTACTACGTTCATCAGAGTGTTTGCGCATTG
Source organism: Bombus hypnorum (assembly GCA_911387925.2). Classification (NCBI taxonomy): domain Eukaryota; kingdom Metazoa; phylum Arthropoda; class Insecta; order Hymenoptera; family Apidae; genus Bombus; species Bombus hypnorum. Next base: position 2,059,678 of record CAJVQY020000009.1, on the reverse strand, counting down.
TGAACTCTGTGTCCTGTCAAGTACATTGTAATTGCAGATTGTCATATTAGACTCAATTATTTATTTAAACGTATCTACGCTGCTATTCGTGGTATGTCGACAAATCTGTGCGCGTTATATTCCTCATTTGCCGCCAAATACAGCGCACCTGCTCCTGCTTACATTGTATCAAGTGTGGTCGAGGACAAATGCACTGTTTTTGCAGTACAGCACATTCAGGATTCAATATTTCATTGAACGGATCTACACTGCTATTTGTGATATCTCGCCAATTCGATGCGCGGTATACCGAACAGTTGCTGCCAAATAGAGCGCAAATCAGCCACTGTGCGCTATGTCAACTCAGGCCCCTGCCTAATTCATTGTAATTGTATTTTTGCATGTTTATCCTTAAGTATTCAATTAAACGTATCTCCGGTGCTATTGGTGGTATGCCTACAATTTGATGCGCGTTATACTCCACAGTTGCCGCCGAATACAGCGCTCCTGTCTCTGTTTACATTATGTCAACTTGGGTCGAGGACAAAAGCAACTTTGTTGTAGTACTGCATTTTCAGGATTCAATACTTCATTGAATGTATCTACACTGCTATTGGTCATATCACGACAATTCGATGCGCGTGATACTACACATTTCCTGCCAAATACGGCACACCTGCTCCTTTTTACATTATGTGAACTCGGGTCGAGGACAAATCCAATGTTTTTGCAGTACAGGATATTCAGGATTGAATATGTCATTGGACGTATATACACTGCTATTGGTGATATCCTGACAATTCGATGCGCCTTATACTCCTCATTCGCTGCCAAATACTACGCACATCAGCCGGTTTGCGCTGTCAACTCTGTGTCCTTTCAAATACATTGTAATTGCAATTTATCATATTAGGCTCAAGTATTTATTTAAACGTATCTCCGCTGCTATACGTGGTATGTCGACAAATCTATGCGCGTTATACTCCTCATTTGCCGCCAAATACAGCGCACCTGCTCCTGTTTACATTATGTCAACTCGGGTCGAGGACAATTCCAATGTTGTTGTAGTACTGCTTATTCAGGATTCAATACTTCATTGAATGAATCTACACTGCTATTTGTGATATCTCGTCAATTCGATGCGCGGTATACCGCACAGTTGCTGCCAAATAGAGGGCAAATCAGCCACTTTGCGCTATGTCAACTCAGGTCCCTGCCTAATTCATTGTGTTACGACCGTCCGCGGAGAGACGCGGTCGCTAGGAATACGCCTCAGCGAGAGGCGTAAATTCTCGCTACGATTCAGTTAATCGACGCCGCGAAGTAGTCGCTCCCCTGTTTCGTTTCGGACAACAGAGGTGGTTGATTGAATATACACGTTGTAAGTAGTTGCAAATCGCCGTTTATTCTAACCACTTGTAAGGACGATAGCTACGTCGGTGCGTAAGTACAAGATGGCTGAGTAAGCCGGGCGAAGGATGTTGCCTGGACGACGGATAGCAAAACAGTCCAGTTCGGTGTCGATGTCGTAGCGGACGAGAATGTAGTATGCCGACTGACTTGCGTGGATCCTTGATGTAGACTCCAATTGCTTGACGTGTAGAGTGAGTAGAGTTGACTTGAGAAGAGTACCAAGACGAGACTGAGTCGAGACTCAGACCAGACTAATAATAAACTGAGGTACAGCGACGATGTTGTGTCATAGGAAAGCTAGCGATGAGTGTTTCTAGCGTACAGGACCATCGGATTTGTTGGCGACGGTTTCGCCTCTGAGGGTGAGGGAGGTAGGCTTCGTTGTTAATTGGTTAAACGAAGGTTGATGGCCTAGGAAGGGTCTTAGCTGCCCTCGATAGAATGTGGCTATTAAAAGAACGGTTGTATCGTATGTTAGAAAAACTAACTTTCCCGGGTCAAGCCGTAGTAGACAATAATCGTAAAAAAGGCGATTTAAAAAAGGCTATATGTTGGGTCTGAAGGACCCTCGCTTGCAAATTACTGGGATTTATAATGGGCCCTTATGCTTAATGGGGGTCCGCCGTAAGGATGAATGGACATCTGGCGTCCGTCTGGCCCGCGATGTATGACCTGGTCTAGGTAGAGGGTCGCGCGGCGTAACACATTGTAATTGTAGTTTTGCATATTTAGGCTTAAGTATTCAATTAAACGGATCTCCGGTCCTATTGATGGTATGCCTACAATTCGATGCGCGTTATACTCCACATTCCCTGCCAAATACAGTACACCTGCTCCTGTTAACATTATGTCAACTCGGATCGAGGACAAATGCCATGATGTTGCATTACAGCATATACAGGATTCAATATTTAATTGAACGTATATACACATCCATGGTGATATCCCGACAATTCGATGCGCATGATACTCCACATTTCCTGCCAAATGCAACGCACCTGCTCCTGTTTACATTATGTCAACTGGGGTCGAGGACAATTGCAATGTTGTTGCAGTTCAGCATATTTAGGAACCGATATTTCATTGAACGTAAATACACTGTTATTGGTGATATCCCGACAACTCGACGCGCGTGATACTCCACATTCCCTGGCAAATACAGCACACCTGCTCCTGGTTACATTATGTCAACACGGATCGAGGGCAAATGCTATGTTGTTGCAGTACAGCATATACAGGATTCATATTTCTTTGAACGTATATACACTGCCATGGTGATATCCCGACAATTCGATGCGCATGATACTCCATATTTCCTGCCAAATACAGCGTACCTGCTCCTGTTTACATTATGTCAACTCGGGTCGACAACAAATGCAATGTTGCTACAAGTAGAGCATATTCAGGATTCAATATTTCATTGAACGTAAATACACTGTTATTGGTTATATCCCGACAACTCGATGCGCGTGATACTACACATTCCCTGCCAAATACAGCGCAACTGCTCCTGTTTACATCATGTCAACTCGGGTCGAGGACAATTGCAATGCAGTTGTAGCACTGCATATTCAGGATTCAATTCTTCATTGAATGTATCTACACTGCTATTGGTCATATCACGACAATCGGTGCGCGCGATACTCCACATTCCCAACCAAATACAGCGCATCTGCTCCTGTTTACATTATTTCAACTCGGGTCGAGGAAAAATGCAATGTTTTTGCAGTTCAGCACATTCAGGATTCGATATTTCATTGAACGGATCCACATTGCTATTTGTGATATCTCGTCAATTCGATGCGCGGTATATCGCACAGTTGCTGCCAAATAGAGCGCAAACCAGCCACTTTGCGCTATGTCAACTCAGGTCCCTGCCTAATTCATTGTGTTACGACCGTCCGCGGAGAGACGCGGTCGCTAGGAATACGCCTCAGCGAGAGGCGTAAATTCTCGCTACGATTCAGTTAATCGACGCCGCGAAGTAGTCGCTCCCCTGTTTCGTTTCGGACAACAGAGGTGGTTGATTGAATATACACGTTGTAAGTAGTTGCAAATCGCCGTTTATTCTAACCACTTGTAAGGACGATAGCTACGTCGGTGCGTAAGTACAAGATGGCTGAGTAAGCCGGGCGAAGGATGTTGCCTGGACGACGGATAGCAAAACAGTCCAGTTCGGTGTCGATGTCGTAGCGGACGAGAATGTAGTATGCCGACTGACTTGCGTGGATCCTTGATGTAGACTCCAATTGCTTGACGTGTAGAGTGAGTAGAGTTGACTTGAGAAGAGTACCAAGACGAGACTGAGTCGAGACTCAGACCAGACTAATAATAAACTGAGGTACAGCGACGATGTTGTGTCATAGGAAAGCTAGCGATGAGTGTTTCTAGCGTACAGGACCATCGGATTTGTTGGCGACGGTTTCGCCTCTGAGGGTGAGGGAGGTAGGCTTCGTTGTTAATTGGTTAAACGAAGGTTGATGGCCTAGGAAGGGTCTTAGCTGCCCTCGATAGAATGTGGCTATTAAAAGAAAGGTTGTATCGTATGTTAGAAAAACTAACTTTCCCGGGTCAAGCCGTAGTAGACAATAATCGTAAAAAAGGCGATTTAAAAAAGGCTATTTGTTGGGTCTGAAGGACCCTCGCTTGCAAATTACTGGGATTTATAATGGGCCCTTATGCTTAATGGGGGTCCGCCGTAAGGATGAATGGACATCTGGCGTCCGTCTGGCCCGCGATGTATGACCTGGTCTAGGTAGAGGGTCGCGCGGCGTAACACATTGTAATTGCAGTTTTGCATATTTAGGCTTAAGTATTCAATTAAACGGATCTCCGGTCCTATTGATGGTATGCCTACAATTCGATGCGCGTTATACTCCACATTCCCTGCCAAATACAGTACACCTGCTCCTGTTAACATTATGTCAACTCGGATCGAGGACAAATGCCATGATGTTGCATTACAGCATATACAGGATTCAATATTTAATTGAACGTATATACACATCCATGGTGATATCCCGACAATTCGATGCGCATGATACTCCACATTTCCTGCCAAATGCAACGCACCTGCTCCTGTTTACATTATGTCAACTGGGGTCGAGGACAATTGCAATGTTGTTGCAGTTCAGCATATTTAGGAACCGATATTTCATTGAACGTAAATACACTGTTATTGGTGATATCCCGACAACTCGACGCGCGTGATACTCCACATTCCCTGGCAAATACAGCACACCTGCTCCTGGTTACATTATGTCAACACGGATCGAGGGCAAATGCTATGTTGTTGCAGTACAGCATATACAGGATTCATATTTCTTTGAACGTATATACACTGCCATGGCGATATCCCGACAATTCGATGCGCATGATACTCCATATTTCCTGCCAAATACAGCGTACCTGCTCCTGTTTACATTATGTCAACTCGGGTCGACAACAAATGCAATGTTGCTACAAGTAGAGCATATTCAGGATTCAATATTTCATTGAACGTAAATACACTGTTATTGGTTATATCCCGACAACTCGATGCGCGTGATACTACACATTCCCTGCCAAATACAGCGCAACTGCTCCTGTTTACATCATGTCAACTCGGGTCGAGGACAATTGCAATGCAGTTGTAGCACTGCATATTCAGGATTCAATTCTTCATTGAATGTATCTACACTGCTATTGGTCATATCACGACAATCGGTGCGCGCGATACTCCACATTCCCAACCAAATACAGCGCATCTGCTCCTGTTTACATTATTTCAACTCGGGTCGAGGAAAAATGCAATGTTTTTGCAGTTCAGCACATTCAGGATTCGATATTTCATTGAACGGATCCACATTGCTATTTGTGATATCTCGTCAATTCGATGCGCGGTATATCGCACAGTTGCTGCCAAATAGAGCGCAAACCAGCCACTTTGCGCTATGTCAACTCAGGTCCCTGCCCAGTTCATTGTAATTGTAGTTTTGCATACTTAGGCCTAAGTATTCAATTAAACGGATCTCCGGTGCTATTGGTGGTATGCCTACAATTCGATGCGCGTTATGTTCCACAGTTGCCGCCAAATACAGCGCACATGCCCCTGTTTACATTATGTCAACTGGGGTCGAAGACAATTGCAATGTTGTTGCAATACACCATATTCAGGATTCAATATTTCATTGAACGTACACACACTGCTATTGGTGATATCCCGACAATTCGATGAGCGTTATACTCCTCATACGCTGCAGAATACTACGCACATCAGCCGGTTGGCGCATTGTCAACTCTGTGTCCTGTCAAATACATTGTAATTGCAGTTTATCATATTAGGCTCAAGTATTTATTTAAACGTATCTCCGCTGCTATTAGTGGTATGTCGACAAATCTATGCGCGTTATACTCCTCATTTGCCGCCAAATACAGCGGACCTGCTCCTGTTTACATGATGTCAACTGGGGTCGAGGACAATTGCAATGTTGTTGCAGTACAGCATATTTAGGAATCAATATTTCATTGAACAGACCTACACAGCTATTTGTGATATCTCGTCAATTCGATGCGCGGTATGCCGCACAGTTGCTGCCAAATAGAGCGCAAATCAGCCACTTTGCGCCATGCAAACTCAGGTCCGTGCCTAATTCATTGTAATTGTATTTTTGCATATTTAGGCTTATGTATTCAAATTAAACGTATCTCCGGTGCTATAGGTTGTATGCCTACAATTCGATGCGCGTTATGCTCCACAGCTGCCGCCAAACAGCGCACCTGCTCCTGTTTACATTATGTCAACTCGGGTCGAGGACAAATCCAATGTTTTTGCAGTACAGGATATTCAGAATTCAATATTTCATTGATCGTATATACACTGCTATCAGTGAAATCCTGACAATTCGATGCGCGTTGTACTCCTCATTCGCTGCCAAATACTACGCAGATCAGCCGGTTTGCGCATTGTCAACTCTGTGTCCTGTCAAATACATTGTAATTGCACCTTATCATATTAGGCTCAATTATTTATTTAAACGTATCTCCGCTGCTATTAGTGGTATGTCGACAAATCTATGCGCGTTATACTCCTCATTTGCCGCCAAATACAGCGGACCTGCACCTGTTTACATTATGTCAACTGGGGTCGAGGACGAATCCAATGTTTTTGCAGTACAGGATATTCAGGATTCAATATTTCATTGAACGTATATACACTGCTATTGGTGATATCCTGACAATTCGATGCGCGTGATACTCCACATTCCCTGGCAAATACTACGCAGATCAGCCGGTTTGCGCATTGTCAACTCTGTGTCCTGTCAAATACGTTGTATTTGCAGTTTATCATATTAGGCTCAAGTATTTATTTAAACGTATCTCCGCTGCTATTAGTAGTATGTCGACAAATCTATGCGCGTTATACTCCTCATTTGCCGCCAAATACAGCGGACCTGCTCCTGATTACATTATGTCAACCCGGGTCGAGGACAATTGTAATGTAGTTGTAGTACTGCATATTCAGGATTCAATTCTTCATTGAATGTATCTACACTGCTATTGGTCATATCACGACAATCGGTGCGCGTGATACTCCACATTCCCAACCAAATACAGCGCACCTGCTCCTGTTTACATTATTTCAACTCGGGTCAAGGAAAAATGCAATGTTTTTGCAGCACAGCACATTCAGGATTCGATATTTCATTGAACGGATCTACACTGCTATTTGTGATATCTCGTCAATTCGATGCGCGGTATACCGCACAGTTGCCGCCAAATACAGCGCACCTGCCCCTGTTTACATTATGTCAACTCGGGTCGAGGACACATGCAATGTTGTTGCAGTACAGCATACTCAGGACTCAATACTTCATTGAACGTATCTACACTACTATTGGTGATATCACGACAATCCGATGCGCGTGATACCCCACATTTCCTGCCAAATACAGCGCACCTGCTCCTGTTTACATTATGTCATTCGGGTCGAGGACAAATGCATTGTTTTTGCAGTACATCATATACCGGATTCAATACTTCATTGAACGTATATACACTGCTATTGGTGATATCCCGACAATTACATGCGCGTGATACTCCACATTCCCTGCCAAATACAGCGCACCTGTTGCTGTTTACATTATGTCAACTCGGGTCGAGGACACACGCAATGTTGTTGCAGTACAGCATATACCGAATTCAATATTTCATTGAACGTATATACACTGCTATTCGTGATATGCCGACAATTCGAAGAGCGTTATACTCCTCATTCGCTGCGAAATACTACGCACATCAGAGAATTGGCGCATTGTCAACTCTGTGTCCTGTCAAATACATTGTATTTGCTGTTTATCATGTTAGGCTCAATTATTTAATTAAGCGTATCTCCGCTGCAATTCGTGGTATGTCGACAAATCTATGCGCGCTATACTCCGCAGTTGCAGCCAAACAGCGCACCTGCTTCTGTTCACATTATGTCATTCGGGTCGAGCACAAATGCATTGTTTTTGCAGTACATCATATACCGGATTCAATACTTCATTGAACGTACATACACTGCCATTGGTGGCATCCCGACAATTCGATACGCGTGAAACTCCACATTTCCTGCCACATACGGCGCACCTGTTGCTGTTTACATTATATCAACTCGGGTCGAGGACTAATGCAATGAAGTTGAAGTACTGCATATTCAGGATTCAATACTTCATTGAATGTGTCTACACTGCTATTGGTCCCATCACGACAATTCGATGCGCGTGATACTCCACATTCCCTGCCAAATACAGCGCACCTGCTCTTGTTTACATTATGTCAATTGTGGTCGAGGACAAATGCATTGCTTTTGCAGTACAGCATATACCGGATTCAATACTTCATTGAACGTACATACACTGCCATTGGTGGCATCCCGACAATTCGATACGCGTGAAACTCCACATTTCCTGCCACATACGGCGCACCTGTTGCTGTTTACATTATATCAACTCGGGTCGAGGACTAATGCAATGCTGTTGCAGTACAGCATATTCATGATTCAATATTCCATTGAACGGATCTACACTGCTATTGGTAATATCCCGACAATTCGATGCGCGTTATACTCCTCATTCGCTGCAAAATACTACGCACATCAGCCGGTGTGCGCATTGACAACTCTGTGCCCTGTCAAATACATTGTAGTTGCAGTTTATCATATTAGGCACAAGTATTTATTTAAACGTATCACCGCTGCTATTCGTGGTATGTCGACAAATCTATGCGCGTTATACTCCTCATTTGCCGCCAAATACGGCGCCCCTGCTCCTGTTTACATTATGTCAACTCGGGTCGAGGTCAAACGTTACGTTGTTGTAGTACTGCATATTCAGGATTCAATTCTTCATTGAATGTATCTACACTACTATTGGTGATATCACGACAATACGATGCGCGTAATACTCCACATTTTCTGCCAAATACAGCGCACCTGCTCCTGTTTACATTATGTCAACTCGGGTCGAGGACAAATCCTACGTTGATGTAGTACTGCATATTCAGGATTCAATATTTCATAGAACGGATCTACACTGCTATTGGTGATATCATGACAATTCGATGCGCGTGATACACCACATTCTCTGCCAAATACAGCGCACCTGCTCCTGTTTACATTATGTCAACTGGGGTCGAGGACACACGCAATGTTGTTGCAGTACTGCATATTCAGGATTCAATATTTCATTGAACGTATATACACCGCTATTGGTGATATCCCGTCAATTTGAAGCGTGTCATACTCCTCATTCGCTGCCAAATACTACGCACATCAGAGAGGTTGTGCATTGTCAACTCTGTGTCCTGTCAAATACATTGTATTTGCAGTTTATCATATTATGCACAAGTATTTATTTAAACGTATCTCCGCTGCTATTCGTGGTATGTCGACAAATCTATGCGCGCTATACTCCGCAGTTGCAGCCAAACAGCGCACCTGCTTCTGTTCACATTATGTCATTTGGGTCGAGCACAAATGCATTGTTTTTGCAGTACATCATATACCGGATTCAATACTTCATTGAACGTACATACACTGCCATTGGTGGCATCCCGACAATTCGATACGCGTGAAACTCCACATTTCCTGCCACATACGGCGCACCTGTTGCTGTTTACATTATATCAACTCGGGTCGAGGACTAATGCAATGAAGTTGAAGTACTGCATATACCGAATTCAATACTTCATTGAATATATCTACACTGCTATTTGGTGATATCACGACAATTCGATGCGCGTGATACTCCACATTCGCTACCAAATACAGCGCACGTGCTCTTGTTTGCATTATGTCTTCTCGTGTCGAGGACAAACGCAATGTTGTTGCAGCACTGCTTTTCCTGGATTCAATACTTCATTGAACGCATCTACACTGCGACTGAAGATAATTCTTCAATTCTATGCGTCTTGTACTCCACATTTTCTGCCAAATACAGCGCACCTGCTCCTGTTTACATTATGTCAACTCGGGTCGAGGACAAATGCTACGTTGTTGTAGTACTGCTTATTCAGGATTCAATACTTCATTGAATGTATCTACACTGCTATTGGTGATATCACGACAATCCGATGCGCGTGTTACTCCGCATTCCCTGCCAAATACAGCGCACCTGCTCCTGTTTACATTATATCAACTCGGGTCGAGGACAAATGCTACGTTGTTGTAGTACTGCATATTCAGGATTCAATTCTTCATTGAATGTATCTACACTGCTATTGGTGATATCACGACAATTCGATGCGCGTGATACTCCACATTCCCTGCCACATACAGCGCACCTGCTCCTGTTTACATTATGTCAACTCGGGTCGAGGACAAATGCTACGTTGTTGTAGTACTGCATATTCAGGATTCAATATTTCATAGAACGGATCTACACTGCTATTTGTGATATCTCGTCAATTCGATGCGCGGTATACCGCACAGCTGCTGCCAAATAGAGCGCAAATCAGCCACTGTGCGCTCTGTCAACTCAGGTCACTGCCTAATTCATTGTAATTGTATTTTTGCATATTTAGGCTGATGTATTCAACTAAACGTACCTCCGGTGCTAGAGGTGGTATGCCTACAATTCGATGTACGTTATGCTCCACAGTTGCCGCCAAATAGCGCACCTGTGCCTGTTTACATTATATCAACTTGGGTCGAGGACAAATGCAACGTTGTTGTAGTACTGCTTATTCAGGATTCAATACTTCATTGAATGTATCTACACTGCTATTGGTGATATCACGACAATCCGATGCGCGTGATACTCCGCATTCCCTGCCAAATACAGCGCACCTGCTCCTGTTTACATTATATCAACTCGGGTCGAGGACAAATGCTACGTTGTTGTAGTACTGCATATTCAGGATTCAGTTCTTCATTGAATGTATCTACACTGCTATTGGTGATATCACGACAATTCGATGCGCGTGATACTCCACATTCCCTGCCAAATACAGCGCACCTGCTCCTGTTTACATTATGTCAACTCGGGTCGAGGACAAATGCTACGTTGTTGTAGTACTGCATATTCAGGATTCAATTTTTCATAGAACGGATCTACACTGCTATTTGTGATATCTCGTCAATTCGATGTGCGGTATACCGCACAGCTGCTGCCAAATAGAGCGCAAATCAGCCACTGTGCGCTCTGTCAACTCAGGTCCCTGCCTAATTCATTGTAATTGTAGTTTTGCATATTTAGGCTTATGTATTCAATTAAACTTATCTCCGCTGCTATTCGTGGTATGTCGACAAATCCATGCGCGTTAGACTCCTCATTTGCCGCCAAATACACCGGACCTGCTCCTGTTTACATTATGTCAACTGAGGTCGAGGACAATTGCAATGTTGTTGCAGTACGGCAAATTCAGGATTCAATATTTCATTGAACGTATATACACTGCTATTGGTGATATCCCGTCAATTTGAAGCGTGTCATACTCCTCATTCGCTGCCAAATACTACGCACATCAGAGAGGTTGTGCATTGTCAACTCTGTGTCCTGTCAAATACATTGTAATTGCAGTTTATCATATTATGCACAAGTATTTATTTAAACGTATCTCCGCTGCTATTCGTGGTATGTCGACAAATCTATGCGCGTTATACTCCTCATTTGCTGCCAAATACAGCGCACCTGCTCCGGTTTACATTATGTCAACTCGGATCGAGGACTAATGCAATGTTGTTATAGTATTGCATATTCAGGATTCAATACTTCATTGAATGTATCTACACTGCTATTGGTGATATCACGACAACTCGATGCGCGTGATACTCCACGTTCCCTGCCAAATACAGCGCACCTGCTTCTGTTTACATTATGTCAACTCGGTTCCAGGACAAATGGAATGTTTTTGCAGTACAGCACATTCAGGATTCAATATTTCATTGAACGGAACTACACTGCTATTTGTGATATCTCGTCAATTCGATGCGTGGTATACCGCACAGCTGCTGCCAAATAGAGCGCAAATCAGCCACTGTGCGCTGTGTCAACTCAGGTCACTGCCTAATTCATTGTAATTGTATTTTTGCATATTTAGGCTGATGTATTCAATTAAAGGTACCTCCGGTGCTAGAGGTGGTATGCCTACAATTCGATGCGCGTTATGCTCCACAGTTGCCGCCAAATAGCGCACCTGCGCCTGTTTACAGTATATCAACTTGGGTCGAGGACAAATGCAACGTTGTTGTAGTACTGCTTATTCAGGATGCAATACTTCATTGAATGTATCTACACTGCTATTGGTGATATCACGACAATCCGATGCGCGTGATACTCCGCATTCCCTGCCAAATACAGCGCACCTGCTCCCGTTTACATTATGTCAACTCGGGTCGAGGACAAATGCTACGTTATTGTAGTACTGCATATTCAGGATTCAATATTTCATAGAACGGATCTACACTGCTATTTGTGATATCTCGTCAATTCGATGCGCGGTATACCGCACAGCTGCTGCCAAATAGAGCGCCAATCAGCCACTGTGCGCTGTGTCAACTGAGGTCCCTGCCTAATTCATTGTAATTGTAGTTTTGCATATTCAGGCATAAGTATTCAATTAAACGTATCTCCGGTGCTATTGGTGGTACGCCTACAATTCGATGCGCGTGATACTCCACATTCCCTGCCATATACAGCGCACCTGCTCCTGTTTACATTATGTCAACTCGGGTCAAGGACAAATGCAATGTTTTTGCAGTACAGCACATGCAGGATTCAATACTTCATTGAATGTATCTACACTGCTATTGGTGATATCACGACAACTCGATGCGCGTGATACTCCACGTTCCCTGCCAAATACAGCGCACCTGCATCTGTTTACATTATGCCAACTCGGTTCCAGGACCAATGCAATGTTTTTGCAGTTCAGCACATTCAGGATTCAATATTTCATTGAACGGATCTACACTGCTATTGGGGATACCTCGACAATTCGATGCGCGGTATACCGCACACTTGCTGCCAAATAGAGCGGAAATCAGCCACTGTGCGCTATGACAACTCAGGTCCCTGCCTAATTCATTGTAATTGTAGTTTTGCATATTTAGGCTTATGTATTCAATTAAACGTATCTGCGGTGCTATAGGTGGTCTGCCTACAATTCGATGCGCATTATGCTCCACAGTTGCCGCCAAAGAGCACAGCTGCTGCTGTATACATTATGTCAACTCGTTTCGAGGACAAATGCAATGTTGCTGCAGTACAGTATATTCAGGACTCAATATTTCATTGAACGTATATACACTGCTATTCGTGATATCCCGACAATTTGAACCGCGTCATACTCCTCATACGCTGCCAAATATTACGCAGATCAGAGATTTTGCGCATTGTCAACTCTGTGTCCTGTCAAATACATTGTAATTGCAGTTTATCACATTAGGCACAAGTATGTATTTAAACGTATCTCCGCTGCTATTCGCGGTATATCGACAAATCTATGCGCGTTATACTCCTCATTTGCTGCAAAATACAGCGCACCTGCTCCCGTTTACATTATGTCAACTCGGGTCGAGGACAAATGCAATGTTGCTGCAGTACAGCACATTCAGGATTAAATATTTCATTGAACGAATCTATACTGCTATTTGTTACATCTCGTCAATGCGATGCGCGGTATATCGCACAGTTGCTGCCAAATAGAGCGCAAATCAGCCACTGTGCGCTGTGTCAACTCAGGTCCCTGCCTAATTCATTGTAATTGTAGTTTTGCGTATTCAGGCTTAGGTATTCAATTAAACGTATCTCCGGTGCTATTGGTGGTACGCCTACAATTCGATGCGCGTTATGCTCCACACTTGCCGCCAAACAGCGCACCTGCTCCTGTATACATTATGTCAACTCGTTTCGAGGACAAATGCAATGTTGCTGCAGTACAGCACATTCAGGATTAAATATTTCATTGAACGTATATACACTGCTATTCGTGATATCCCGACAATTAGAAGCGCGTTATACTCCAAATTCCCTGGCAAATACAGCGCACCTGCTCCTGTTTACATTATGTCAACTCGGGTCAGGGACAAATGCAATGTTTTTGCAGTACACCACATTGAGGATTCAATATTTCATTGAACGAATCTATACTGCTATTTGTTACATCTCGTCAATGCGATGCGCGGTATATCGCACAGTTGCTGCCAAATAGAGCGCAAAGCAGCGACCTTGCGCTATGTCAACTCAGGTCACTGCCTAATTCATTGTAATTGTATTTTTGCTCATTTAGACTGATGTAATCAATTAAACGTGTCTCCGGTGCTATTGGTGGTATGCCTACAATTCGATGCGCGTGATACTCCACATACCCTGCCATATACAGCGCACCTGCTCCTGTTTACATTATGTCAACTGGGGTCCGCGTACAATTGCCATGTTGTTGCAGTACAGCACATTCAGGATTCAATATTTCGTTGAACGGATCTACACTGCTATTTGTGATATCTCGTCAATTCGATGTGCGGTATACCGCACAGTTGCTGCCAAATGGAGCGCAAATCAGCCACTTTGCGCTATGACAACTCAGGTCCCCTGCCTAATTCATTGTAATTGTAGTTTTGCATATTTAGGCTTTTTTATTCAATTAAACGTATCCCCGGTGCTATTGGTGGTATGCCTACCATTCAATGCGCGCTATGCTCCACAGTTGCAACCAAACAGCGGACCTGCTCCTGTTTACATTATGTCAACTCGGGTCGAGGGCAAATGGAATGTTGTTGCAGTACTGCATATCCAGCATTCAATATTTCATTGAACGTATCTACACTGCTACTGGAGATATTTCGTCAATTCCATGCGTCTTGCACTCCACATTTCCTGCCAAATACTGCGCACCTGCTCCTGTTTACATTATGTCAACTCGGGTCGAGGACAACTGCAATGTTGTTGCAGTACAGCATATACAGGATTCAATATTTCATTGAACGTATATACACTGCCATGGTGATATCCCGACAATTCCATGCGCGTGATACTCCACATTCCCTGCTAAATACAGCGCACCTGCTCGTGTTTACATTATGTCAACTCGGATCGAGGACAAATGCAATCTTTTTGCAGTACTGGATATGCAGTATTCAATATTTCATCGAACGTATATGCACTGCTATTGGTGATATCCCGACAATTCGATGCGCGTGATACTCCACCTTACCTGCCAAATACAGCGTACCTGCTCCTCTTCACATTATGTCAAGTCGGGTCGAGGACAAATGCAATGTTGCTGCAGTACAGCATATTCAGGATTCAACATTTCATTGAACGTATATACACTGCTATTCGTGATATCCCGACAATTCGAAGCGCGTCATACTCCTCATTCGCTGCCAAATACTAAGCACGTCAGAGAGTTTGCGCATTGTCAACTCTGTTTCCTGTCAAATAAATTGTATTTGCTGTTTATCATGTTAGGCTCAAGTATTTAGTTAAACGTATCTCCGCTGCTATTCGTGGTATGTCGACAAATCTATGCGCGTTATACTCCACAGTTGCCGCCAAACAGCGCACCTGCTCCTGTTTACATTATGTCATTCGGGTCGAGGACAAATGCATTGTTTTGGCAGTACATCATATACCGGATTCAATACTTGATTGAACGTACATACACTGCCATTGGTGATATCCCGACAATTCGATGCGCGTGATACTCCACATTACCTGCCAAATACGGCGCACCTACTCCTGTTTACATTATGTCAACACGGATCGAGGACAAATGCAATGTTGTTGCAGTACAGCATATACAGGATTCAATATTTCATTGAACGTATATACACTGCCATGGTGATATCCCGACAATTCGATTCGCATGATACTCCACATTCCCTGCCAAATACAGCGCACGTGCTCTTGTTTAAATTATGCCAACTCGGGTCGAGGACAAATGCAATGTTTTTGCCGTACTGCATATCCAGGATTCAATACTTCATTGAACGTAAATACACTGCTACTGGAGATATTTCGTCAATTCCATGCGTCTTGCACTCCACATTTCCTGCCAGATACAGCGTACATGCTCCTCTTCACATTATGTCAACTCGTTTCGAGGACAAATGGAATGTTGCTGCAGTACAGCATATTCAGGATTCAACATTTCATTGAACGTACATACACTGCCATTGGTGATATCCCGACAATTCGATGCGCGTTGTGCTCCTCATTGGCTGCCAAATACTACGCACATCAGCCGGTTTGCGCATTGTCAACTCTGTGTCCTGTCAAATACATTGTAATTGCAGTTCATTATATTAGGCTCAAATATGTATTTAAACGTATCTCCGCTGCTATTCGTGGTATGTCGACAAATCTATGCGCGTTATACTCCTCATTTGCCATCAAATACAGGGGACCTGCTCCTGTTCACATTATGTCAACTGGGGTCGAAGACAATTGCAATGTTGTAGTAGTACTGCATATTCAGGATTCAATATTTCATTGATCGTATATACACTGCTATTAGTGATGTCCTGACAAATCTAAGCGCAATTGCAATGTTGTTGCAGTAAAGCATATTCATGAATCAATATTTCATTGAACTGACCTACACTGCTATTTGTGATATCTCGTCAATTCGATGCGCGGTATGCCGCACAGTTGCTACCAAATAGAGCGCAAATCAGCCACTTTGCGCTATGTAAACTCAGGTCCCTGCCTAATTCATTGCAATTGTATTTTTGCATATTTAGGCTTATGTATTCAATTAAACGTATCTCCGGTGCTATAGGTGGAATGCCCACAATTCGATGCGCGTTATGCTCCACAGCTGCCGCCAAACAGCGCACCAGCTCCTGTTTACATTATGTCTAATCTGGTCGAGGTCATATGCAATGTTGTTGCAGTACTGCATAATCAGGATTCAATATTACATTGAACGGATCTGCACTGCTATAGGTGATATCTCGACAATACGACGTGCCTCATACTCCACATTTGCTGCCAAATTCAGTGGACCTGCTGCTGTTTACATTATGTCAAGTCGGGGGACGCGGACTAATCCAATGTTTTTGCAGTACTGCACATTTAGGCTTCAATATTCAATTGAAAGTATCTCCGTTTCCATTGATGATTTGTCGACAATTCGATGCGCGTTATACCCCACAATTGCTGCCAAATACAGTGCACATTAACCGGCTTGCGCAATGTTAAATCTGTGTCCTGTCAAATCCAGCGTAATTGCAGTTTATCATATTTTGGCTCAAGTGTTTAATTAAACGTATCTCCGCTGCTGTTGGTGGTACGTCGACATTTCGATGCGCGCACTGCTCCACATATGCTGCCAAATGCAGCGCACGTCATTCGGTTTGCGTTATGTTAACTCTAGGTGCTGTCAAATACGGAGATATTGGTGCTTTGCAGATTCTATCTTAAATATTCAATTGAGTGTCTCTCAGTTTCCATTCCAGATATCTCGACAAATCGATTCGCGTTATACTCCACACTTGCTGCCAAATACACCGCGCATCAGCCGGTTTGCGCAATGTCAACTCTGTGTCCTGTCAAATCCATTGTAGTTACAGTTTAGCATATTTAGGCTGAAGTATTCAATTAAACGTATCTCCGCTGCTATTGGTGGTATGTCGAGAATTCCATGCGCGTTATACCCCACATTTGCTGCCAAATACAGTGGACCTGCTCCTGCTTACATTATGTCAAGTCGGGTCGTGGACAAATCCAATGTTATTGATGTATTGCTTATTCAGTCTTGAATATTCAATTGAACGTATCTCAGTTTCGATTGGTGATATCTCCACAATTCAATGCGCGTTATACTCCAAATTTGCTGCCAAATACAGCGCATATCAACAGGTTTGCGCAATGTCAACTCTGTGTCCTGTCGAATCCGGCATAATTACTGTTTTGGAGATTCTGCCGGAGATATTCAATTGAACGTATCTCCGTTTGCATTGGAGATAGGTCAACAATTCGATGCGCGCAATAATCTACATATGCTGCCATATACAGCGTACGTCAACCGGTTTGCGCAATGTCAACTCTGTGTCCTGTCAAATCCAATGTTACTTTTGTTGAACATATTTAGACCTAAGTATTCAATTAAACGTATCCGCTGCTATTGGTGTTATGTCGACAATTCGGTGCGCGCGGTACTCCACATTTTCCGCCAAATGCAGCAGACCTGCTCCTCTTTACATTATGTCAACTCGGGTCGAGGTTAAATGCAATGTTACTGCAGTACTGCATATCCAGGATTCAATACTCCATTGAACGTATCTACACTGCTATTGGTGATATCTCGACATTTCGACCCGTGTTATACGTCACATTTGCTGCCAAATACTGCGCACATCAGCCGGTTTGCTCTATGTCAACTCAGGCCCTGTCATATCCAGCGTAATTGGCGTTTTGGAGATTCTGCCGGGAATATTCAATTGAACGTATCTCGGTTTCTCATGGAGATATGTCGACAAATCGATGCGCGTACTACTCCACATAAGCAGTAAAATACAGCGCACGTCATTCGGTTTGCGGTATGGCAACTCTGGGCCCTGTCAAATAGAGCGTTGCTGCAGTTTTGCAGATTCTGTCTTAAATATTATATTGAGCGTATCTCATTGTTTATTCCTGTTATCTCGACAATTCGATGAGCGTGTTGAGTAGATGATACATTTACACTGTACATGTGAATGTGTGTGTAAGCGTGAGAGGGCGCCCAGGTCATAGTTGAGACAAGAGACAGTTGCCGGATGTTAGAAGCTTCAGGAAGAGTCGGTCAACAACAAGCGTGCGTGTAAGAAGTTTATCGAGGTCTACAGAGTGCAACATATATGTGTAGCTATTGTGTATAAAATAAAATAAACTATTTGTATTTCCGAATCCTTTCATTACCTTAACATGGTAGCAGAGCGTGGTTACTAGTTTTGCAAGCTATTGAGTTCGTGGTTACGATCTTGCGAGTGAGTTTAGTAAGGGAAGAAACCGTCAGAGGATAAAAAGAAAAAAATACTTCAAGCACGTAGGAATGCTTAAGTACAGGAAAAAAAATCAATTAAAATGGAGAAATCGGAAATCATGATACCTGCATTCGATGGTCAGGATTATGGAATGTGGAAGCAAAGAACACGATGTTTCTCAAGTATAAGGAATGCAAGGTTGTTACAACTAGAATTAAGACCGAAAGAGACAATGAAGATTGGGACAAAAAGGATTTGAGGGCGATAAATATAATTTACAGTGCCATCACAAATAGACAATTGGGGTATGTTAGGGAAGAAAAAACGGCATATAATATAATAAAAAGGTTTGATGAAATGTACTTGATGTTGCGACACACAAACTAACTAACGACCAGTCAGGCACAACTGATCGGTTGGTATCGCGAACCTTGAACGTTATTTGCGCTCAAGGGTGAGGATTATAATAAGTGTAAAGAGCGAGATTTAGTTCACCTTATTTATTCCACTCAATACTCTGGTTACAACTGTCTTGATATGTACTGAATTCCTCTTACTACTATGAATACACTGAACTTAAGTTACTGATTCTCCTGTTCACTGACTGACGACTGGTAGGTGTTGACTCTTAGAAGACTGGCGCAAGAGTCCCTGATTAACCTCTTCCCTGACTGAAGACAGGAAGGTGTTGACTCTTCGAAGACTGGTGCAAGAGTGATTCTTGGGGATGTTGCTGTCGTAGCGGAAGATTCGTGGTGGGGGTGTTCCAAGTCTGTTCCTAATTGCTCATTGGGTAAAGACATATGTTTTGGAATGGGCTGGCTGCCTGCGCAGGTGACCTTACCCTTGGGGAAAACCCGCGTGTTCGGTCTTCCTGAGGTGTAGCATAAACAATAAAGAGATTTCGTGTTTTATGGGTCTTTTCCGTGAGGTCCTAAAGTACCTTGACTGTACGATAGGTCCACTGTTTATGAGGGGTCCGCATTAGGGTACCCTTAACGGTCGTCCTGCCCGCGGGTCGTATGGTCCCTTAAACCGCCGCGGCAATTACCAGACGGCCACTCCAAATCTCGAACACTTGAAAGAGTCGACGGCACTGCAGATCGTATGCAGAAGGAGATTGGAAAACATAAGACTGGAGGACTACAGTGAATCAGAGTCATTTTTTTGTGCGTTTTAAAAATTAATAAACGAATTAAAAGGTGCCGGCGCACAAGTGAGTGGGGGGGAAAAGCTAAATTACATGCTGAATACGTTACCCGAAGAATACAGCTACATAGCGGACCTAATTCTTTGTAATTGCTGTTTTGCATACTTAGGCTTCAGTATTCAATTAAACTAATCCCCGCTGTTATTGATAGAATGTCAACAATTGGACGCGCGTTATACTCCTCATTTGCCGCCAAATACAGCGGACCTGCTCCTGTTTACATTATGTCAACTCCTGTCGAGGTCAAATCCAATGTTTTTGCAGTACTGCATATTCAGGCTTCAATATTCATTTGAACGTATCGCCGTTTCCCTTGGAGATATGTCGACAATTTGATGCGCTTTCTACTCCACATTTGCTGCGAAATACAGCGCACATCAACCGATTTGCACAATGCCAACTGTGTATCCTGTCAAATCCATTGTAGTTGCAGTAAAGCATATTTAGGCTTAAGTATTCAATCAAACGTATCTCTACTGCTATTGGGGGTATGTTGATAATTCTATGCGCCTTCTACTCCACATCTTCTGCCAACTACAGCGCGCGTCAGCCGGATTTCACTATGTCAACCCTGGTCCCTGCCAAATCACTTGAAGTTGCAGTTTTGCATATTTAGGCTGCATTTTTCAATTAAACGTATCTCCGCAGCTATTGATGGCATGTCGAAAATTCGATGTGCGTTATACATCCCATTAGCTGAGAAAAACAGCGCCCTTCGGCCGGTTGGCGCTATGCTAACTCTGTGCTCTGTCAAATATAGCGTTACTGTAGTTTTGGAAATTCTGCCAGAAATATTCAATTGCGCTGATCTCAGATTTTATTCCAGATGTCTCAACAATTCTATGAGCGTTCCACTCCACATATGCTGCCAAATACAGCGCGCGTCATTCAATTCGATGCGCGTTCTACTCCACACTTGCTCTCGCATATAGCGCACCTGCTCCTGTTTAAATTATATCAACTCGGGTCATGGTCAAATCCAATGTTATTGCTGTACTGCATATTCAGGATTCAATATTCCCTTAATTGTTTATACACTGCTATTGGTGAAATCTCGACAATTCGACGTGCGTTACTCCACATATGCGGCCAAATTCAGCGCACGTCATTCGGTTTGCCCTATGTCAACTCTGGGCCCTGTCAAGTGCAGCGTAATTGCAATTTTGCAGAGTCTGTGTTAAATACTCAATTAAACGTATCCGCACTGTTATTGGTGATATCTAGACAAGTGGTTCAGCGTTAAACTCCTCATTCGCTGCGAAATTAAGCGGAGCTGCTCCAGTTTACATTAGGTCAAATCGGGTCGAGGTCAAATCCAATGTTATTGCAGTACTGTATATTCAGCCTTCAATATTCAATTGAACGTTGCTTCGTTTCGATTGGAGATACGAAGAAAATTCGATGCGCGTTCTATTCCAGAGATGCTGCCAAATACAGCGCACATCAACCGGTTTACTCAATGTCAACTCTGTGTCCTGACAAATCCAGCGTTATTCCTGTTTTGCATATTCAGTTTTAAATATTCATTTGAGCGTATTCCAGTTTCTATTCCAGACATCTCGATAGTTCGATACGCGTTAAACTCCACATTTGCTGCCAAATAGAGCGCACTTGCAACTGTTTACATTAAGTAATCTCGGATCGAGGTCAAATCCAATGCTATTGCTGTACTGCATATTCAGGAATCAATATTCCATTGAAATTTTCTACACTGCTATTAGTGATATTTCGTCAATTCGATGCGCGGTATACCGCACACTTGCTGCCAAATAGAGCGCAAATCAGCCACTGTGCGCTATGTCAACTCAGGTCCCTGCCTAATTCATTGTAATTGTAGTTTTGCATATTCAGGCTTAAGTATTCAATTAAACGTATCTCCGGTGCTATTGGTGGTATGTCGACAAATCTATGCGCGTTATACTCCTCATTTGCCGCCAAACAGCGCACCTGCTCCTCTTTACATTATGTCAACTCGGGTCGAGGACAAATGCTATGTTGTAGCAGTACAGCCTATACAGGATTCATATTTCATTGAACGTATATACACTGCCACGGTGATATCCCGACAATTCGATGCGCATGATACTCCATATTTCCTGCCAAATACAGCGTACCTGCTCCTGTTTACATTATGTCAACTCGGGTCGACAACAAATGCAATGTTTCTGCAAGTACAGCATATTCAGTATTCAATATTTCATTGAACGTACATACACTGCCATTGGTGATATCCCGACAATTCGATGCGCGTTATACTCCTCATTCGCTGCAGAATACTACGTACATCAGCCGGTTGGCGCATTGTCAACTCTGTGTCGTGTCAAATACATTGTAATTGCTGTTCATTATATTAGGGTCAAATATTTATTTAAACGTATCTCCGCTGCTATTCGTGGTATGTCGACAAATCTATGCGCGTTATACTCCTCATTTGCCGCCAAATACAGGGGACCTGCTCCTGTTCACATTATGTCAACTGGGGGCGAAGACAAATGCAATGTTGTTGTAGTACTGCATATTCAGGATTCAATATTTCATTGAACGGATCTACACTGCTAATGGTGATATCTCGTCAATTCGATGCGCGTGATACTCCACATTTCCTGCCAAATACGGCGCACCTGCTCCTGTTTACGTTATGTGTCATCTGGTCGAGGTCATATGCAATGTTGTTGCAGTACTGCATAATCAGGATTCAATATTACATTGAACGGATCTGCACTGCTATAGGTGATATCTCGACAATTCGACGTGCCTCATACTCCACATTTGCTGCCAAATACAGTGGACCTGCTGCTGTTTACATTATGTCAAGTCGGGGGTCGCGGTCCAATCCAATGTTTTTGCAGTACTGCACATTTAGCCTTCAATATTCAATTGAAAGTATCTCCGTTTCCATTGAAGATTTGTCGACAATTCGATGCGCGTTATACCCCACAATTGCTGCCAAATACAGTGCACATTAACCGGCTTGCGCAATGTTAAATCTGTCTCCTGTCAAATCCATTGTAGTTACAGTTTAGCATATTTTGGCTGAAGTATTCAATTAAACATATCCGCTGCTATTGGTGTTATGTCGACAAATCGGTGCGCGCGGTACTCCACATGTGCCGCCAAATGCAGCTGACCGGCTCCTCTTTACATTATGTCAACTCGGGTCGAGGTTAAATGCAATGTTACTGCAGTACTGCATATCCAGGATTCAATACTCCATTGAACGTATCTACACTGCTATTGGTGATATCTCGACATTTCGACCCGTGTTATACGCCACATTTCCTGCCAAATACTGCGCACATCAGCCGGTTTGCGCTATGTCAACTCAGGCCCTGTCATATCCAGCGTAATTGGCGTTTTGGAGATTCTGCCGGGAATATTCAATTGAACGTATCTCGGTTTCTCATGGAGATATGTCGACAATTCGATGCGCGTACTACTCCACATAAGCAGTCAAATACAGCGCACGTCATTCGGTTTGCGGTATGGCAACTCTGGGCCCTGTCAAATACAGCGTTGCTGCAGTTTTGCAGATTCTGTCTTAAATATTATATTGAGCGTATCTCATTGTTTATTCCTGTTATCTCGACAATTCGATGAGCGTGTTGAGTAGATGATACATTTACACTGTACATGTGAATGTGTGTGTAAGCGTGAGAGGGCGCCCAGGTCTTAGTTGAGACAAGAGACAGTTGCCGGATGTTAGAAGCTTCAGGAAGAGTCGGTCAACAACAAGCGTGCGTGTAAGAAGGTTATCGAGGTCTACAGAGTGCAACATATATGTGTAGCTATTGTGTATAAAATAAAATAAACTATTTGTATTTCCGAATCCTTTCATTACCTTAACATGGTAGCAGAGCGTGGTTACTAGTTTTGCAAGCTATTGAGTTCGTGGTTACGATCTTGCGAGTGAGTTTAGTAAGGGAAGAAACCGTCAGAGGATAAAAAGAAAAAAATACTTCAAGCACGTAGGAATGCTTAAGTACAGGAAAAAAAATCAATTAAAATGGAGAGATCGGAAATCATGATACCTGCATTCGATGGTCAGGATTGTGGAATGTGGAAGAAAGAACACGATGTTTCTCAAGTATAAGGAATGCAAGGTTGTTACAACTAGAATTAAGACCGAAAGAGACAATGAAGATTGGGACAAAAAGGATTTGAGGGCGATAAATATAATTTACAGTGCCATCACAAATAGACAATTGGGGTATGTTAGGGAAGAAAAAACGGCATATAATATAATAAAAAGGTTTGATGAAATGTACTTGATGTTGCGACACACAAACTAACTAACGACCAGTCAGGCACAACTGATCGGTTGGTATCGCGAACCTTGAACGTTATTTGCGCTCAAGGGTGAGGATTATAATAAGTGTAAAGAGCGAGATTTAGTTCACCTTACTTATTCCACTCAATACTCTGGTTACAACTGTCTTGATATGTACTGAATTCCTCTTACTACTATGAATACACTGAACTTAAGTTACTGATTCTCCTGTTCACTGACTGACGACTGGTAGGTGTTGACTCTTAGAAGACTGGCGCAAGAGTCCCTGATTAACCTCTTCCCTGACTGAAGACAGGAAGGTGTTGACTCTTCGAAGACTGGTGCAAGAGTGATTCTTGGGGATGTTGCTGTCGTAGCGGAAGATTCGTGGTGGGGGTGTCTCAAGTCTGTTCCTAATTGCTCATTGGGTAAAGACGTATGTTTTGGAATGGGCTGGCTGCCTGCGCAGGTGACCTTACCCTTGGGGAAAACCCGCGTGTTCGGTCTTCCTGAGATGTAGCATAAACAATAAAGAGATTTCGTGTTTTATGGGTCTTTTCCGTGAGGTCCTAAAGTACCTTGACTGTACGTTAGGTCCACTCTTTATGAGGGGTACGCATTAGGCTACCCTTAACGGTGGTCCTTCCCGCGGGTCGTATGGTCCCTTAAACCGCCGCGGCAATTACCACACGGCCACTCCAAATCTCGAACACTTGAAAGAGTCGACGGCACTGCAGATCGTATGCAGAAGGAGATTGGAAAACACAAGACTGGAGAACTACAGTGAATCAGAGTCATTTTTTTGTGAGCTTTAAAAATTAATAAACGAATTAAAAGGTGCCGGCGCACAAGTGAGTGAGGAGGAAAGCTAAATTACATGCTGAATACGTTACCCGAACAACAGTGCTACATAGCGGACCTAATTCTTTGTAATTGCTGTTTTGAATACTTAGGCTTCAGTATTGTATTAAACTAATCCCCGCTGTTATTGATAGAATTTCAACAATTCGACGCGCGTTATACTCCTCATTTGCCGCCAAATACAGCGGACCTGCTCCTGTTTACATTATGTCAACTCCTGTCGAGGTCAAATCCAATGTTTTTGCAGTACTGCATATTCAGGCTTCAATATTCATTTGAATGTATCGCCGTTTCCCTTTGAGATATGTCGACAATTTGATGCGCTTTCTACTCCACATTTGCTGCGAAATACAGCGCACATCAACCGATTTCCACAATGTCAACTGTGTATCCTGTCAAATCCTTTGTAGTCGCAGTAAAGCATATTTAGGATTAAGTATTCAATCAAACGTATCTCTACTGCTATTGGGGGTATGTCGATAATTCTATGCGCCTTCTACTCCACATCTGCTGCCAACTACAGCGCGCGTCAGCCGGATTTCACTATGTCAACCCTGGTCCCTGCCAAATCACTTGAAGTTGCAGTTTTGCATATTTAGGCTGCATTTTCCAATTAAACGTATCTCCGCAGCTATTTATGGCATGTCGAAAATTCGATGCGCGTAATACATCCCATTAGCTGAGAAAAACAGCGCCCTTCGGCCGGTTTGCGCTATGCTAACTCTGTGCTCTGTCAAATATAGTGTTACTGTAGTTTAGGAAATTCTGCCAGAAATATTCAATTGCGCTGATCTCAGATTTTATTCCAGATGTCTCAACAATTCTATGCGCGTTCCACTCCACATATGCTATCAAATACAGCGCGCGTCATTCAATTCGATGCGCGTTCTACTCCACACTTGCTCTCGCATATAGCGCACCTGCTCCTGTTTAAATTATATCAACTCGGGTCATGGTCAAATATAATGTTATTGCTGTACTGCATATTCAGGATTCAATATTCCCTTAATTGTTTATGCACTGCTATTGGTGAAATCTCGACAATTCGACGTGCGTTACTCCACATATGCGGCCAAATTCAGCGCACGTCATTCGGTTTGCCCTATGTCAACTCTGGGCCCTGTCAAGTGCAGCGTAATTGCAATTTTGCAGAGTCTGTGTTAAATACTCAATTAAACGTATCCGCACTGTTATTGGTGATATCTAGACAAGTGGTTCAGCGTTAAACTCCTCATTCGCTGCGAAATTAAGCGGAGCTGCTCCACTTTACATTAGGTCAAATCGGGTCGAGGTCAAATCCAATGTTATTGCAGTACTGTATATTCAGCCTTCAATATTCAATTGAACGTTGCTTCGTTTCGATTGGAGATACGAAGAAAATTCGATGCGCGTTCTATTCCAGAGATGCTGCCAAATACAGCGCACATCAACCGGTTTACTCAATGTCAACTCTGTGT
Source organism: Bombus hypnorum (assembly GCA_911387925.2). NCBI lineage: Eukaryota > Metazoa > Arthropoda > Insecta > Hymenoptera > Apidae > Bombus > Bombus hypnorum. The sequence goes on along the minus strand of CAJVQY020000009.1, from coordinate 2,033,063 downwards.
CCTGACAAATCCAGCGTTATTCCTGTTTTGCATATTCAGTTTTAAATATTCATTTGAGCGTATTCCAGTTTCTATTCCAGACATCTCGATAGTTCGATACGCGTTAAACTCCACATTTGCTGCCAAATAGAGCGCACTTGCAACTGTTTACATTAAGTAATCTCGGATCGAGGTCAAATCCAATGCTATTGCTGTACTGCATATTCAGGAATCAATATTCCATTGAAATTTTCTACACTGCTATTAGTGATATTTCGTCAATTCGATGCGCGATATACCGCACACTTGCTGCCAAATAGAGAGCAAATCAGCCACTGTGCGCTATGTCAACTCAGGTCCCTGCCTAATTCATTGTAATTGTAGTTTTGCATATTCAGGCTTAAGTATTCAATTAAACGTATCTCCGGTGCTATTGGTGGTATGTCGACAAATCTATGCGCGTTATACTCCTCATTTGCCGCCAAACAGCGCACCTGCTCCTCTTTACATTATGTCAACTCGGGTCGAGGACAAATGCTATGTTGTAGCAGTACAGCCTATACAGGATTCATATTTCATTGAACGTATATACACTGCCATGGTGATATCCCGACAATTCGATGCGCATGATACTCCATATTTCCTGCCAAATACAGCGTACCTGCTCCTGTTTACATTATGTCAACTCGGGTCGACAACAAATGCAATGTTTCTGCAAGTAGAGCATATTCAGTATTCAATATTTCATTGAACGTACATACACTGCCATTGGTGATATCCCGACAATTCGATGCGCGTTATACTCTTCATTCGCTGCAGAATACTACGTACATCAGCCGGTTGGCGCATTGTCAACTCTGTGTCGTGTCAAATACATTGTAATTGCTGTTCATTATATTAGGGTCAAATATTTATTTAAACGTATCTCCACTGCTATTCGTGGTATGTCGACAAATCTATGCGCGTTATACTCCTCATTTGCCGCCAAATACAGGGGACCTGCTCCTGTTCACATTATGTCAACTGGGGTCGAAGACAAATGCAATGTTGTTGCAGTACTGCATAATCAGGATTCAATATTACATTGAACGGATCTGCACTGCTATAGGTGATATCTCGACAATTCGACGTGCCTCAAACTCCACATTTGCTGCCAAATACAGTGGACCTGCTGCTGTTTACATTATGTCAAGTCGGGGGTCGCGGACCAATCCAATGTTTTTGCAGTACTACACATTTAGCCTTCAATATTCAATTGAAAGTATCTCCGTTTCCATTGAAGATGTGTCGACAATTCGATGCGCGTTATACCCCACAATTGCTGCCAAATACAGTGCACATTAACCGGCTTGCGCAATGATAAATCTGTCTCCTGTCAAATCCAGCGTAATTGCAGTTTATCATATTTTGGCTCAAGTATTTAATTAAGCGTTTCTCCGCTGCTCTTGGTGGTACGTCGACATTTCGATACGCGCACTGCTCCACATATGCTGCCAAATGCAGCGCACGTCATTCGGTTTGCGTTATGTCAACTCAGACCCTGTCATATCCAGCGTAATTGGCGTTTTGGAGATTCTGCCGGGAATATTCAATTGGACGTATCTCGGTTTCTCATGGAGATATGTCGACAACTCGATGCGCGTACTACTCCACATAAGCAGTGAAATACAGCGCACGGCATTCGGTTTGCGGTATGGCAACTCTGGGCCCTGTCAAATAGAGCGTTGCTGCAGTTTTGCAGATTCTGTCTTAAATATTATATTGAGCGCATCTCATTGTTTATTCCAGATATCTCGACAATTCGATGAGCGTGTTGAGTAGATGATACATTTACACTGTACATGTGAATGTGTGTGTAAGCGTGAGAGGGCGCCCAGGTCTTAGTTGAGACAAGAGACAGTTGCCGGATGTTAGAATCTTCAGGAAGAGTCGGTCAACAACAAGCGTGCGTGTAAGAAGGTTATCGTGGTCTACAGAGTGCAACATATATGTGTAGCTATTGTGTATAAAATAAAATAAACTATTTGTATTTCCGAATCCTTTCATTACCTTAACATGGTAGCAGAGCGTGGTTACTAGTTTTGCAAGCTATTGAGTGCGTGGTTACGATCTTGCGAGTGAGTTTAGTACGGGAAGAAACCGTCAGAGGATAAAAAGAAAAAAAATACTTCAAGCACGTAGGAATGCTTAAGTACAGGAAAAAAGACCAATTAAAATTGGTCGAAGACAAATGTAATGTTCTTGTAGTACTGCATACTCAGGATTCAATACATCATTGAACGTATATACACTGCTATTCGTTATATCCCGACAACTCGAAACGCGTTATACTCCTCATTCGCTGCCAAATACTACGCACATCAGCGAGTTTGCTCATTGTCAACTCTGTGTCCTGTCAAATACATTGTAATTGCAGTTTCTCATATTAGGCTCAAGTATTTATTTAAACGTATCTCCGCTGCCATTCGTGGTATGTCGACAAATCTATGCGCGTAATACTCCTCATTTGCCGCCAAATACAGCGCCCCTGCTCCTGTTTGCATTATGTCAACTCGGGTCGAGGACAATTGCAATGTTGTTGTAGTACTGCATATTCAGGATTCAATATTTCATTGAACTTATATACACTGCCATGGTAATATCCCGACAATTCGATGCGCATGAAACTCCACATTTTCTGCCCAATACAGTGCACTTGCTCCTGTTTATATTATGTCAACTCGTTTCGAGGACAAATGCAATGTTGCTGCAGTGCAGCAAATTCATGATTCAATATTTCATTGAACGTATATACACTGCTATTCGTGATATCCCGACAATGTGAAGCGCGTTATACTCCTCATTCGCTGCAAAATACTACGCACATCAGCCGGTTTGCGCATTGTCAACTCTGTGTCCTGTCAAATACACTGTAATTGCACTTTATCATATTAGGCACAAGTATTTATTTAAACGTATCTCCGCTGCTATTCGTGGTATGTCGACAAATCTATGCGCGTTATACTCCTCATTTGCTGCCAAATACAGCGCACCTGCTCCCGTTTACATTATGTCAACTCGGGACGAGGACTAATGGAATGTTGTTGTAGTACTGCATATACAGGATTCAAAACTTCATTAAATGTATCTACACTGCTATTGGAAATATCACGACAATTCAATGCTCGTGATACTCCACATTCCCTGGCATATACAGCGCACCTGCTCCTGTTTACATTATGTCAACTCGGGTCAAGGACAAATGCAATGTTTTTGCAGTACAGCACATTCAGGATTCAATATTTCATTGAACGAATCTACACAGCTATTGGTGATATCCCGACAATACGATGCGCTTGATACTCCATATTTATTGCCAAATAAGGCACACCTGCTCCTGTTTACATTATGTCAACTCGGGTCGAGGACAAATGCAATGTTTTTGCAGTACTGCATATCCAGGATACAATACTTCATTGAACGTATCTACACTGCTACTGGAGATATTTCGTCTATTCCATGCGCCTTGTACTCCACATTTCCTGCCAAATACAGCGCACCTGCTCCTGTCTACGTTATGTCTACTGGGGTTCGCGGGCAATTGCAATGTTGTTGTAGTACTGCATATTCAGGATTCAATATTTCATAGAACGGATCTACACTGCTATTTGTGATATCTCGTCAATTCGATGCGCGGTATACCGCACGGCTGCTGCCAAATAGAGCGCAAATCAGCCACTGTGCGCTGTGTCATCTCAGGTCCCTGCCTAATTCATTGTAATTGTAGTGTTGCATATTCAGGCTTAAGTATTCAGATAAACGTATCTCCGGTGCTATTGGTGGTATGAACTACAATTCGATGCGCGTTATGCTCCACAGTTGCCGCCAAACAGAGCACCTGCTCCTGTATACATTATGTCAACTCGATTCGAGGACAAATGCAATGCTGCAGTACAGCACATTCAGGATTCAATATTTCATTGAACGTATATACACTGCTATTCGTGATATCCCGACAATTCGAAGCGCATGATACTCCACATTTCCTGCCAAATACGGCACACCTGCTCCTGTTTACATTATGTCAACTCAGGTCGAGGACAAATACAATGTTGTTGCAGTACTGCATATCCAGCATTCAATATTTCATTCAACGTATCTACACTGCTACTGGAGATATTTCGTCAATTCCATGCGTCTTGCACTCCACATTTCCTGCCAAATACTGCGCACCTGCTCCTGTTTACATTATGCCAACTCGGGTCGAGGACAAATGCAATGGTCTTGCAGTACAGCACATTCAGGATTCAATATTTCATTGAAAGAATCTATACTGCTATTTGTTATATCTCGTCAACTCGATGCGCGGTATACCGCACAGTTGCTGCCAAATAGAACGCAAAACAGCGACCTTGCGCTATGTCAACTCAGGTCACTGCCTAATTCATTGCAATTGTATTTTTGCGTATTTAGACTGATGTAATAAATTAAACGTATCTCCGGTGATATTGGTGGTATGCCTACAATTCGATGCACGTGATACTCCACATTCCCTGCCATATACAGCGCAGCTGCTCCTGTTTACATTATGTCAACTCGGGTCAAAGACAAATGCAATGTTTTTGCAGTACAGCACATTCCGGATTCAATATTTCATTGAACGGATCTACACAGCTATTGGTGATATCCCGACAATTCCATGCGAGTGATACTCCACATTCCCTGCCAAATACAGCGCACCTGCTCCTGTTTACATTATGTCAACTCGGGTCAAAGACAAATGCAATGTTTTTGCAGTACAGCACATTCCGGATTCAATATTTCATTGAACGGATCTACACAGCTATTGGTGATATCCCGACAATTCCATGCGAGTGATACTCCACATTCCCTGCCAAATACAGCGCACCTGCTCGTGTTTACATTATGTCAACTCGGATCGAAGACAAATGCAATGTTGTTGCAGTACATCATGTTCAGGATTCAATATTTCATTGAACGTACATATCCTGCTATTGGTGATATCCCGACAAATCTATGCGCGTTATACTCCTCATTTGCCGCCAAACAGCGCACCTGCTCCTGTTTACAATATGTCAACTCGGGTCGAGGGCAAATGCTATGTTGTTGTAGTACAGCCTATACAGGATTCATATTTCATTGAATACATCTACACTGCTATTGATGAGACCTCGTCAATTCGATGCGCGGTATATCGCACAGTTGCTGCAAAACAGAGCGCAAATCAGCCAATTTGCGATATGTCAACTCAGGTCCCTGTCTAATTCATTGTAATTGTGGCTTTGCATATTTAGGCTTAAGTATTCAATTAACCGTATCTCCGCTGCTATTGGTGGTATGCCTACAATTCGATGTGTGTGATACTCCACATTCCCTGCCAAATACAGCGCACCTGCTCTTGTTTACATTATGTCAACTCCGATCCAGGGCAAATGCAATGTTGTTAAAGTACTGCATATCCAGGATTCAATACTTCATTGAACGTATCTACACTGCTACTCGAGATATTTCGACAATTCCATGCGCCTTGTACTCCACAATTCCTGCCGAATACAGCGCATCTGCTCCCGTTTACATTATGTCAACTGGGGTCGAGGACAAATGCAATGTTTTGCAGAACAGCATATTCAGGATTCAATATTTCATTGAACGTATCTACACTGCTGTTGGTGATATCTGCTCAATTCGATGCGCGGAATACCGCACACTTGCTACCAAATAGAGCGCAAATCAGCCACTGTGCGCTATGTCAACTCAGGTCCCTGCCTAACTCATTGTAATTGTAGTTTTGCATATTTAGGCTTAAGTATTCAATTACACGTATCTCCGCTGCTATTGGTGATATTCCAACAATTCGATGCGCGTGATAGTCCACATTCCCTGCCAAACACAGCGCACCCGCTCCTGTTTACATTAAGTCAACTGGGGTCGAAGGCAAATGCAATGATGTTGTAGTACTGCATATGCAGGATTCAATATTTCATTGAACGTAAATACACTGCTATTGGTGAAATACCGACAACTCGATGCGCGTGATACTCCACATTCCCTGCCAAACACAGCGCACCTGCTCCTGTTTACATTAAGTCAACTGGGGTCGAAGGCAAATGCAATGATGTTGTAGTACTGCATATGCAGGATTCAATATTTCATTGAACGTAAATACACTGCTATTGGTGAAATACCGACAACTCGATGCGCGTGATACTCCACATTCCCTGCCAAATACAGCGCACCTGGTCCTGTTTACATTATGTCTACTCGGGTCGAGGACAACTGCAATGTTGCTGCAGTAGGGCATATTCAGGATTCAATATTTCATTGAACGGATCTACACTGCTATTGGTGATATCTCGTCAATTCGATGCGCGGTGCACCGCACAGCTGCTGCCAAATAGAGCGCAAATCAGCCACGTGGCGCTATGTCAACTCAGGTCCCTGCCTAATTCATTGTAATTGTAGTTTAGCATATTTAGGCTTATGTATTCAATTAATCGTATCTCCGGTGCTATTGGTGGTATGCCTATAATTCGATGCGCGATGTACTCCACAGTTGCCACAAAAAGCGGACCTGCTCCTGTTTACATTATGTCCACTCGGTTCGAGGAGTAATGGAATGTTGTTGCAGTACTGCATATTCAGGATTCAATGCTTCATTGAACGGATCTACACTGCTATTGGTGATATCCCGACAACTCGATGCGCGTTGTACTCCTCATTTGCTGCCAAATACTACGCACATCAGCCGGTTTACGCATTGCCAACTCTGTGTCCTGTCAAATACATTGTAATTGTAGTTTATCATATTAGGCTCAAACCTTTATTTAAACGTATCTCCGCTGCTATTCGTGGTATGTCGACAAATCTATGCGCGTTATACTCCTCATTTTCCGCCAAATACAGCGGAAATGCTCCTGTTTACATTATGTCATCTCGGGTCGTGGACAAATGTAATGTTCCTGCAGTACAGCATATTCAGGATTCAATGTTTCATTGAACGTATATACACTGCTATTCGTGATATCCCGACAATTCGATGCGTGTGATACTCCACATTCCCTGCCAAATACAGCGCACCTGCTCCTGTTTACATTATGTCAACTCGGGTCGAGGAAAATGTAATGTTCCTGCAGTACAGCATATTCAGGATTCAATGTTTCATTGAACGTATATACACTGCTATTCGTGATATCCCGACAATTCGATGCGTGTGATACTCCACATTCCCTGCCAAATACAGCGCACCTGCTCCTGTTTACATTATGTCAACTCGGGTCGAGGAAAATGCAATGTTTTTGCAGTACAGCACATTCAGGATTCAATATTCCATTGAACGGATCTACACTGCTATTGGTGATATCTCGTCAATTCGGTGCGCGCTATATCGTACAGTTGCTGCCAAATAGAGCGCAAATCAGCCACTTTGCGCTATGTCAACTCAGGTCCCTGTCTAATTCATTGTAATTGTAGGTTTGCACATTTAAGCTTAAGTATTCAATTACACGTATCTCCGGTGCTATTGGTGGTATGCCCACAATTCGATGCGCGCTATACTCCACAGTAGCCGCCAAATACAGCGCACCTGCTCCTGTTTACATTATGAGTACTCGGGTAGAGGACAAATGCAATGCTTTTGTAGTACTGCATATTCAGGATTCAATACTTCACTGAACATATATACACTGTTATTGGTGATATCCCGACACTTCGATGCGCCTGATACTCCACATTCCCTGCCAAATACGGCGCAACTGCTCCTGTTTGCGTTATGTCAACACGGGTCGAGGACAAATGCAATCTTTTTGCAGTCCAGGATATTCAGGATTCAATATTCCATTGAATGTATCTACACTGCTATTGGTGATATCACGACAATTCGATGCGCGTGATACTCCACATTCCCTGCCAAATACAGCGCACCTGCTCCTGTTTACATTATGTCCCACTCGGGTCGAGGACAAATGCCATGTTTTTGTATTACTGCATATTCAGTATTCAATACTTCATTGAATGTATCTGCACTGCTATTGGTGATATCACGACAATTCGATGCGCGTGATACTCAACATTCCCCGCCAAATGCAGCGGACCTGTTCCCGTTTACATTATGTCAACTGGGGTCGAGGACAATTGCAATGTTGTTGCAGTACAGCATATTCAGTATTCAATTTTTCATTGAACGGATCTACACTGCTATTGGTGATATCTCGTCAATTCGATGCGCGGTGTACCACACAGTTGCTGCCAAATAGAGCGCAAATCAGCCACATTGCGCTATGTCAACTCAGGTCCCTGCCTAATTCATTGTAATTGTTGTTTTGCATATTTAGGCTTTTTTATTCAAATAAACGTATCTCCGGTGCTATTGGTGGTATGCCTACCATTCGATGCGCGGTATGCTCCACAGTTACAACCAAACAGCGGACCTGCTCTTGTTTATATTATGTCAACTGGGGTCGAAGACAAATGCAATGTTCTTGTAGTACTGCATACTCAGGATTCAATACTTCACTGAACATATATACACTGCTATTGGTGATATCCCGACAATTCCATGCGCGTGATACTCCACATTACCTGCCAAATACAGCGCACCTGCTCCTGTTTACATTATGTCAACTGGGGTCGAAGGCAATTGCAATGTTGTTGCAGTACACCACATTCAGGATTCAGTATTTCATTGAACGTACATATCCTGCAATTGGTGATATCCCGACAATTCGATGCGCGTTATACTCCTCATTCGCTGCAGAATACTACGCACATCAGCCGGTTTGCGCATTGTCAACTCTGTGTCCTGTCAAATACATTGTAATTGGAGTTTATCATATTAGGCTCAAATTTTTATTTAAACGTATCTCCGCTGCTATTCGTGGTATGTCGACAAATCTATGCGCGTTATACTCCTCATTTTCCGCCAAATACAGCGGACCTGCTCCTGTTTATATTATGTCAACTGGTGTCGAAGACAAATGCAATGTTCTTGTAGTACTGCATACTCAGTATTCAATATTTCATTGAATGTATCTACACTGCTATTGGCGATATCACGACAATTCGATGCGCGTGATACTCCACATTCCCTGCCAAAGACAACGCACCTGCTCTTGTTTACATTATGTCAACTCGGGTCGGGGACAAATGCATTGTTTTTGCAGTATAGCACATACAGGATTCAATACTTCACTGAACATATATACACTGCTATTGGTGATATCCCGAGAATTCCATGCGCGTGATACTCCACATTACCTGCCAAATACAGCGCACCTGCTCCTGTTTACATTATGTCAACTCGGGTCGAGGTCAAATCCAATGTTATTGCTATGCTGCTTATCCAGGCTTCAATTATCAATTGAACGAATCTGTACTACTATTGGTGATATGTCGACAATTCGATGCGCGCTATCCCGCACATTTGCTGCAAGAAATAGCGCACAGCAACCAGTTTGCGCAATGTCAACTCTGTGTCCTATCAAATACAGCGTTATTCCTGTTTTGCATAGTCAGTTTTAAATATTCATTTGAGCGTATTCCAGTTTCTATTCCAGATATCTCGATAGCTCGATACGCGCTAAACTCCACATTTGCTGCCAAATAGAGCGCACTTGCAACTGTTTACATTAAGTAATCTCGGATCGAGGTAAAATCCAATGCTATTGCTGTACTGCATATTCAGGAATCAATATTCCATTGAAATTTTCTACACTGCTATTGGTGATATCCCGACAATTCGATGCGCGTTATACTCCTAATTCGATGCCAAATACTATGCACATCAGCCGGTTTGCGCATTATCAACTCTGTGTCCTGTCAAATACATTGCAATCGCAGTTTATCATATTAGGCTCAATTATTTATTTAAACGTATCTCCGTTGCTATTCGTGGTATGTCGACAAATCTATGCGCGTTATACTCCTCATTTGCCGCCAAATACGGGGGACCTGCTCCTGTTCACATTATGTCAACTGGGGTCGAAGACAAATGCAATATTGTTGTAGTACTGCATATTCAGGATTCAATATTTCATTGAACGGATCTACACTGCTAATGGTGATATCTCGTCAATTCGATGCGCGTGATACTCCACTGTTCCTGCCAAATACGGCGCACCTGCTCCTGTTTACATTATGTCAACTCGGGTCGAGGACAAATCCAATGATTTTGCAGTACAGGATATTCAGGATTCAATATTTCATTGATCGTATATACACTGCTATTAGTGATATCTTGACAAATCTATGCGCGCTATACTCCTCATTTGCCGCCAAATAAAGCGGACCTGCTCCTGTTTACATTAAGTCAACTGGGGTCGAGGACAATTGCAATGTTGTTGCAGTAAAGCATATTCAGGAGTCAATATTTCATTGAAGAGACCTACACTGCTATTTGTGATATCTCGTCAATTCGATGCGCGGTATGCCGCACAGCTGCTGCCAAATAGAGCGCAAATCAGCCACTGTGCGCTGTGTCAACTCAGGTCACCGCCTAATTAATTGTAATTGTATTTTTGTATATTTTGGCTGATGTATTCAATTAAACGTACCTCCGGTGCTAGAGGTGGTATGCCTACAATTCGATGCGCGTTATGCTCCACAGTTGCCGCCAAACCGCGCACCTGCTCCTGTTTACATTATGTCAACTGGGGTCGAAGACAAATGTAATGTTCTTGTAGTACTGCATACTCAGGATTCAATACTTCATTGCATGTATCTACACTGCTACTGGTGATATCACTACAATTCAATACGCGTGGTACTCCACATTTCCTGCCAAATACAGCGCACCTGCTCCTGTTTACATTATGTCAACTCGGGTCGAGTACAAATGCTACGTTGTTGTACTACTGCATATTCAGGATTCAATTCTTCATTGAATGTATCTACACTGCTATTGGTGATATCACGACAATTCGATGCGCGTGATACCACACGTTCCCTGCCAAATACAGCGCACCTGCTCCTGTTTACATTATGTCAACTCGATTCCCGGACAAATGCCATGTTTTTGCAGTACAGCACATTCAGGATTCAATATTTCATTGAACGGATCTACACTGCTATTGGTGATATCACGACAATCCGATGCGCGTGATACTCTGCATTCCCTGCCAAATACAGCGCACCTGCTCCTGTTTACATTATGTCAACTCGGGTCGAGGACAAATGCTACGTTGTTGTAGTACTGCATATTCAGGATTCAATTCTTCATTGAATGTATCTACACTGCTATTGGTGATATCACGACAATTCGATGCGCGTGATACTCCGCATTCCCTGCCAATTACGGCGCACCTGCTCCTGTTTACATTATGTCAACTCGGGTCGTGGACAAATGCAATGTTGTTGCAGTACAGCATATTCAGGATTCAATATTTCATTGAACGTAAATTCACTGCTATTGGTGATATCCCGACAACTCGATGCGCGTTGTACTCCTCTTTCGCTGCCAAATACTACGCAGATCAGCCGGTTTGCGCATTGTCAACTCTGTGTCCTGTCAAATACATTGTAATTGCAGATTATCATATTAGGTTCAAGTATTTATTTAAACGTATCTCCGCTGCTATTAGTGGTATGTCGACAAATCTATGCGCGTTATACTCCTCATTTGCCGCCAAATACAGCGGACCTGCTACTGTTTACATTATGTCAACTGGGGTCGAGGACAAATCCAATGTTTTTGCAGTACAGGATATTCAGGATTCAATATTTCATTGAACGTATATACACTGCTATTGGTGATATCCTGACAATTCGATGCGCGTGATACTCCACATTCCCTGGCAAATACTACGCAGAACAGCCGGTTTGCGCATTGTCAACTCTGTGTCCTGTCAAATACGTTGTATTTGCAGTTTATCATATTAGGCTCAAGTATTTATTTAAACGTATCTCCGCTGCTATTAGTAGTATGTCGACAAATCTATGCGCGTTATACTCCTCATTTGCCGCCAAATACAGCGGACCTGCTCCTGATTACATTATGTCAACCCGGGTCGAGGACAATTGCAATGTAGTTGTAGTACTGCATATTCAGGATTCAATACTTCATTGAATGTATCTACACTGCTATTGGCCATATCACGACAATCGGTGCGCGTGATACTCCACATTCCCAACCAAATACAGCGCACCTGCTCCTGTTTACATTATTTCAACTCGGGTCAAGGAAAAATGCAATGTTATTGCAGTACAGCACATTCAGGATTCGATATTTCATTGAACGGATCTACACTGCTATTTGTGATATCTCGTCAATTCGATGCGCGGTATACCGCACAGTTGCCGCCAAATACAGCGCACGTGCCCCTGTTTACATTATATCAACTTGGGTCGAGGACAAATGCAACGATTTTGTAGTACTGCATATTCAGGATTCAATACTTCAATGAATGTATCTACTCTGCTATCGGTCATATCACGACAATTCGATGCGCGTGATACTCCATATTTGCTGACCAATACGGCGCACCTGCTCCTGTTTACATTATGTCAACTCGGGTCGAGGGCAAATGGAATGTTGCTGTAGTGTTGCATATTCAGGATTTAATACTTCATTGAATGTATCTACACTGCAATTGGTCATATCACGACAATTCGATGCGCGTGATACACCACATTCCCTGCCAAATACAGCGCACCTGCTCTTGTTTACATTGTGTCAACCGTGGTCGTGGAAAAATGCATTGTTTTTGCAGTACAGCATATACCGGATTCAATACTTCATTGAACGTATATACACTGTTTTTGGTTATATCCCGACCATTCGATAAGCGTGGTACTACACGTTTCCTGCCAAATACGGCACACCTGCTCCTGTTTACATTATGTCAACTCGGGTCGAGGACAAATCCAATGTTTTTGCAGTACAGGATATTCAGGATTCAATATTTCATTGAACGTGTATACACTGCTATTGGTGATATCCTGACAATTCGATGCGCGTTATACTCCACATTCCCTGCCAAATACAGCGCACCTGCTCCTGTTTACATTATGTCAACTCGGGTGAAGGACAAATGCAATGTTTTTGCAGTACAGCACATTCAGGATTCAATATTTCATTGAACGGATCTACACTGCGACTGGAGATATCTCGTCTATTCGATGCACGGTATACCGCACACTTCCTGCCAAATAGAGCGCAAATCAGCCATTGTGCGCTGAGTCAACCCAAGTCCCTGCCTAACTCATTGTAATTGTATTTTTGCATATTTAGGCTTATGTATTCAATTAAACGTATCTGCGGAGCTATAGGTGGTATGCCTACAATTCGATGCGCGTTATGCTTCACAGTTGCCGCCTAATACAGCGCACCTGCTCCTGTTTACATTATGTCAACTCGGGTCGAGGACATATGCAATGTTTTTGTAGTACAGCATATTCGGGATTCAATATTTCATTGAACGTATATACACTGCTATTGGTGATATCTCGACAATTCGAAGCGCCTTATACTCCTCATTCGCTGCCAAATACAACGCACATCAACCGGTTTGCGCAATATCAACTCTGTCTCCCTGTCAAATCCTTTGGAATTACAGTTTAGCATATTTAGGATTAAGTATTCAATTAAACGTATCTCCGCTGCTATTGGTGGTAAGTCCAGAATTTGATGCGCGTTACACCCCACATTTGCTGCCAAATACAGCGCACCTGCTCCTGTTTACATTATGTCCCACTCGGATCGAGGACAAATGCATTGTTGTTGCAGTACTGCATATCCAGGATTCAATACTTCATTGAACGTATATAAACTGCCATGGTGATATCCCGACAATTCGATGCGCATGATACTCCACATTTCCTGCCAAATACAACGCACCTGCTCCTGTTTACAATACGTCAACTCGGGTCGAGGGCAAACGCAATGTTGTTAAAGTACTGCATATCCAGGATTCAATACCTCATTGAACGTAACTACACTGCTACTCGAGATATTTCGACAATTCCATGCGCCTTGTACTCCACAATTCCTGCCGAATACAGCGCACCTGCTCCCGTTTACATTATGTCAACTGGGGTCGAGGACAAATGCAATGTTTTGCAGAACAGCATATTCAGGATTCAATATTTCATTGAACGTAAATACACTGCTATTGGTGAAATACCGACAACTCGATGCGCGTGATACTCCACATTCCCTGCCAAACACAGCGCACCTGCTCCTGTTTACATTAAGTCAACTGGGGTCGAAGGCAAATGCAATGATGTTGTAGTACTGCATATGCAGGATTCAATATTTCATTGAACGTAAATACACTGCTATTGGTGAAATACCGACAACTCGATGCGCGTGATACTCCACATTCCCTGCCAAATACAGCGCACCTGGTCCTGTTTACATTATGTCTACTCGGGTCGAGGACAACTGCAATGTTGCTGCAGTAGGGCATATTCAGGATTCAATATTTCATTGAACGTATATACACTGCGACTGGAGATATTTCGTCAACTCCATGCGTTTTGTCCTCCACATTTCCTGCCGAATACAGCACTCCTGCTCCTGTTTACATTATGTCAACTCGGGTCGAGGACAAATGCAATGTTTTTGTAGAACAGCATATTCAGCGTTCAATATTTCATTCAACGTAAATTCACTGCTTTTGGTGAAATCCCCACAATTCGATGCGCGTGATACTCCACATTCCCTGCCAAATACAGCGCACCTGCTCCTGTTTACATTATGTCAACTCGGGTCGAGGACAAATGCTACGTTGTTGTAGTACTGCATATCAGGATTCAATTCTTCATTGAATGTATCTACACTACTATTGGTGATATCACGACAATACGATGCGCGTGATACTCCACATTTTCTGCCAAATACAGCGCACCTGCTCCTGTCTACATTATGTCAACTCGGGTCGAGGACAAATCCTACGTTGATGTAGTACTGCATATTCAGGATTCAATATTTCATAGAACGGATCTACACTGCTATTGGTGATATCATGACAATTCGATGCGCGTGATACACCACATTCCCTGCCAAATACAGCGCACCTGCTCCTGTTTACATTATGTCAACTGGGGTCGAGGACACACGCAATGTTGTTGCAGTACTGCATATTCAGGATTCAATATTTCATTGAACGTATATACACCGCTATTGGTGATATCCCGTCAATTTGAAGCGTGTCATACTCCTCATTCGCTGCCAAATACTACGCACATCAGAGAGGTTGTGCATGGTCAACTCTGTGTCCTGTCAAATACATTGTATTTGCAGTTTATCATATTATGCACAAGTATTTATTTAAACGTATCTCCGCTGCTATTCGTGGTATGTCGACAAATCTATGCTCGTTATAGTCCTCATTTGCCGCCAAATACAGCGCACCTGCTCCTGTTTACATTAAGTCAACTGGAGTCGAGGACAATTGCAATGTTGTTGCAGTAAAGCATATTCAGGAATCAATATTTCATTGAACAGACCTACACTGCTATTTGTGATATCTCGTCAATTCGATGCGCGGTATGCCGCACAGTTGCTGCCAAATAGAGCCAAATCAGCCACTTTGCGCTATGTAAACTCAGGTCCGTGCCTCATTCATTGTAATTGTATTTTTGCATATTTAGGCTTATGTATTCAAATTAAACGTATCTCTGGTGCTATAGGTGGTATGCCTACAATTCGATGCGCGTTATGCTCCACAGCTGCCGCCAAACAGCGCACCTGCTCCTGTTTACATTATGTCAACTCGGGTCGAGGACAAATCCGATGTTTTTGCAGTACAGGATATTCAGGATTCAATATTACATTGATCGTATATACACTGCTATCAGTGATATCCTGACAATTCGATGCGCGTTGTACTCCTCATTCGCTGCCAAATACTACGCAGATCAGCCGGTTTGCGCATTGTCAACTCTGTGTCCTGTCAAATACATTGTAATTGCAGATTATCATATTAGGCTCAAGTATTTATTTAAACGTATCTCCGCTGCTATTAGTGGTATGTCGACAAATCTATGCGCGCTATACTCCTCATTTGCCGCCAAATACAGCGGACCTGCTCCTGTTTACATTATGTCAACTGGGGTCGAGGACAATTGCAATGTTGTTGCAGTACAGCATATTTAGGAATCGATATTTCATTGAACGTAAATACACTGTTATTGGTGATATCCCAACAACTCGACGCGCGTGATACTCCACATTCCCTGGCAAATACAGCGCTCCTGCTCCTGTTTACATTATGTCAACACGGATCGAGGGCAAATGCTATGTTGTTGCAGTACAGCATATACAGGATTCATATTTCTTTGAACGTATATACACTGCCATGGTGATATCCCGACAATTCCATGCGCATGATACTGCACATTCCCTGCCAAATACAGCGCACCTGCTCCTGCTTACATTATGTCAACTCGGGTCGAGGACAAATGCAATGTTGCTGTAGTGTTGCATATTCAGGATTCAATACTTCATTGAATGTATATACACTGCTATTGGTGATATCCCGACAATTCGATGTGCGTGATACTACACATTTCCTGGTAAAAACGGCATACCTGCTCCTGTTTACATTATGTCAACTCGGGTCAAGTACAAATGCAATATTTTTGCGGAACAGCATATCCAGCATTCAATATTTCATTGAATGTATCTGCACTGCGATTGGTCATATCACGACAATGCGATGCGCGTGATACTCCACATTCCCTGCCAAATACAGCGCGTGCTCCTGTTTACATTATATCAACTCGGATCCAGGACAAATGCAATGTTGTTGGAGTACAGCATATACAGAACTCAATATTCCATTGAACGTATATACACTGCTATTCGTGATATGCCGACAATTCGAAGCGCGTTATACTCCTCATTCGCTGCCAAATACTACGCACATCAGAGAATTGGGGCATTGTCAACTCTGTGTCCTGTTAAATACATAGTAATTGCAGTTTATCATATTAGGCACAAGTATTTATTTAAACGTATCACCGCTGCTATTCGTGGTATGTCGACAAATCTATGCGCGTTATACTCCTCATTTGCCGCCAAATACGACGCCCCTGGTCCTGTTTACATTATGTCAACTCGGGTCGAGGACAATTGCAATGTTATTGTAGTACTGCATATTAAGGTTTCAATATTTGATTGAACGTATATACACTGCCATGATAATATCCCGACAATTCAATGCGCATGAAACTCCACATTTTCTGCCAAATACAGCGCACCTGCTCCTGTTTACATTATGTCAACTCGGGTCGAGGACAAATGCTACGTTGTTGTAGTACTGCATATTCATGATTCAATTCTTCATTGAATGTATCTACACTGCTATTGGTGATAACACGACAATTCGATGCGCGTGATACTCCACATTCCCTGCCAAATACAGCGCACCTGCTCCTGTTTACATTATGTCAACTCGGGTCGAGGACAAATCCTACGTTGATGTAGTACTGCATATTCAGGATTCAATATTTCATAGAACGGATATACACTGCTATTGGTGATATCATGACAATTCGATGCGCGTGATACACCACATTCCCTGCCAAATACAGCGCACCTGCTCCTGTTTACATTATGTCAACTCGGGTCGAGGACAAATGCTACGTTGTTGTAGTACTGCATATTCAGGATTCAATATTTCATAGAACGGATCTACTTTGCTATTTGTGATATCTCGTCAATTCGATGCGCGGTATACCGCACAGCTGCTGCCAAATAGAGCGCAAATCAGCCACTGTGCGCTCTGTCAACTCAGGTCACTGCCTAATTCATTGTAATTGTATTTTTGCATATTTAGGCTGATGTATTCAACTAAACGTACCTCCGGTGCTAGAGGTGGTATGCCTACAATTCGATGCGCGTTATGCTCCACAGTTGCCGCCAAATAGCGCACCTGCGCCTGTTTACATTATATCAACTTGGGTCGAGGACAAATGCAACGTTGTTGTAGTACTGCTTATTCAGGATTCAATACTTCATTGAATGTATCTACACTGCTATTGGTGAAAGCACGACAATCCGATGCGCGTGATACTCCGCATTCCCTGCCAAATACAGCGCACCTGCTCCTGTTTACATTATGTCAACTCGGGTCGAGGACACACGCAATGTTGTTGTAGTACAGCATATACCGAATTCAATATTTCATTGAACGTATATACACTGCTATTCGTGATATGCCGACAATTCGAAGAGCGTTATACTCCTCATTCGCTGCCAAATACTACGCACATCAGAGAATTGGCGCATTGTCAACTCTGTGTCCTGTCAAATACATTGTATTTGCTGTTTATCATGTTAGGCTCAATTATTTAATTAAGCGTATCTCCGCCGCAATTCGTGGTATGTCGACAAATCTATGCGCGCTATACTCCGCAGTTGCAGCCAAACAGCGCACCTGCTTCTGTTCACATTGTGTCATTCGGGTCGAGCACAAATGCATTGTTTTTGCAGTACATCATATACCGGATTCAATTCTTCATTGAACGTGCCACTGCCATTGGTGGCATCCCGACAATTCGATACGCGTGAAACTCCACATTTCCTGCCACATACGGCGCACCTGTTGCTGTTTAAATTATATCAACTCGGGTCGAGGAATAATGCAATGAAGTTGAAGTACTGCATATTCAGGATTCAATACTTCATTGAATGTGTCTACACTGCTATTGGAAATATCCCGACAATTCGATGCGCGTTATACTCCTCATTCGCTGCAAAATACTACGCACATCAGACGGTGTGCGCATTGTCAACTCTGTGCCCTGTCAATTACATTGTAGTTGCAGTTTATCATATTAGGCACAAGTATTTATTTAAACGTATCACCGCTGCTATTCGTGGTATGTCGACAAATCTATGCGCGTGATACACCACATTCCCTGCCAAATACAGCGCACCTGCTCCTGTTTACATTATGTCAACTCGGGTCGAGGACAAATGCTACGTTGTTGTAGTACTGCATATTCAGGATTCAATATTTCATAGAACGGATCTACACTGCTATTTGTGATATCTCGTCAATTCGATGCGCGGTATACCGCACAGCTGCTGCCAAATAGAGCGCAAATCAGCCACTGTGCGCTCTGTCAACTCAGGTCCCTGCCTAATTCATTGTAATTGTAGTTTTGCATATTTAGGCTTATGTATTCAATTAAACTTATCTCCGCTGCTATTCGTGGTATGTCGACAAATCCATGCGCGTTATACTCCACATTCCCTGCCAAATACAGCGCACCTGCTCCTGTTTACATTATGTCAACTCGGGTGAAGGACAAATGCAATGTTTTTGCAGTTCAGCACATTCAGCATTCAATATTTCATTGAACGGATCTACACTGCGACTGGAGATATCTCGTCTATTCGATGCGCGGTGTACCGCACACTTCCTGCCAAATAGAGCGCAAATCAGCCATTGTGCGCTGTGTCAACTCAGGTCCTTGCCAAATTCATTGTAATTGTAGTTTTGCATATTTAGGCCTAAGTATTCAATTAAACGGATCTCCGGTACTATTGATGGTATGCCTACAATTCGATGCGCGTTATACTCCACATTCCCTGCCAAATACAGCGCACCGGCTCCTGTTTACATTATGTCAACTGGGGTCGAAGACAAATGCAATGTTCTTGTAGTACTGCATACTCAGAACTCAATACTTCATTGAACGTATCTACACTGCGACTGGAGATATTTCGCCAATTCCATGCGTCTTGTACTCCACATTTCCTGCCAAATAGTGCGCACCTGCTCCTGTTTACATTATGTCAACTCGGATCGAGGACAAATGCAATGTTGCTGCAGTACGGCAAATTCAGGATTCAATATTTCATTGAACGTATATACACCGCTATTGGTGATATCCCGTCAATTTGAAGCGTGTCATACTCCTCATTCGCTGCCAAATACTACGCACATCAGAGAGGTTGTGCATTGTCAACTCTGTGTCCTGTCAAATACATTGTAATTGCAGTTTATCATATTATGCACAAGTATTTATTTAAACGTATCTCCGCTGCTATTCGTGGTATGTCGACAAATCTATGCGCGTTATACTCCTCATTTGCTGCCAAATACAGCGCACCTGCTCCGCTTTACATTATGTCAACTCGGATCGAGGACTAATGCAATGTTGTTATAGTATTGCATATTCAGGATTCAATACTTCATTGAATGTATCTACACTGCTATTGGTGATATCACGACAACTCGATGCGCGTGATACTCCACGTTCCCTGCCAAATACAGCGCACCTGCTTCTGTTTACATTATGTCAACTCGGTTCCAGGACAAATGGAATGTTTTTGCAGTACAGCACATTCAGGATTCAATATTTCATTGAACGGATCTACACTGCTATTTGTGATATCTCGTCAATTCGATGCGTGGTATACCGCACAGCTGCTGCCAAATAGAGCGCAAATCAGCCACTGTGCGCTGTGTCAACTCAGGTCACTGCCTAATTCATTGTAATTGTATTTTTGCATATTTAGGCTTATGTATTCAATTAAACGTATCTGTGGTGCTATAGGTGGGATGCCTAAAATTCGATGTGCGTTATGCTCCACAGTTGCCGCCAAGCAGCGCACCTGCTCCTGTTTACATTATGTCAACTGGGGTCGAAGACAAATGCAACGTTGTTGTAGTACTGCATATTCAGGATTCAATTCTTCATTGAATGTATCTACACTGCTATTGGTGATATCACGACAATTCGATGCGCGTGTTATTCCACATTCCCTGCCAAATACAGCTCACCTGCTCCTGTTTACATTGTGTCAACTCGGGTCGAGGACAAATGCTACGTTGTTGTAGTACTGCATATTCAGGATTCAATATTTCATAGAACGGATCTACACTGCTATTTGTGATATCTCGTCAATTCGATGCGCGGTATACCGCACAGCTGCTGCCAAATAGAGCGCAAATCAGCCACTGTGCGCTGTGTCAACTCAGATCCCTGCCTAATTCATTGTAATTGTAGTTTTGCAAATTCAGGCTTTAGTATTCAATTAAACGTATCTCCGGTACAATTGGTGGTACGCCTACAATCCGATGCGCGTGATACTCCGCATTCCCTGCCAAATACAGCGCACCTGCTCCTGTTTACATTATGTCAACTCGGGACAAGGACAAATGCAATGTTTTTGCAGTACTGCATATCCAGGATACAATACTTCATTGAACGTATCTACACTGCTACTGGAGATATTTCGTCTACTCCATGCGCCTTGTACTCCACATTTCCTGCCAAATACAGCGCACCTGCTCCTGTTTACATTATGTCAACTCGGGTCAAGGACAAATGCAATGTTTTTGCAGTACAGCACATTCAGGATTCAATATTTCAATGAACGTATATACACTGCTATTCGTGATATCCCGTCAATGTGAAGCGCGTTATACTCCTCATTCCCTGCCAAATACTACGCACATCAGAGTGTTTGCGCATTGTCAACTCTGTGTCCTGTCATATACATTGTAGTTGCAGTTTATCATATTAGGCTCAAGTATTTATTTAAACGTATCTCCGCTGCCATTCGTGGTATGTTGACAAATCTATGCGCGTTATACTCCTCATTTGCCGCCAAATACAGCGCACCTGCTCCTGTTTACATTATGTCAACTAGGGTCCAGGACAAATGCAATGTTTTTGTGGTACTGCATATTCAGGATTCAACACTTCATTGAATGTATTTACACTGCTATTGGAGATATCACGACAATTCAATGCTCGTGTTACTCCACGTTCCCTGCCAAATACAGCGCACCTGCTCCTGTTTACATTATGTCAACGCAGGTCGAGGACAAATGCTACGTTGTTGTAGTACTGCATATTCAGGATTCAATTCTTCATTGAATGTATCTACACAGCTATTGGTGATATCCCGACAATACGATGCGCTTGATACTCCACATTTCCTGCCAAATACGGCACACCTGCTCCTGTTTACATTATGTCAACTCGGGTCGAGGACAAATGCAATGTTTTTGCAGTACTGCATATCCAGGATACAATACTTCATTGAACGGATCTACACAGCTATTGGTGATATCCCGACAATACGATGCGCTTGATACTCCACATTTCCTGCCAAATACGGCACACCTGCTCCTGTTTACATTATGTCAACTCGGGTCGAGGACAAATGCAATGTTTTTGCAGTACTGCATATCCAGGATACAATACTTCATTGAACGTATCTACACTGCTACTGGAGATATTTCGTCGATTCCATGCGCCTTGTACTCCACATTTCCTGCCAAATACTGCGCACCTGCTCCTGTCTACATTATGTCAACTGGGGTCCGCGGACAATTGCAATGTTGTTGCAGTACAGCACATTCAGGATTCAATATTTCGTTGAACGGATATACACTGCTATTGGTGATATCCCGACAATTCGATCCGCGTTATACTCCTCATTGGCTGCCAAATACTATGCAGATCTGCCGGTTTGCGCATTGTCAACTCTGTGTCCTGTCAAATACATTGTAATTGCAGATTATCATGTTAGGCTCAAGTATTTATTTAAACGTATCTCCGCCGCTATTAGTGGTATGTCGACAAATCTATGCTCGTTATACTCCTCATTTGCCGCCAAGCAGCGCACCTGCTCCTGTTTACATTATGTCAACTCGGGTCAAGGACAAATGCAATGTTTTTGCAGTACAGCACATTCAGGATTCAATATTTCAATGAACGTATATACACTGCTATTCGTGATATCCCGTCAATGTGAAGCGCGTTATACTCCTCATTCCCTGCCAAATACTACGCACATCAGAGTGTTTGCGCATTGTCAACTCTGTGTCCTGTCATATACATTGTAGTTGCAGTTTATCATATTAGGCTCAAGTATTTATTTAAACGTATCTCCGCTGCCATTCGTGGTATGTTGACAAATCTATGCGCGTTATACTCCTCATTTGCCGCCAAATACAGCGCACCTGCTCCTGTTTACATTATGTCAACTAGGGTCCAGGACAAATGCAATGTTTTTGTGGTACTGCATATTCAGGATTCAACACTTCATTGAATGTATTTACACTGCTATTGGAGATATCACGACAATTCAATGCTCGTGTTACTCCACGTTCCCTGCCAAATACAGCGCACCTGCTCCTGTTTAC
The DNA here is from genome assembly GCA_911387925.2 of Bombus hypnorum. NCBI lineage: Eukaryota > Metazoa > Arthropoda > Insecta > Hymenoptera > Apidae > Bombus > Bombus hypnorum. The sequence continues at coordinate 2,009,976 of CAJVQY020000009.1, read as the reverse complement.
ATTATGTCAACGCAGGTCGAGGACAAATGCTACGTTGTTGTAGTACTGCATATTCAGGATTCAATTCTTCATTGAATGTATCTACACAGCTATTGGTGATATCCCGACAATACGATGCGCTTGATACTCCACATTTCCTGCCAAATACGGCACACCTGCTCCTGTTTACATTATGTCAACTCGGGTCGAGGACAAATGCAATGTTTTTGCAGTACTGCATATCCAGGATACAATACTTCATTGAACGTATCTACACTGCTACTGGAGATATTTCGTCGATTCCATGCGCCTTGTACTCCACATTTCCTGCCAAATACTGCGCACCTGCTCCTGTCTACATTATGTCAACTGGGGTCCGCGGACAATTGCAATGTTGTTGCAGTACAGCACATTCAGGATTCAATATTTCGTTGAACGGATATACACTGCTATTGGTGATATCCCGACAATTCGATCCGCGTTATACTCCTCATTGGCTGCCAAATACTATGCAGATCAGCCGGTTTGCGCATTGTCAACTCTGTGTCCTGTCAAATACATTGTAATTGCAGATTATCATGTTAGGCTCAAGTATTTATTTAAACGTATCTCCGCTGCCATTCGTGGTATGTTGACAAATCTATGCGCGTTATACTCCTCATTTGCCGCCAAATACAGCGCACCTGCTCCTGTTTACATTATGTCAACTACGGTCCAGGACAAATGCAATGTTTTTGTGGTACTGCATATTCAGGATTCAACACTTCATTGAATGTATTTACACTGCTATTGGAGATATCACGACAATTCAATGCTCGTGTTACTCCACGTTCCCTGCCAAATACAGCGCACCTGCTCCTGTTTACATTATGTCAACTCGGGTCGAGGACAAATGCAATGTTGCTGCAAGTACTGCATATTCAGGATTCTATATTTCATTGAACGTGAATACACTGTTATTGTTGACATCCCGACAACTCGATGCGCGTGATACTCCACATTCCCTGCCAAATATAGCGCACCTGCTCCTGTTTACATTATGTCAAAAGGGATCGAGGCAAATGCTATGTTGTTGCAGTACAGCATATACAGGATTCAACCTTTCATTGAACGTATATACACTGCCATGGTGATATCCCGACACTTCGATGCGCATGATACTCCATATTTCCTGCCAAATACAGCGTACCTGCTCCTGTTTACATTATGTCAACTCGGGTCGACAACAAATGCAATGTTTCTGCGAGTAGAGCATATTCAGGATTCAATATTTCATTGAACGTAAATACACTGTTATTGGTTATATCCCGACAACTCGATGCGCGTGATACTCCACATTCCCTGCCAAATACAGCGCACCTACTCCTGTTTACATTATGTCAACACGTATCGAGGGCAAATGCTATGTTGCTGCAAGTACAGGATATTCAGGATTCAATATTTCATTGAACGTATATACACTGCTATTGGTGATATTCTGAAAATTCGATGCGCGTTATACTCCTCATTCGCTGCCAAATACTACGCACATCAACCGATTTGCACAATGTCAACTCTGTGTCCTGTCAAATCCAGTGTAATTGCCGTTTTAAAATATTCTACCGTTAATATTCAATTAAACGTGTCTCCGCCGCTATTGGCGGTATGTCGACAATTCGAAGCGCTTTACACTCCACATTTGCTGCCAAATACAGCGCACATGCTCCCGTTTACATTTTGCCAACTCGGGTCGAGGTCAAATCCAATGTTATTGCTATGCTGCTTATCCAGGCTTCAATTACCAATTGAACGAATCTGTACTACTATTGGTGATATGTCGACAATTCGATGCGCACTATCCCGCACATTTGCTGCAAGAAATAGCGCACAGCAACCAGTTTGCGCAATGTCAACTCTGTGCCCTATCAAATACAGCGTTATTCCTGTTTTGCATATTCAGTTTCAGATATTCATTTGAGCGTATTCCAGTTTCTATTCCAGACATCTCGATAGTTCGATACGCGTTAAACTCCACATTTGCTGCGAAATAGAGCGCACTTGCAACTGTTTACATTAAGTAATCTCGGATCGAGGTCAAATCCAATGCTATTGCTGTACTGCATATTCAGGAATCAATATTCCATTGAAATTTTCTACAATGCTATTGGTGATATCCCGACAATTCGATGCGCGTTATACTCCTCATTCGCTGCAGAATACTACGTACAACAGCCGGTTGGCGCATTGTCAACTCTGTGTCCTGTCAAATACATTGTAATTGCAGTTCATTATATTAGGCTCAAATATTTATTTAAACGTATCTCCGCTGCTATTCCTGGTATGTCGACAAATCTATGCGCGTTATACTCCTCATTTGCCGCCAAATACAGGGGACCTGCTCCTGCTCACATTATGTCAACTGGGGTCGCAGACAAATGCAATGTTGTTGTAGTACTGCATATTCAGGATTCAATATTTCATTGAACGGATCTACACTGCTAATGGTGATATCCCGACAACTCGTTGCCCGTGATACTCCACATTCCCCGCCAAATACAGCGCACCTGCTCCTCTATACATTATGTCAACTGAGGTCGAAGACAAATGCAATGTGTTTGCAGAACAGCATATTCAGGATTCAATTCCTCATTGAACGTATCTACACTGCTGTTGTTGATATACCGACAATTCCATGCGCCTTGTACATCACGTTTCCTGCCAAACACAGCGCACCTTCTCCTGTTTACATTATGTCAGCTCGGGTCGAGGACAAATGCAATGTTGTTGTAGTACTGCATATTCAGGATTCAATTCATCATTGATCGTATCTACACTGCTGTTGTTGATATAGCGACAATTCTATGCGCGTTGTACACCACGTTTCCTGCCAAATACAGCGCACCTTCTCCTGTTTACATTATGTCAGCTCGGGTCGAGGACAAATGCAATGTTGTTGTAGTACTGCATATTCAGGATTCAATTCATCATTGATCGTATCTACACTGCTGTTGTTGATATAGCGACAATTCCATGCGCGTTGTACACCACGTTTCCTGCCAAATACAGCGCACCTTCTCCTGTTTACATTATGTGAGCGCGGATCGAGGACAAATGCAATGTTGTTGCAGTACAGCATATTCAGAATTCAATATTTTAATGAACGGATCTACTCTGCTATTGGTGATATCCCGACAATACGATGCTCGTTATACTCCTCATTCGCTGCCAAATGCTACGCACATCAGCCGGTTTGCGCATTGTCAACTCTGTGTCCTGTCAAATACATTATAGTTGCAGTTTATCATATAAAGCTCAAGTATTTATTTAAACGTATCACCGCTGCTACTCGAGGTTTATAGACAAATCCGTGCGCGTTATACTCCTCATTTGCCGCCAAATAGAGCGCACCTGCTCCTGTTTACATTATGTCAACACCGATCGAGGACAAATGCAATGTTGTTGCAGTACAACATACTTAGGATTCAATATTTCATTGAACGGATATACACTGCCATTGGTGATATCTCCTCATTTCGATGCGCGTAATACTCCACATTCCCTGCCAAATACAGCGCACCTGCTCCTGTTTACATTATGTCAACTCGAGTCGCTGACAGATGCAATGTTGCTGCCGTACAGTATATTCAGGATTCAATATTCCATTGAACGGATCTACACAGCTATTGGTGATATCCCGACAATACGTTGCGCTTGATACTCCTCATTTGCCGCCAAATACAGCGACCCTGCTCCTGTTTACATTATGTCAACTAGGGTCGAGGACAAATGCAATGTTGTTGTCGTACAGCATATACAGGATTCAATATTTCATTGAACGTATATACACTGCCATGGTGATATCCCGACAATTCGATGAGCATGATACTCCACATTTCCTGCCAAATATAGCGCACCTGCTCCTGTTTACATTATGTCAACTCGGGTCGAAGACAAATGCAATCCTGCTGCAGTTCAGCATATTCAGGATTCAATATTTCATTGAACGTATATACACTGCTATTCGTGATATCCCGACAATTCGAAGCGCGTTATACTCCACATTCCCTGGCAAATACAGCGCACCTGCTCCTGTCTACATTAAGTCAACTCGGGTCAAGGACAAATGCAATGTTTTTGCAGTACAGCACATTCAGGATTCAATATTCCATTGAATGTATCTACAATTCTATTGCTGATATCACGACAATTCGATGCGTCTGATACTCCACATCTCCAGCCAAATACAGCGCACCTGCTCCTGTTTACATTATGTCAAATCGGGTCGAGAACAAATTCAATGTTTTTGCCGTTCAGGATATTCAGGATTCAATATTTCATTGAATGTATCTACACTGCCATTGATGTTATCACGACAATTCGATGCGCGTGATACTCCACATTCCTTGCCAAATACAGCGCACCTGCTCCGGTTTACATTATGTCAGCTCGGATCGAGGACAAGTGCCATGTTGTTGCAGTACACCATATACAGGATTCAATACTTCATTGAACGTATATGCACTGCCATGGTGATATCCCGACTATTCCATGCGCATGATACTCCACATTTCCTGCCAAATACAGCGCTACTGCTCCTGTTTACATTATGTCAACTCGAGTCGAGAACAAATGCAATGTTGCTGCAGTACAGCATATTCAGGAATCAATATTTCATTGAACGTATATACACTGCTATTCGTGATATCCCGACAATTCGATGCGCGTGATACTCCACATTTCTTGCCAAATACAGCGCTACTGCTCCTGTTTACATTATGTCAACTCGAGTCGAGAACAAATGCAATGTTGCTGCAGTACAGCATATTCAGGATTCAATATTTCATTGAACGTATATACACTGCTATTGGTGATATCCCGACAATTCGATGCGCGTTATAATCCACATTCGCTGCCAAATACTATGCACATCAGCCGGTTTGCGCCTTGTTAACTCTGTGTCCTGTCAAATACATTGTAATTGCAGCTTATCATATTAGGCTCAAGTATTTATTTAAACGTATCTCCGCTGCTATTCGTGGTATGTCGACAAATCTATGCGCGCTATACTCCCCATTTGCCGCCAAATACAGCGCAGCTCCTCCTGTTTACATTATGTCAACTCGGATCGAGGACAAATGCCATGTTGTTGCAGTACGTCATATACAGGATTCAATATTTCATTGAACGTATATACACTGCCATGGTGATATCCCGACAATTCGATGAGCATGATACTCCACATTTCCTGCCAAATACAGCGCACCTGCTCCTGTTTACATTATGTCAACTCGGGTCGAAGACAAATGCAATCCTGCTGCAGTTCAACATATTCAGGATTCAATATTTCATTGAACGTATATACACTGCTATTCGTGATATCCCGACAATTCGAAGCGCGTTATACTCCACATTCCCTGGCAAATACAGCGCACCTGTTCCTGTCTACATTATGTCAACTCGGGTCAAGGACAAATGCAATGTTTTTGCAGTACAGCACATTCAGGATTCAATATTCCATTGAATGTATCTACAATTCTATTGCTGATATCACGAAAATTCGATGCGTCTGATACTCCACATCCCCAGCCAAATACAGCGCACCTGCTCCTGTTTACATTATGTCAAATCGAGTCGAGAACAAATTCAATGTTTTTGCCGTTCAGGATATTCAGGATTCAATATTTCATTGAATGTATCTACACTGCCATTGATGTTATCACGACAATTCGATGCGCGTGATACTCCACATTCCTTGCCAAATACAGCGCACCTGCTCCTGTTTACATTATGTCAACTCGGATCGAGGACAAGTGCCATGTTGTTGCAGTACACCATATACAGGATTCAATACTTCATTGAACGTATATGCACTGCCATGGTGATATCCCGACTATTCGATGCGCATGATACTCCACATTTCCTGCCAAATACAGCGCTACTGCTCCTGTTTACATTATGTCAACTCGAGTCGAGAACAAATGCAATGTTGCTGCAGTACAGCATATTCAGGAATCAATATTTCATTGAACGTATATACACTGCTATTCGTGATATCCCGACAATTCGATGCGCGTGATACTCCACATTCCTTGCCAAATACAGCGCTACTGCTCCTGTTTACATTATGTCAACTCGAGTCGAGAACAAATGCAATGTTGCTGGAGTACAGCATATTCAGGATTCAATATTTCATTGAACGTATATACACTGCTATTGGTGATATCCCGACAATTCGATGCGCGTTATAATCCACATTCGCTGCCAAATACTATGCACATCAGCCGGTTTGCGCATTGTTAACTCTGTGTCCTGTCAAATACATTGTAATTGCAGTTTATCATATAAGGCTCAAGTATTTATTTAAACGTATCTCCGCTGCTATTCGTGGTATGTCGACAAATCTATGCGCGCTATACTCCCCATTTGCCGCCAAATACAGCGCAGCTCCTCCTGTTTACATTATTTCAACTCGGATCGAGGACAAATGCCATGTTGTTGCAGTACAGCATATACAGGATTCAATATTTCATTGAACGTATATACACTGCCATGGTGATATCCCGACAATTTGATGAGCATGATACTCCACATTTCCTGCCAAATACAGCGCACCTGCTCCTGTTTACATTATGTCAACTCGGGTCGAGGACAAATGCAATGTTGCTGTAGTGTTGCATATTCAGGATTCAGTACTTCATTGAATGTATCTATAATTCTATTGCTGATATCACGACAATTCGATGCGTCTGATACTCCACATCCCCAGCCAAATACAGCGCACCTGCTCCTGTTTACATTATGTCAAATCGGGTCGAGAACAAATGCAATGTTTTTGCAGTACAGCATATTCAGGATTCAATATTTCATTGAAAGTAAATACACTGCTATTGGTGATATCCCGACAAATTCGATGGGCGTGATACTCCACATTCCCTGTCAAATACAGCGATCCCGCTCCTGTTTACATTATGTCAACTCGGGTCGAGGACAAATGCAATGTTGCTGTAGTGTTGCATATTCAGGATTCAGTACTTCATTGAATGTATCTACACTGCTATTGGTCATATCACGACAATTCGATGCGCGTGTTACTCCACATTCCCTGCCCAATGCAGCGCACCTGCTCTTGTTTACATTGTGTCAACTGTGTTCGAGGACAAATGCATTGTTTTTGCAGTACAGCACATTCAGGATTCAATATTTCATTGAACGGATCTACACTGCTATTTGTGATATCTCGTCAATTCGATACGCGGTATACCGCACAGTTGCTGCCAAACAGAGCGCAAATCAGCCACTTTGCGCTATGTCAACTCCTGTCCCTGCCTAATTCATTGTAATTGTAGTTTTGCATATTCAGGCTCAAGTATTCAATAAAACGTATCTCCGATGCTATTGGTGGTATGCCTACAATTCGATGCGCGTTACACTCCACAGTTGCCGCCAAATACAGCGCACCTGCTCTTGTTTACATTGTGTCAACTCGGGTCGAGGACAAATGCAATGTTGCTGCAGTACAGCATATTCAGGATTCAATATTTCATTGAACGTATATACACTGCTATTCGTCATATCCCGACAGTTCGATGCGAGTTGTACTCCACATTCCCTGCCACGTACTACGTTCATCACAGAGTTTGCGCATTGTCAACTCTGTGTCCTGTCAAGAACATTGTAATTGCAGATTATCATATTAGGCTCAAGTATTTATTTAAACGTATCTACGCTGCTATTCGTGGTATGTCGACAAATCTGTGCGCGCTATACTCCTCTTTTGCCGCCAAATACAGCGCACCTGCTCCTGTTTACATTGTATCATCTGTGGTCGAGGACAAATGCATTGTTTTTGCAGTACAATATATTCAGGAATCAATATTTCATTGAACGGATCTACACTGCTATTTGTGATATCTCGTCAATTCGATGCGCGGTATGCCGCACAGTTGCTGCCAAATAGAGCGCAAATCAGTCACTTTGCGCTATGTAAACTGAGGTCCGTGCCTAATTCATTGTAATTGTATTTTTGCATATTTAGGCATATGTAATCAAATTAAACGTATCTCCGGTGCTATAGGTGGTATGCCTACAATTCGATGCGCGTTATGCTCCACAGCTGCCAAACAGCGCACCTGCTACTGTTTACATTACATCAACTCGGGTCGAGGACAAATCCAATGTTTTGGCAGTACGAGATATTCAGGATTCAATATTTCATTGATCGTAAATACACTGCTATTCCTGATATCCCGATAATTCGAAGAGAGTTATACTCCACATTCCCTGCCAAACACAGCGCACCTACCTCCTGTTTACATTATGTCAACTCACGTCGAGGACAAATGCAATGTTGCTGCAGTACAGCATATTCAGGATTCAATATTGCCTTGAACGTATATACTGCTATTCCTGATATCCCGATAATTCGAAGAGAGTTATACTCCACATTCCCTGCCAAACACAGCGCACTTGCTCCTGTTTACATTTGTCAACTCGGGTCAAGGACAAATGCAATGTTTTTGCAGTACAGCACATTCAGGATTCAATGTGTCATTGAATGTATCTACACTGCTATTCCTGATATCCCGATAATTCGAAGAGAGTTATACTCCACATTCCCTGCCAAACACAGCGCACCTGCTCCTGTTTACATTATGTCAACTCACGTCGAGGACAAATGCAATGTTGCTGCAGTACAGCATATTCAGGATTCAATATTGCCTTGAACGTATATACTGCTATTCCTGATATCCCGATAATTCGAAGAGAGTTATACTCCACATTCCCTGCCAAACACAGCGCACCTGCTCCTGTTTACATTATGTCAACTCGGGTCAAGGACAAATCTAATGTTTTTGCAGTAGAGCACATTCAGCATTCAATATGTCATTGAACGTATATACACTGCTATTCGTGATATCCCGACAAATCGAAGCGCGTTATGCTCCTCATTCGCTGCCAAGTACTACGCTGATCAGAGAGTTTGCGCATTGTCAACTCTGTGTCCTGTCAAATACATTGTAATTGCAGTTTATCATATTATGCACAAGTATTTATTTAAACGTATCTCCGCTGCTATTCGTGTTATGTCGACAAATCTATGCGCGTTATACTCCACAGCTCCCGCCAAATACAGCGCACTTGCTCTTGTTTACATTATGTCAACTCGGGTCGAGGACAATTGCAATGTAGTTGTAGTACTGCATATTCAGGATTCAAATCTTCATTGAATGTATCTACACTGCTATTGGTCATATCACGACAATCGGTGCGCGTGATACTCCACATTCCCTGCGAAATACAGCGCACCTGCACCCGTTAACATTATGTCAGCTCGGATCGAGGGCAAATGCTATGTTGTTGCAGTACAGCATATACAGAATTCAACATTTCATTGAACGTATATACACTGCCATGGTGACATCCCGACAATTCGGTGCGCATGATACTCCACATTCCCTGCCAAATACAGCGCACCTGCTCCTGGTTACATTAAGTCAACTGGAGTCGAGGACAATAGCAATGTTGTTGCAGTAAAGCATATTCAGGAATCAATATTTCATTGAACAGACCTACACTGCTATTTGTGATATCTCGTCAATTCGATGTGCGGTATGCCGCACAGTTGCTGCCAAATAGAGCGTAAATCAGCCACTTTGCGCTATGTAAACTGAGGTCCGTGCCTAATTCATTGTAATTGTATTTTTGCATATTTAGGCATATGTAATCAAATTAAACGTATCTCCGGTGCTATAGGTGGTATGCCTACAATTCGATGCGCGTTATGCTCCACAGCTGCCAAACAGCGCACCTGCTACTGTTTACATTACATCAACTCGGGTCGAGGACAAATCCAATGTTTTGGCAGTACGAGATATTCAGGATTCAATATTTCATTGATCGTAAATACACTGCTATTCCTGATATCCCGATAATTCGAAGAGAGTTATACTCCACATTCCCTGCCAAACACAGCGCACCTACCTCCTGTTTACATTATGTCAACTCACGTCGAGGACAAATGCAATGTTGCTGCAGTACAGCATATTCAGGATTCAATATTGCCTTGAACGTATATACTGCTATTCCTGATATCCCGATAATTCGAAGAGAGTTATACTCCACATTCCCTGCCAAACACAGCGCACTTGCTCCTGTTTACATTTGTCAACTCGGGTCAAGGACAAATGCAATGTTTTTGCAGTACAGCACATTCAGGATTCAATGTGTCATTGAATGTATCTACACTGCTATTCCTGATATCCCGATAATTCGAAGAGAGTTATACTCCACATTCCCTGCCAAACACAGCGCACCTGCTCCTGTTTACATTATGTCAACTCACGTCGAGGACAAATGCAATGTTGCTGCAGTACAGCATATTCAGGATTCAATATTGCCTTGAACGTATATACTGCTATTCCTGATATCCCGATAATTCGAAGAGAGTTATACTCCACATTCCCTGCCAAACACAGCGCACCTGCTCCTGTTTACATTATGTCAACTCGGGTCAAGGACAAATCTAATGTTTTTGCAGTAGAGCACATTCAGCATTCAATATGTCATTGAACGTATATACACTGCTATTCGTGATATCCCGACAAATCGAAGCGCGTTATGCTCCTCATTCGCTGCCAAGTACTACGCTGATCAGAGAGTTTGCGCATTGTCAACTCTGTGTCCTGTCAAATACATTGTAATTGCAGTTTATCATATTATGCACAAGTATTTATTTAAACGTATCTCCGCTGCTATTCGTGTTATGTCGACAAATCTATGCGCGTTATACTCCACAGCTCCCGCCAAATACAGCGCACTTGCTCTTGTTTACATTATGTCAACTCGGGTCGAGGACAATTGCAATGTAGTTGTAGTACTGCATATTCAGGATTCAAATCTTCATTGAATGTATCTACACTGCTATTGGTCATATCACGACAATCGGTGCGCGTGATACTCCACATTCCCTGCGAAATACAGCGCACCTGCACCCGTTAACATTATGTCAGCTCGGATCGAGGGCAAATGCTATGTTGTTGCAGTACAGCATATACAGAATTCAACATTTCATTGAACGTATATACACTGCCATGGTGACATCCCGACAATTCGGTGCGCATGATACTCCACATTCCCTGCCAAATACAGCGCACCTGCTCCTGGTTACATTAAGTCAACTGGAGTCGAGGACAATAGCAATGTTGTTGCAGTAAAGCATATTCAGGAATCAATATTTCATTGAACAGACCTACACTGCTATTTGTGATATCTCGTCAATTCGATGTGCGGTATGCCGCACAGTTGCTGCCAAATAGAGCGTAAATCAGCCACTTTGCGCTATGTAAACTGAGGTCCGTGCCTAATTCATTGTAATTGTATTTTTGCATATTTAGGCATATGTATTCAAATTAAACGTATCTCCGGTGCTATAGGTGGTATGCCTACAACTCGATGCGCGTTATGCTCCACAGCTGCCGCCAAACAGCGCACCTGCTACTGTTTACATTATGTCAACTCGGGTCGAGGACAAATCCAATGTTTTTGCAGTACAGGATATTCAGGATTCAATTCTTCATTGAATGTATCTACACTGCTATTGGTCATATCACGACAATCGGTGCGCGTGATACTCCACATTCCCTGCCAAATACAGCGCACCTGCTCCCGTTAACATTATGTCAACTCGGATCGATGGCAAATGCTATGTTGTTGCAGTACAGCATATACACGGTTCAAAATTTCATTGAACGTATTTAAACTGCCATGGTGATATCCCGACAATTCGATGCGCATGATAATCCACATTCCCTGCAAACTACAGCGCACCTGCTCCCGTTTACATTATGTCAACTGGGGTCGAGGACAATTGCAATGTTGTGGCAGTACAGCACAGTCAGGATTCAATATTTCATTGAACGGATCTACACTGCTGTTTGTGATATCTCGTCAATTCGATGCGCGGTTTACCACACCCCTGCCAAATAGAGCGCATATCAGCCACTTTGCGCTGTGTCAACTCAGGTCCCTGCCTAATTCATTGTAATTGTATTTTTGCATATTTAGTCTTATGTATTCAATTAAACGCATCTGCGGAGATATAGGTGGTACGCCTACAATCCGATGCGCGTTATGCTCCACAGTTGCCGCCCAATACAGCGAACCCGCTCCTGTTTACATTATGTCAACTCGGGTCGAGGACAATTGCAATGTTTTTGCAGTACAGCATATTCGGGATTCAATATTTCATTGAACGTATATACACTGCTATTGGTGATATCTCGACAAATCGAAGCGCGTTATACTGCTCATTCGCTGCCAAATACAACGCACATCAACCGGTTTGCACAATATCAACTCTATATCCTGTCGAATCCATTGTATTTGCAGTTTGGCCTATTTGGGCCTAAGTACTCAATTAAACCTACTTTCGCTGTTATTGGTGGTATCTCGACAACTCGGTGCGCGTTATACCCGACATTTTCTGCCAAATACAGCGCACGTGCTATTGTTTACATTATGTCAACTCGGGTCGAGTACAAATGCAATGTTTTTGTAGTACAGCATATTCGGGATTCAATATTTCATTGAACGTATATACACTGCTATTGGTGATATCTCGACAATTCGAAGCGCCTTATACTCCTCATTCGCTGCCAAATACAACGCACATCAACCGGTTTGCACAATATCAACTCTATATCCTGTCGAATCCATTGTATTTGCAGTTTGGCCTATTTGGGCCTAAGTACTCAATTAAACCTACTTTCGCTGTTATTGGTGGTATCTCGACAACTCGGTGCGCGTTATACCCGACATTTTCTGCCAAATACAGCGCACGTGCTATTGTTTACATTATGTCAACTCGGGTCGAGTACAAATGCAATGTTTTTGTAGTACTGCATATTCAGGATTCAGTACTTCATTGAATGTATCTACACTGCTATTGGTGATATCCCGGCAATTTGAAGCGCGTTTTACTCCTCATTCGCTGCCATATGCTACGCACATCAGAGAGTGTGAGCATTGTCAACTCTGTGTCCCGTCAAATACATTGTAATTGCAGTTTATCATATTAGGCTCAAGTATTTATTTAAACGTATCTCCGCTGCTATTAGTGGTATGTCGACAAATCTATGCGCGTTATGCTCCACAGCTGCCGCCAAACAGCGCACCTGCTCCTGTTTACATGATGTCAACTGGGGTCGAGGACAAATCCAATGTTTTTGCAGTACAGGATATTCAGGATTCAATATTGCATTGATCGTATATACACTGCTATCAGTGATATCCTGATAATTCGACGCGCGTTGTACTCGTCATTCGCTGCCAAATACTACGCAAATCAGCCGATTTGCGCATTGTCAACTCTGTGTCCTGTCAAATACATTGTAATTGCAGATTATCATATTAGGCGCAAGTATTTATTTAAACGTATCTCCGCTGCTATTAGTGGTATGTCGACAAATCTATGCGCGTTATACTCCTCATTTGCCGCCAAATACAGCGGACCTGCTCCTGTTTACATTATGTCAACTGGGGTCGAGGACAAATCCAATGTTTTTGCAGTACAGGATATTCAGAATTCAATATTTCATTGAACGTATATACACTGCTATTGGTGATATCCTGACAATTCGATGCTCGTGATACTCCACATTCCCTGGCAAATACTACGCAGATCAGCCGGTTTGCGCATTGTCAACTCTGTGTCCTGTCAAATACGTTGTAATAGCAGTTTATCATATTAGGCTCAAGTATTTATTTAAACGTTTCTCCGCTGCTATTAGTAGTATGTCGACAAATCTATGCGCGTTATGCTCCTCATTTGCCGCCAAATACAGCGGACCTGCTCCTGATTACATTATGTCAACCCGGGTCGAGGACAATAGCAATGTAGTTGTAGTACTGCATATTCAGGATTCAATTCTTCATTGAATGTATCTACACTGCTATTGGTCATATCACGACAATCGGTGCGCGTGATACACCACATTCCCTGCCAAATACAGCGCACCTGCTTTTGTTTACATTGTGTCAACCGTGGTCGTGGACAAATACATTGTTTTTGCAGTACAGCATATACCGGATTCAATACTTCATTGAACGTATATACACTGTTTTTGGTTATATCCCGACCATTCGATGAGCGTGGTACTACACGTTTCCTGCCAAATACGGCACACCTGCTCCTGTTTACATTATGTCAACTCGGGTCGAGGACAAATCCAATGTTTTTGCAGTACAGGATATTCAGGATTCAATATTTCATTGAACGTGTATACACTGCTATTGGTGACATCCTGACAATTCGATGCGCGTTACACTCCACATTCCCTGCCAAATACAGCGCACCTGCTCCTGTTTACATTATGTCAACTCGGGTGAAGGACAAATGCAATGTTTTTGCAGTTCAGCACATTCAGGATTCAATATTTCATTGAACGGATCTACACTGCGACTGGAGATATCTCGTCTATTCGATGCGCGGTATACCGCACACTTCCTGCCAAATAGAGCGCAAATCAGCCATTGTGCGCTGTGTCAACTCAGGTCCTTGCCAAATTCATTGTAATTGTAGTTTTGCATATTTAGGCCTAAGTATTCAATTAAACGGATCTCCGGTACTATTGATGGTATGCCTACAATTCGATGCGCGTTATACTCCACATTCCCTGCCAAATACAGCGCACCGGCTCCTGTTTACATTATGTCAACTGGGGTCGAAGACAAATGCAATGTTCTTGTAGTACTGCATACTCAGGACTCAATACTTCATTGAACGTATCTACACTGCTACTGGAGATATTTCGACAATTCCATGCGTCTTGTACTCCACATTTCCTGCCAAATAGTGCGCACCTGCTCCTGTTTACATTATGTCAACTCGGATCGAGGACAAATGCAATGTTGTTGCAGTACAGCATATACAGAATTCAATATTTCATTGAACGTATATACACTGCTATTCGTGATATGCCGACAATTCGAAGCGGGTTATACTCCTCATCCGCTGCCAAAGACAACTCACATCAGAGAATTCTCGCATTGTCAACTCTGTGTCCTGTCAAATACATTGTAATTGCAGTTTATCATATTAGGCTCAAGTATTTATTTAAAAGTATCTCCGCTGCTATTCGTGGTACGTCGACAAATCTATGCGCGTTATACTCCTCATTTGCCGCCAAATACAGCGTACCTGCTCCTGTTTACACTATGTCAACTCGGATCGAGGACAAATGCAATGTTGTTGCAGTACATCATATACAGGATTCAATATTTCATTGAACGTATGTACACTACCATGGTGATATCGCGACAATTCGATGCGCATGATACTCCACATTTCCTGCCAAATACAGCGCATCTGCTCCTGTTTACATTATTTCAACTCGGGTCGAGGAAAAATGCAATGTTTTTGCAGTTCAGCACATTCAGGATTCGATATTTCATCGAACGGATCCACATTGCTATTTGTGATATCTCGTCAATTGGATGCGCGGTATATAGCACAGTTGCTGCCAAATAGAGCGCAAACCAGCCACTTTGCGCTATGTCAACTCAGGTCCCTGCCCAATTCATTGTAATTGTAGTTTTGCATACTTAGGCCTAAGTATTCAATTAAACGGATCTCCGGTGCTATTGGTGGTATGCCTACAATTCGATGCGCGTTATGCTCCACAGTTGCCGCCAAATACAGCGCACATGCCCCTGTTTACATTATGTCAACTGGGGTCGAAGACAATTGCAATGTTGTTGCAGTACACCATATTCAGGATTCAATATTTCATTGAACGTACATACACTGCTATTGGTGATATCCCGACAATTCGATGAGCGTTATACTCCTCATTCGCTGCAGAATACTACGCACATCAGCCGGTTGGCGCATTGTCAACTCTGTGTCCTGCCAAATACATTGGCATTGCAGTTTAGCATATTTAGGATTAAGTATTCAATTAAACGTATCTCCGCTGCTATTGGTGGTACGTCCAGAATTTGATGCGCGTTATACCCCACATTTGCTGCCAAATACAGAGCACATTAACCGGTTTACGCAATGTCAACTCTATATCCTGTCGAATCCATTGTATTTGCAGTTTGGCCTATTTGGGCCTAAGTACTCAATTAAACCTATTTTCGCTGTTATTGGTGGTATCTCGACAACTCGATGCGCGTTATACCCGACATTTTCTGCCATATACAGCGCACGTGCTATTGTTTACATTATGTCAACTCGGGTCGAGTACAAATGCAATGTTTTTGTAGTACTGCATATTCAGGATTCAATACTTCAATGAATGTATCTACACTGCTATTGGTGATATCCCGGCAATTTGAAGCGCGTTTTACTCCTCATTCGCTGCCATATGCTACGCACATCAGAGAGTTTGCGCATTGTCAACTCTGTGTCCTGTCAAATATATTGTATTTGCTGTTTGTCATGTTAGGCTCAAGTATTTAGTTAAACGTATCTCCGGTGCTATAGGTGGTATGTCGACAAATCTATGCGCGTTATACTCCTCATTTGCCGCCAAATACAGCGGACCTGCTCCTGTTTACATGATGTCAACTCGGGTCGAGGACAAATCCAACGTTTTTGCAGTACAGGATATTCAGGATTCAATATTTCATTGATCGTATATACACTGCTATCAGTGATATCCTGACAATTCGATGCGCGTAGTACTCCTCAATCGCTGCCAAATACTACGCAGATCAGCCGGTTTGCGCATTGTCAACTCTGTGTCCTGTCAAATACATTGTAATTGCAGATTATCATATTAGGCTCAAGTATTTATTTAAACGTATCTCCGCTGCTATTAGTGGTATGTCGACAAATCTATGCGCGTTATACTCCTCATTTGCCGCCAAATACAGCGGACCTGCTCCTGTTTACATTATGTCAACTGGGGTCGAGGACAAATCCAATGTTTTTGCAGTACAGGATATTCAGGATTCAATATTTCATTGAACGTATATACACTGCTATTGGTGATATCCTGACAATTCGATGCGCGTGATACTCCACATTCCCTGGCAAACACTACGCGGAACAGCCGGTTTGCGCATTGTCAACTCTGTGTCCTGTCAAATACGTTGTAATTGCAGTTTATCATATTAGGCTCAAGTATTTATTTAAACGTATCTCCGCTGCTATTAGTAGTATGTCGACAAATCTATGCGCGTTATACTCCTCATTTGCCGCCAAATACAGCGGACCTGCTCCTGATTACATTATGTCAACCCGGGTCGAGGACAATAGCAATGTAGTTGTAGTACTGCATATTCAGGATTCAATTCTTCATTGAATGTATCTACACTGCTATTGGTCATATCACGACAATCGGTGCGCGTGATACACCACATTCCCTGCCAAATACAGCGCACCTGCTTTTGTTTACATTGTGTCAACCGTGGTCGTGGACAAATACATTGTTTTTGCAGTACAGCATATACCGGATTCAATACTTCATTGAACGTATATACACTGTTTTTGGTTATATCCCGACCATTCGATGAGCGTGGTACTACACGTTTCCTGCCAAATACGGCACACCTGCTCCTGTTTACATTATGTCAACTCGGGTCGAGGACAAATCCAATGTTTTTGCAGTACAGGATATTGAGGATTCAATATTTCATTGAACGTGTATACACTGCTATTGGTGACATCCTGACAATTCGATGCGCGTTACACTCCACATTCCCTGCCAAATACAGCGCACCTGCTCCTGTTTACATTATGTCAACTCGGGTGAAGGACAAATGCAATGTTTTTGCAGTTCAGCACATTCAGGATTCAATATTTCATTGAACGGATCTACACTGCGACTGGAGATATCTCGTCTATTCGATGCGCGGTATACCGCACACTTCCTGCCAAATAGAGCGCAAATCAGCCATTGTGCGCTGTGTCAACTCAGGTCCTTGCCAAATTCATTGTAATTGTAGTTTTGCATATTTAGGCCTAAGTATTCAATTAAACGGATCTCCGGTACTATTGATGGTATGCCTACAATTCGATGCGCGTTATACTCCACATTCCCTGCCAAATACAGCGCACCGGCTCCTGTTTACATTATGTCAACTGGGGTCGAAGACAAATGCAATGTTCTTGTAGTACTGCATACTCAGAACTCAATACTTCATTGAACGTATCTACACTGCGACTGGAGATATTTCGTCAATTCCATGCGTCTTGTACTCCACATTTCCTGCCAAATAGTGCGCACCTGCTCCTGTTTACATTATGTCAACTCGGATCGAGGACAAATGCAATGTTGTTGCAGTACAGCATATACAGAATCCAATATTTCATTGAACGTATATACACTGCTATTCGTGATATGCCGACAATTCGAAGCGGGTTATACTCCTCATCCGCTGCCAAAGACAACTCACATCAGAGAATTCTCGCATTGTCAACTCTGTGTCCTGTCAAATACATTGTAATTGCAGTTTATCATATTAGGCTCAAGTATTTATTTAAAAGTATCTCCGCTGCTATTCGTGGTACGTCGACAAATCTATGCGCGTTATACTCCTCATTTGCCGCCAAATACAGCGTACCTGCTCCTGTTTACACTATGTCAACTCGGATCGAGGACAAATGCAATGTTGTTGCAGTACATCATATACAGGATTCAATATTTCATTGAACGTATGTACACTACCATGGTGATATCGCGACAATTCGATGCGCATGATACTCCACATTTCCTGCCAAATACAGCGCATCTGCTCCTGTTTACATTATTTCAACTCGGGTCGAGGAAAAATGCAATGTTTTTGCAGTTCAGCACATTCAGGATTCGATATTTCATCGAACGGATCCACATTGCTATTTGTGATATCTCGTCAATTGGATGCGCGGTATATAGCACAGTTGCTGCCAAATAGAGCGCAAACCAGCCACTTTGCGCTATGTCAACTCAGGTCCCTGCCCAATTCATTGTAATTGTAGTTTTGCATACTTAGGCCTAAGTATTCAATTAAACGGATCTCCGGTGCTATTGGTGGTATGCCTACAATTCGATGCGCGTTATGCTCCACAGTTGCCGCCAAATACAGCGCACATGCCCCTGTTTACATTATGTCAACTGGGGTCGAAGACAATTGCAATGTTGTTGCAGTACACCATATTCAGGATTCAATATTTCATTGAACGTACATACACTGCTATTGGTGATATCCCGACAATTCGATGAGCGTTATACTCCTCATTCGCTGCAGAATACTACGCACATCAGCCGGTTGGCGCATTGTCAACTCTGTGTCCTGCCAAATACATTGGCATTGCAGTTTAGCATATTTAGGATTAAGTATTCAATTAAACGTATCTCCGCTGCTATTGGTGGTAAGTCCAGAATTTGATGCGCGTTATACCCCACATTTGCTGCCAAATACAGAGCACATTAACCGGTTTACGCAATGTCAACTCTATATCCTGTCGAATCCATTGTATTTGCAGTTTGGCCTATTTGGGCCTAAGTACTCAATTAAACCTATTTTCGCTGTTATTGGTGGTATGTCGACAAATCTATGCGCGTTATACTCCTCATTTGCCGCCAAATACAGCGCACGTGCTCCCGTTTACATTATGTCAACTGGGGTCGAGGACAATTGCAATGTTGTGGCAGTACAGCACAGTCAGGATTCAATATTTCATTGAGCGGATCCACATTGCTATTTGTGATATCTCGTCAATTCGATGCGCGGTATATCGCACAGTTGCTGCCAAATAGAGCGCAAACCAGCCACTTTGCGCTATGTCAACTCAGGTCCCTGCCTAATTCATTGTAATTGTATTTTTGCATACTTAGGCTTATGTATTCAAATTAAACGTATCTCCGATGCTATTGGTGTTATGCCTACAACTCGATGCGCGTTATACTGCACAGTTCCCGCCAAATACAGCGCACGTGCTCTTGTTTACATTATGTCAACTCTGGTCGAGGACAAATGGAATGTTGTTGCAGTACTGCATATCCAGCATTCAATATTTCATTGAACGTATCTACACTGCTACTGGAGATATTTCGTCAATTCCATGCGTCTTGTACTCCACATTTCCTGCCAAATACAGCGCACCTGCTCCTGTTTACATTATGTCAACTCGGGTCGGGGACAAATGCAATCTTTTTGCAGAACAGCATATTCACGATTCAATATTTGATTGAACGTAAATACACTGCTATTGGTGATATCCCGACAATTCGGTGCTCGTTATACTCCTCATTTGCCGCCAAATACAGCGCACCTGCTCCCGTTTACATTATGTCAACTCGGGTCGAGGGCAAATGGAATGTTGTTGCAGTACTGCATATCCAGCATTCAATATTTCATTGAACGTATCTACACTGCTACTGGAGATATTTCGTCAATTCCATGCGTCTTGTACTCCACATTTCCTGCCAAATACAGCGCACCTGCTCCTGTTTACATTATGTCAACTCGGGTCAAGGACAAATGCAATGTTGTTGCAGTACAGCACAAACAGAATTCAAAATTTCATTGAACGTATATACACTGCTATTGGTGATATCCCGACCATTCCATGCGCGTGATACTCCACATTCCCTGCCAAATACAGCGCACCTGCTCGTGTTTACATTATGTCAACTCGGATCGAGGACAAATGCAATCTTTTTGCAGTACTGGATATGCAGTATTCAATATTTCATCGAACGTATATGCACAGCTATTGGTGATATCCCGACAATTCGATGCGCGTGATACTCCACATTACCTGCCAAATACAGCGTACCTGCTCCTCTTCACATTATGTCAACTCGGGTCGAGGACAAATGCAATGTTGCTGCAGTACAGCATATTCAGGATTCAACATTTCATTGAACGTATATACACTGCTATTCGTGATATCCCGACAATTCGAAGCGCGTCATACTCCTCATTCGCTGCCAAATACTAAGCACATCAGAGAGTTTGCGCATTGTCAACTCTGTTTCCTGTCAAATATATTGTATTTGCTGTTTGTCATGTTAGGCTCAAGTATTTAGTTAAACGTATCTCCGCTGCTATTCGTGGTATGTCGACAAATCTATGCGCGTTATACTCCACAGTTGCCGCCAAACAGCGCACCTGCTCCTGTTTACATTATGTCATTCGGGTCGAGGACAAATGCATTGTTTTGGCAGTACGTCATATACCGGATTCAATACTTGATTGAACGTACATACACTGCCATTGGTGATATCCCGACAATTCGATGCGCGTGATACTCCACATTACCTGCCAAATACGGCGCACCTACTCCTGTTTACATTATGTCAACACGGATCGAGGACAAATGCAATGTTGTTGCAGTACAGCATATACAGGATTCAATATTTCATTGAACGTATATACACTGCCATGGTGATATCCCGACAATTCGATTCGCATGATACTCCACATTTCCTGCCAAATACAGCGCACCTGCTCTTGTTTACATTGTGTCAATTGTGGTCGAGGACAAATGCATTGTTTTTGCAGTGCGGCACATACGGGATTCAGTACTTCATTCAACGAATATACACTGCCATGTTGATATCCCGACAATTCGATGCGCATGATACTCCACATTCCCTGCCAAATACAGCGCACGTGCTCTTGTTTAAATTATGCCAACTCGGGTCGAGGACAAATGCAATGTTTTTGCCGTACTGCATATCCAGGATTCAATACTTCATTGAACGTAAATACACTGCTATTGGTGATATCCCGACAATTCCATGCGCGTGATACTCCACATTCCCTGCCAAATACAGCGCACGTGCTCGTGTTTACATTATGTCAACTCGGATAGAGGACAAATGCAAGGTTGTTGTAGTACAGCATATACAGGATTCACTATTCCATTGAACGTATATACACTGCTATTGGTGATATCCCGACAAATCGATGCGCGTGACACTCCACATTTCCAGCTAAATACGGCGCATCTGCTCCTGTTTACATTATATCAACTGGGGTCGAAGACAAATGCAATGTTCTCGTAGTACTGCATACTCAGAACTCAATACTTCATTGAACCTATCTACACTACTATTGGTGATATTTCGTCAGTTCCATGAGCGTTATACTCCACAGCAGCCGCCAAACAGCGGGCCAGCGCTTGTTTACATTATGAAAACTGTTTTCGAGGTCAAATGCAATGTTGTTGCAGTGCAGCATATACAGGATTCAATATCTCATTGAACGTAAATACACTGCTATTGGTGAAATCACGACAATTCGATGCGCGTGATACTCCACATACCCTGCCAAAGACAGCGCACCTGCTCCTGTTTACATTATGTCAACTCGGGTCGAGGACAAATGCAATGTTGTTGCAGTACAGCATATACAGAATTCAATATTTCATTGAACGTACATACACTGCCATTTGTGATATCCCGACAATTCGATACGCGTGATACTCCACATTTCCTGCCACATACGACGCAACTGTTGCTGTTTACATTATGTCAACTCGGGTCGAGGACACATGCAATGTTGTTGCAGTACAGCATATTCAGGATTCAATATTCCATTGAACGGATCTACACTGCTATTGTTGATATCTCGACAATTCGATGCGCGCTATACCGCACAGTTGCTGCCAAATAGAGCGCAAATCAGCCACTTCGCGCTATGTCAACTCAGGTCCCTGCCTAATTCATTGTAATTGTTTTTTTGCATATTTAGGCTTATGTATTCAATTAAACGTATCTCCGGTGCTATTGGTGGTATGCCTACAATTCGATGCGCGTTATGCTCCACAGTTGCCGCCAAACAACGGACCTACTCCTGTTTATATTATGTCAACTGGGTTCGAAGACAAATGCAATGTTCTTGTAGTACTGCATACTCAGGATTCAATATTTCATTGAATGTATCTACACTGCTATTGGTGATATCACGACAATTCGATGCGCGTGATACTCCATATTTCCTGCCAAATACAGCGCACCTGCTCCTGTTTACATTATGTCATTCGGGTCGAGGACAAATGCAATGCTTTTGCAGTACAGCACATTCAGGATTCAATATTTCATTGAACGGATCTACACTGCTATTGGTGATATCCCGACAATGTGAAGCGCGTTATACTCCTCATTCTCTGCCAAATACTACGC
This sequence comes from Bombus hypnorum, assembly GCA_911387925.2. Taxonomy (NCBI): domain Eukaryota; kingdom Metazoa; phylum Arthropoda; class Insecta; order Hymenoptera; family Apidae; genus Bombus; species Bombus hypnorum. Next base: position 1,986,898 of record CAJVQY020000009.1, on the reverse strand, counting down.
ACATCAGAGTGCTTGCGCATTGTCAACTCTGTGTACTGTCAAATTCATTGTAATTGCAGTTTATCATATTAGGCACAAGTATTTATTTAAACGTATCTCCGCTGCTATTCGTGGTATGTCGACAAATCTATGCGCGTTATACTCCTCATTTGCTGCCAAATACAGCGCACCTGCTCCTGTTTGCATTATGTCAACTCGGGTCGAGGACAATTGCAATGTTGTTGTAGTACTGCATATTCAGGATTCAATATTTCATTGAACGTATATACACTGCCATGGTAATATCCCGACAATTCGATGCGCATGAAACTCCACATTTTCTGCCAAATACAGTGCACCTGCTCCTGTTTACATTATGTCAACTGGTTTCCAGGACAAATGCAATGTTTTTGCAGTACAGCACATTCAGGATTCAATATTTCATTGAACGGATCTACACTGCTATTGGTGATATCCCGACAATGTGAAGCGCGTTATACTCCTCATTCTCTGCCAAATACTACGCACATCAGAGTGTTTGCGCATTGTCAACTCTGTGTCCTGTCAAATTCATTGTAATTGCAGTTTATCATATTGGGCACAAGTATTCATTTAAACGTATCTCCGCTGCTATTCGTGGTATGTCGACAAATCTATGCGCGTTATACTCCTCATTTGCCGCCAAATACAGCGCACCTGCTCCTGTTTACATTATGTCAACTCGGGTCGAGGACAATTGCAATGTTGTTGTAGTACTGCATATTCAGGATTCAATATTTCATTGAACGTATATACACTGCCATGGTAATATCCCGACAATTCGATGCGCATGAAACTCCACATTTTCTGCCAAATACAGTGCACCTGCTCCTGTTTACATTATGTCAACTGGTTTCCAGGACAAATGCAATGTTTTTGCAGTACAGCACATTCAGGATTCAATATTTCATTGAACGGATCTACACTGCTATTGGTGATATCCCGACAATGTGAAGCGCGTTATACTCCTCATTCTCTGCCAAATACTACGCACATCAGAGTGTTTGCGCATTGTCAACTCTGTGTCCTGTCAAATTCATTGCAATTGCAGTTTATCATATTGGGCACAGGTATTCATTTAAACGTATCTCCGCTGCTATTCGTGGTATGTCGACAAATCTATGCGCGTTATACTCCTCATTTGCTGCCAAATACAGCGCACCTGCTCCTGTTTGCATTATGTCAACTCGGGTCGAGGACAATTGCAATGTTGTTGTAGTACTGCATATTCAGGATTCAATATTTCATTGAACGTATATACACTGCCATGGTAATATCCCGACAATTCGATGCGCATGAAACTCCACATTTTCTGCCAAATACAGTGCACCTGCTCCTGTTTACATTATGTCAACTGGTTTCCAGGACAAATGCAATGTTTTTGCAGTACAGCACATTCAGGATTCAATATTTCATTGAACGGATCTACACTGCTATTGGTGATATCCCGACAATGTGATGCGCGTTATACTCCTCATTCTCTGCCAAATACTACGCACATCAGAGTGTTTGCGCATTGTCAACTCTGTGTCCTGTCAAATACATTGTAATTGCAGTTTATCATATTAGGCACAAGTATTTATTTAAACGTATCTCCGCTGCTATTCGTGGTATGTCGACAAATCTATGCGCGTTATACTCCACAGTTGCCGCCAAACAGCGCACCTGCTCCTGTTTACATTATGACAACTCGGGTCGAGGGCAAATGGAATGTTGTTGCAGTACTGCATATCCAGCATTCAATATTTCATTGGACGTATCTACACTGCTACTGGAGATATTTCGTCAATTCCATGCGTCTTGTACTCCACATTTCCTGCCAAATACAGCGCACCTGCTCCTGTTTACATTATGTCAACTCGGGTCGAGGACAAATGCAATGTTGTTGCAGTACAGCACAAACAGGATTCAATACTTCACTGAGCATATATACACTGCTATTCGTGATATCCCGACAATTCGAAGCGCGTTATTCTCCACATTTCCAGCTAAATACGGCGCATCTGCTCCTGCTCACATTATATCAACTGGGGTCGCAGACAAATGCAATGTTCTTGTAGTACTGCATACTCAGGACTCAATACTTCATTGAACGTATCTACACTACTATTGGTGATATTTCGTCAATTCCATGAGCGTGATACACCACAGCTGCCGCCAAACAGCGGGCCAGCTCTTGTTTACATTGTGCCAACTGTTTTCGAGGTCAAATGCAATGTTGTTGCTGTACAGCATATACAGGATTCAATATTTCATTGAACGTATATACACTGCCATGGTGATATACCGACAATTCGATGCGCATGATACTCCACATTTCCTGCCAAATACAGCGTACCTGCTCCTCTTCACATTATGTCAACTCGGGTCGAGGACAAATGCAATACTGCTGCAGTACAGCATATTCAGGATTCAACATTTCATTGAACGTATATACACTGCTATTCGTGATATCCCGACAATTCGAAGCGCGTCATACTCCTCATTCGCTGCCAAATACTAAGCACATCAGAGAGTTTGCGCATTGTCAACTCTGTTTCCTGTCAAATATATTGTATTTGCTGTTTGTCATGTTAGGCTCAAGTATTTAGTTAAACGTATCTCCGCTGCTATTCGTGGTATGTCGACAAATCTATGCGCGTTATACTCCACAGTTGCCGCCAAACAGCGCACCTGCTCCTGTTTACATTATGTCATTCGGGTCGAGGACAAATGCATTGTTTTGGCAGTACGTCATATACCGGATTCAATACTTGATTGAACGTACATACACTGCCATTGGTGATATCCCGACAATTCGATGCGCGTGATACTCCACATTACCTGCCAAATACGGCGCACCTGCTCCTGTTTATATTATGTCAACTGGGTTCGAAGACAAATGCAATGTTCTTGTAGTACTGCATACTCAGGATTCAATATTTCATTGAATGTATCTACACTGCTATTGGTGATATCACGACAATTCGATGCGCGTGATACTCCATATTTCCTGCCAAATACAGCGCACCTGCTCCTGTTTACATTATGTCATTCGGGTCGAGGACAAATGCAATGTTTTTGCAGTACAGCACATTCAGGATTCAATATTTCATTGAACGGATCTACACTGCTATTGGTGATATCCCGACAATTCCATGCGCGTGATACTCCACATTCCCTGCCAAATACAGCGCACCTGCTCGTGTTTACATTATGTCAACTCGGATCGAGGACAAATGCAATCTTTTTGCAGTACTGGATATGCAGTATTCAATATTTCATCGAACGTATATGCACAGCTATTGGTGATATCCCGACAATTCGATGCGCGTGATACTCCACATTACCTGCCAAATACTAAGCACATCAGAGAGTTTGCGCATTGTCAACTCTGTTTCCTGTCAAATATATTGTATTTGCTGTTTGTCATGTTAGGCTCAAGTATTTAGTTAAACGTATCTCCGCTGCTATTCGTGGTATGTCGACAAATCTATGCGCGTTATACTCCACAGTTGCCGCCAAACAGCGCACCTGCTACTGTTTACATTATGTCATTCGGGTCGAGGACAAATGCATTGTTTTGGCAGTACGTCATATACCGGATTCAATACTTGATTGAACGTACATACACTGCCATTGGTGATATCCCGACAATTCGATGCGCGTGATACTCCACATTACCTGCCAAATACGGCGCACCTACTCCTGTTTACATTATGTCAACACGGATCGAGGACAAATGCAATGTTGTTGCAGTACAGCATATACAGGATTCAATATTTCATTGAACGTATATACACTGCCATGGTGATATCCCGACAATTCGATTCGCATGATACTCCACATTTCCTGCCAAATACAGCGCACCTGCTCTTGTTTACATTGTGTCAACTGTGGTCGAGGACAAATGCATTGTTTTTGCAGTGCAGCACATACGGGATTCAGTACTTCATTCAACGAATATACACTGCCATGGTGATATCCCGACAATTCGATGCGCATGATACTCCACATTCCCTGCCAAATACAGCGCACGTGCTCTTGTTTAAATTATGCCAACTCGGGTCGAGGACAAATGCAATGTTTTTGCCGTACTGCATATCCAGGATTCAATACTTCATTGAACGTAAATACACTGCTATTGGTGATATCCCGACAATTCCATGCGCGTGATACTCCACATTCCCTGCCAAATACAGCGCACGTGCTCGTGTTTACATTATGTCAACTCGGATAGAGGACAAATGCAAGGTTGTTGTAGTACAGCATATACAGGATTCACTATTCCATTGAACGTATATACACTGCTATTGGTGATATCCCGACAAATCGATGCGCGTGACACTCCACATTTCCAGCTAAATACGGCGCATCTGCTCCTGTTTACATTATATCAACTGGGGTCGAAGACAAATGCAATGTTCTCGTAGTACTGCATACTCAGAACTCAATACTTCATTGAACCTATCTACACTACTATTGGTGATATTTCGTCAGTTCCATGAGCGTTATACTCCACAGCAGCCGCCAAACAGCGGGCCAGCGCTTGTTTACATTATGAAAACTGTTTTCGAGGTCAAATGCAATGTTGTTGCAGTGCAGCATATACAGGATTCAATATCTCATTGAACGTAAATACACTGCTATTGGTGAAATCACGACAATTCGATGCGCGTGATACTCCACATACCCTGCCAAAGACAGCGCACCTGCTCCTGTTTACATTATGTCAACTCGGGTCGAGGACAAATGCAATGTTGTTGCAGTACAGCATATACAGAATTCAATATTTCATTGAACGTACATACACTGCCATTTGTGATATCCCGAGCAATTCGATACGCGTGATACTCCACATTTCCTGCCACATACGACGCAACTGTTGCTGTTTACATTATGTCAACTCGGGTCGAGGACACATGCAATGTTGTTGCAGTACAGCATATTCAGGATTCAATATTCCATTGAACGGATCTACACTGCTATTGTTGATATCTCGACAATTCGATGCGCGCTATACCGCACAGTTGCTGCCAAATAGAGCGAAAATCAGCCACTTCGCGCTATGTCAACTCAGGTCCCTGCCTAATTCATTGTAATTGTTTTTTTGCATATTTAGGCTTATGTATTCAATTAAACGTATCTCCGGTGCTATTGGTGGTATGCCTACAATTCGATGCGCGTTATGCTCCACAGTTGCCGCCAAACAACGGACCTGCTCCTGTTTATATTATGTCAACTGGGTTCGAAGACAAATGCAATGTTCTTGTAGTACTGCATACTCAGGATTCAATATTTCATTGAATGTATCTACACTGCTATTGGTGATATCACGACAATTCGATGCGCGTGATACTCCATATTTCCTGCCAAATACAGCGCACCTGCTCCTGTTTACATTATGTCATTCGGGTCGAGGACAAATGCAATGTTTTTGCAGTACAGCACATTCAGGATTCAATATTTCATTGAACGGATCTACACTGCTATTGGTGATATCGCGACAATGTGAAGCGCGTTATACTCCTCATTCTCTGCCAAATACTACGCACATCAGAGTGTTTGCGCATTGTCAACTCTGTGTCCTGTCAAATACATTGTAATTGCAGTTTATCATATTAGGCACAAGTATTTATTTAAACGTATCTCCGCTGCTATTCGTGGTATGTCGACAAATCTATGCGCGTTATACTCCACAGTTGCCGCCAAACAGCGCACCTGCTCCAGTTTACATTATGTCAACTCGGGTCGAGGGCAAATGGAATGTTGTTGCAGTACTGCATATCCAGCATTCAATATTTCATTGGACGTATCTACACTGCTACTGGAGATATTTCGTCAATTCCATGCGTCTTGTACTCCACATTTCCTGCCAAATACAGCGCACCTGCTCCTGTTTACATTATGTCAACTCGGGTCGAGGACAAATGCAATGTTGTTGCAGTACAGCACAAACAGGATTCAATACTTCACTGAGCATATATACACTGCTATTCGTGATATCCCGACAATTCGAAGCGCGTTATTCTCCACATTTCCAGCCAAATACGGCGCATCTGCTCCTGCTCACATTATATCAACTGGGGTCGCAGACAAATGCAATGTTCTTGTAGTACTGCATACTCAGGACTCAATACTTCATTGAACGTATCTACACTACTATTGGTGATATTTCGTCAATTCCATGAGCGTGATACACCACAGCTGCCGCCAAACAGCGGGCCAGCTCTTGTTTACATTGTGCCAACTGTTTTCGAGGTCAAATGCAATGTTGTTGCTGTACAGCATATACAGGATTCAATATTTCATTGAACGTATATACACTGCCATGGTGATATACCGACAATTCGATGCGCATGATACTCCACATTTCCTGCCAAATACAGCGTACCTGCTCCTCTTCACATTATGTCAACTCGGGTCGAGGACAAATGCAATACTGCTGCAGTACAGCATATTCAGGATTCAACATTTCATTGAGCGTATATACACTGCTATTGGTGATATCCCGACAAATCGATGCGCGTCATACTCCACATATCCAGCCAAATACGGCGCATCTGCTCCTGTTTACATTATATCAACTGCTGTCGAAGACAAAGGCAATGTTCTTGTAGTACTGCATACTCAGGATTCAATACTTCATTGAACGTATCTACACTACTATTGGAGATATTTCGTCAATTCCATGAGCGTTATACTCCACAGCTGCCTCCAAACAGCGCACCTGCTCCTGTTTACATTATGTCATTCGGGTCGAGGACAAATGCATTGTTTTGGCAGTACGTCATATACCGGATTCAATACTTGATTGAACGTACATACACTGCCATTGGTGATATCCCGACAATTCGATGCGCGTGATACTCCACATTACCTGCCAAATACGGCGCACCTACTCCTGTTTACATTATGTCAACACGGATCGAGGACAAATGCAATGTTGTTGCAGTACAGCATATACAGGATTCAATATTTCATTGAACGTATATACACTGCCATGGTGATATCCCGACAATTCGATTCGCATGATACTCCACATTTCCTGCCAAATACAGCGCACCTGCTCTTGTTTACATTGTGTCAACTGTGGTCGAGGACAAATGCATTGTTTTTGCAGTGCAGCACATACGGGATTCAGTACTTCATTCAACGTATATACACTGCCATGGTGATATCCCGACAATTCGATGCGCATGATACTCCACATTCCCTGCCAAATACAGCGCACGTGCTCTTGTTTAAATTATGCCAACTCGGGTCGAGGACAAATGCAATGTTTTTGCCGTACTGCATATCCAGGATTCAATACTTCATTGAACGTAAATACACTGCTATTGGTGATATCCCGACAATTCCATGCGCGTGATACTCCACATTCCCTGCCAAATACAGCGCACGTGCTCGTGTTTACATTATGTCAACTCGGATAGAGGACAAATGCAAGGTTGTTGCAGTACAGCATATACAGAATTCAATATTTCATTGAACGTACATACACTGCCATTTGTGATATCCCGACAATTCGATACGCGCTATACCGCACAGTTGCTGCCAAATAGAGCGCAAATCAGCCACTTCGCGCTATGTCAACTCAGGTCCCTGCCTAATTCATTGTAATTGTTTTTTTGCATATTTAGGCTTATGTATTCAATTAAACGTATCTCCGGTGCTATTGGTGGTATGTCTACAATTCTATGCGCGTTATGCTCCACAGTTGCCGCCAAACAGCGGACCTGCTCCTGTTTATATTATGTCAACTGAGTTCGAAGACAAATGCAATGTTCTTGTAGTACTGCATACTCAGGATTCAATATTTCATTGAATGTATCTACACTGCTATTGGTGATATCACGACAATTCGATGCGCGTGATACTCCATATTTCCTGCCAAATACAGCGCACCTGCTCCTGTTTACATTATGTCATTCGGGTCGAGGACAAATGCAATGTTTTTGCAGTACAGCACATTCAGGATTCAATATTTCATTGAACGGATCTACACTGCTATTGGTGATATCCCGACAATGTGAAGCGCGTTATACTCCTCATTCTCTGCCAAATACTACGCACATCAGAGTGTTTGCGCATTGTCAACTCTGTGTCCTGTCAAATTCATTGTAATTGCAGTTTATCATATTAGGCACAAGTATTTATTTAAAAGTATCTCCGCTGCTATTCGTGGTATGTCGACAAATCTATGCGCGTTATACTCCTCATTTGCTGCCAAATACAGCGCACCTGCTCCTGTTTGCATTATGTCAACTCGGGTCGAGGACAATTCCAATGTTGTTGTAGTACTGCATATTCAGGATTCAATATTTCATTGAACGTATATACACTGCCATGGTAATATCCCGACAATTCGATGCGCATGAAACTCCACATTTTCTGCCAAATACAGTGCACCTGCTCCTGTTTACATTATGTCAACTCGTTTCCAGGACAAATGCAATGTTTTTGCAGTACAGCACATTCAGGATTCAATATTTCATTGAACGGATCTACACTGCTATTGGTGATATCCCGACAATGTGAAGCGCGTTATACTCCTCATTCTCTGCCAAATACTACGCACATCAGAGTGTTTGCGCATTGTCAACTCTGTGTCCTGTCAAATTCATTGCAATTGCAGTTTATCATATTGGGCACAGGTATTCATTTAAACGTATCTCCGCTGCTATTCGTGGTATGTCGACAAATCTATGCGCGTTATACTCCTCATTTGCTGCCAAATACAGCGCACCTGCTCCTGTTTGCATTATGTCAACTCGGGTCGAGGACAATTGCAATGTTGTTGTAGTACTGCATATTCAGGATTCAATATTTCATTGAACGTATATACACTGCCATGGTAATATCCCGACAATTCGATGCGCATGAAACTCCACATTTTCTGCCAAATACAGTGCACCTGCTCCTGTTTACATTATGTCAACTGGTTTCCAGGACAAATGCAATGTTTTTGCAGTACAGCACATTCAGGATTCAATATTTCATTGAACGGATCTACACTGCTATTGGTGATATCCCGACAATGTGAAGCGCGTTATACTCCTCATTCTCTGCCAAATACTACGCACATCAGAGTGTTTGCGCATTGTCAACTCTGTGTCCTGTCAAATTCATTGTAATTGCAGTTTATCATATTGGGCACAAGTATTCATTTAAACGTATCTCCGCTGCTATTCGTGGTATGTCGACAAATCTATGCGCGTTATACTCCTCATTTGCTGCCAAATACAGCGCACCTGCTCCTGTTTGCATTATGTCAACTCGGGTCGAGGACAATTGCAATGTTGTTGTAGTACTGCATATTCAGGATTCAATATTTCATTGAACGTATATACACTGCCATGGTAATATCCCGACAATTCGATGCGCATGAAACTCCACATTTTCTGCCAAATACAGTGCACCTGCTCCTGTTTACATTATGTCAACTCGTTTCCAGGACAAATGCAATGTTTTTGCAGTACAGCACATTCAGGATTCAATATTTCATTGAACGGATCTACACTGCTATTGGTGATATCCCGACAATGTGAAGCGCGTTATACTCCTCATTCGCTGGCAAATACTACGCACATCAGAGTGTTTGCGCATTGTCAACTCTGTGTCCTGTCAAATACATTGTAATTGCAGTTTATCATATTAGGCTCAAGTATTTATTTAAACGTATCTCCGCTGCTATTCGTGGTATGTCGACAAATCTATGCGCGTTATACTCCACAGTTGCCGCCAAACAGCGCACCTGCTCCTGTTTACATTATGTCAACTCGGGTCGAGGGCAAATGGAATGTTGTTGCAGTACTGCATATCCAGCATTCAATATTTCATTGGACGTATCTACACTGCTACTGGAGATATTTCGTCAATTCCATGCGTCTTGTACTCCACATTTCCTGCCAAATACAGCGCACCTGCTCCTGTTTACATTATGTCAACTCGGGTCGAGGACAAATGCAATGTTGTTGCAGTACAGCACAAACAGGATTCAATACTTCACTGAGCATATATACACTGCTATTCGTGATATCCCGACAATTCGAAGCGCGTTATTCTCCACATTTCCAGCCAAATACGGCGCATCTGCTCCTGCTCACATTATATCAACTGGGGTCGCAGACAAATGCAATGTTCTTGTAGTACTGCATACTCAGGACTCAATACTTCATTGAACGTATCTACACTACTATTGGTGATATTTCGTCAATTCCATGAGCGTGATACACCACAGCTGCCGCCAAACAGCGGGCCAGCTCTTGTTTACATTGTGCCAACTGTTTTCGAGGTCAAATGCAATGTTGTTGCTGTACAGCATATACAGGATTCAATATTTCATTGAACGTATATACACTGCCATGGTGATATACCGACAATTCGATGCGCATGATACTCCACATTTCCTGCCAGATACAGCGTACCTGCTCCTCTTCACATTATGTCAACTCGGGTCGAGGACTAATGCAATGTTGTTGCAGTACAGCATATTCATGATTCAATATTCCATTGAACGGATCTACACTGCTATTGGTAATATCCCGACAATTCGATACGCGCTATACCGCACAGTTGCTGCCAAATAGAGCGCAAATCAGCCACTTCGCGCTATGTCAACTCAGGTCCCTGCCTAATTCATTGTAATTGTTTTTTTGCATATTTAGGCTTATGTATTCAATTAAACGTATCTCCGGTGCTATTGGTGGTATGCCTACAATTCGATGCGCGTTATGCTCCACAGTTGCCGCCAAACAGCGGACCTGCTCCTGTTTATATTATGTCAACTGGGTTCGAAGGCAAATGCAATGTTCTTGTAGTACTGCATACTCAGGATTCAATATTTCATTGAATGTATCTACACTGCTATTCGTGATATCACGACAATTCGATGCGCGTGATACTCCATATTTCCTGCCAAATACAGCGCACCTGCTCCTGTTTACATTATGTCATTCGGGTCGAGGACAAATGCAATGTTTTTGCAGTACAGCACATTCAGGATTCAATATTTCATTGAACGGATCTACACTGCTATTGGTGATATCCCGACAATGTGAAGCGCGTTATACTCCTCATTCTCTGCCAAATACTACGCACATCAGAGTGTTTGCGCATTGTCAACTCTGTGTCCTGTCAAATTCATTGTAATTGCAGTTTATCATATTAGGCACAAGTATTTATTTAAACGTATCTCCGCTGCTATTCGTGGTATGTCGACAAATCTATGCGCGTTATACTCCTCATTTGCTGCCAAATACAGCGCACCTGCTCCTGTTTGCATTATGTCAACTCGGGTCGAGGACAATTGCAATGTTGTTGTAGTCCTGCATATTCAGGATTCAATATTTCATTGAACGTATATACACTGCCATGGTAATATCCCGACAATTCGATGCGCATGAAACTCCACATTTTCTGCCAAATACAGTGCACCTGCTCCTGTTTACATTATGTCAACTCGTTTCCAGGACAAATGCAATGTTTTTGCAGTACAGCACATTCAGGATTCAATATTTCATTGAACGGATCTACACTGCTATTGGTGATATCCCGACAATGTGAAGCGCGTTATACTCCTCATTCTCTGCCAAATACTACGCACATCAGAGTGTTTGCGCATTGTCAACTCTGTGTCCTGTCAAATTCATTGTAATTGCAGTTTATCATATTGGGCACAAGTATTCATTTAAACGTATCTCCGCTGCTATTCGTGGTATGTGGACAAATCTATGCGCGTTATACTCCTCATTTGCTGCCAAATACAGCGCACCTGCTCCTGTTTGCATTATGTCAACTCGGGTCGAGGACAATTGCAATGTTGTTGTAGTACTGCATATTCAGGATTCAATATTTCATTGTACGTATATACACTGCCATGGTAATATCCCGACAATTCGATGCGCATGAAACTCCACATTTTCTGCCAAATACAGTGCACCTGCTCCTGTTTACATTATGTCAACTCGTTTCCAGGACAAATGCAATGTTTTTGCAGTATAGCACATTCAGGATTCAATATTTCATTGAACGGATCTACACTGCTATTGGTGATATCCCGACAATGTGAAGCGCGTTATACTCCTCATTCTCTGCCAAATACTACGCACATCAGAGTGTTTGCGCATTGTCAACTCTGTGTCCTGTCAAATACATTGTAATTGCAGTTTATCATATTAGGCACAAGTATTTATTTAAACGTATCTCCGCTGCTATTCGTGGTATGTCGACAAATCTATGCGCGTTATACTCCACAGTTGCCGCCAAACAGCGCACCTGCTCCTGTTTACATTATGTCAACTCGGGTCGAGGGCAAATGGAATGTTGTTGCAGTACTGCATATCCAGCATTCAATATTTCATTGGACGTATCTACACTGCTACTGGAGATATTTCGTCAATTCCATGCGTCTTGTACTCCACATTTCCTGCCAAATACAGCGCACCTGCTCCTGTTTACATTATGTCAACTCGGGTCGAGGACAAATGCAATGTTGTTGCAGTACAGCACAAACAGGATTCAATACTTCACTGAGCATATATACACTGCTATTCGTGATATCCCGACAATTCGAAGCGCGTTATTCTCCACATTTCCAGCCAAATACGGCGCATCTGCTCCTGCTCACATTATATCAACTGGGGTCGCAGACAAATGCAATGTTCTTGTAGTACTGCATACTCAGGACTCAATACTTCATTGAACGTATCTACACTACTATTGGTGATATTTCGTCAATTCCATGAGCGTGATACACCACAGCTGCCGCCAAACAGCGGGCCAGCTCTTGTTTACATTGTGCCAACTGTTTTCGAGGTCAAATGCAATGTTGTTGCTGTACAGCATATACAGGATTCAATATTTCATTGAACGTATATACACTGCCATGGTGATATACCGACAATTCGATGCGCATGATACTCCACATTTCCTGCCAAATACAGCGTACCTGCTCCTCTTCACATTATGTCAACTCGGGTCGAGGACAAATGCAATACTGCTGCAGTACAGCATATTCAGGATTCAACATTTCATTGAGCGTATATACACTGCTATTGGTGATATCCCGACAAATCGATGCGCGTCATACTCCACATTTCCAGCCAAATACGGCGCATCTGCTCCTGTTTACATTATATCAACTGCTGTCGAAGACAAAGGCAATGTTCTTGTAGTACTGCATACTCAGGATTCAATACTTCATTGAACTTTCTCTACACTACTATTGGAGATATTTCGTCAATTCCATGAGCGTTATACTCCACAGCTGCCGCCAAACAGCGGGCCAGCTCTTGTTTACATTGTGTCAACTGTTTTCGAGGACAACTGCATTATTGTTGCAGTACAGCATAATCAGGATTCAATATTTCATGGAACGTATATACACTGCTATTCGTGATATCCCGACAATTCGATGCGCGTTATACTCCTCATTCGCTGCCAAATACTACGCAGATCGGCCGGATTGCGCATTGTCAACTCTGTGTCCTGTCAAATACATTGTAATTGCAGTTTATCATATTAGGCTCAAGTATTTATTTAATCGTGCCTCTGCTGCTATTTGTGGTATGTCCACAAATCCATGCGCGTTATACTCCTCATATGCCGCCAAATACAGCGCACCTGCTCTTGTTTACATTGTGTCAACTGTGGTCGAGGACAAATGCATTGTTTTTGCAGTACAGCACATACGGGATTCAGTACTTCATTCAACGTATATACACTGCTATTGGCGATATCACGACAAATCGATGCGCGTGATACTCCACATTCCCTGCCAAATACAGCGCACCTGCTCCTGTTTACATTATGTCAACTCGGATCGAGGACAAATGCAATGTTGTTGCAGTACAGTATATACAGAATTCAAAATTTCATTGAACGTATATACACTGCTATAGGTGATATCCCGACAATTCCATGCGCGTGATACTCCACATTCCCTGCCAAATACAGCGCACCTGCTCGTGTTTACATTATGTCAACTCGGATCGAGTACAAATGCAATCTTTTTGCAGTACTGGATATGCAGTATTCAATATTTCATCGAACGTATATGCACTGCTATTGGTGATATCCCGACAATTCGATGCGCGTGATACTCCACATTACCTGCCAAATACGGCGCACCTGCTCCTGTTTACATTATGTCATTCGGGTCGAGGACAAATGCATTGTTTTTGCAGTACAGCATATACTGGATTCAATATTTCATTGCATGTATCTACACTGCTACTGGAGATATTTCGTCAATTCGATGCGCGCTATACCGCACAGTTGCTGCCAAATAGAGCGCAAATCAGCCACTTTGCGCTATGTCAACTCAGGTCCCTGCCTAATTCATTGTAATTGTAGTTTTGCATACTTAGGCTTATGTATTCAATTAAACGTATCTCCGGTGCTATTGGTGGTATGCCTACAGTTCTATGCGCGTTATGCTCCACAGTTGCCGCCAAACAGCAGACCTGCTCCTGTTTACATTATGTCAACTCGGATCGAGGACAAATGCAATGTTGTTGCAGTACAGCATATACAGGATTCAATATTTCATTGAACGTATATACACTGCCATGGTGATATCCCGACAATACGATGCCCATGATACTCCACATTTCCTGCCAAATACAGCGCACCTGCTCCTGTTTACATTATGTCATTCGGGTCGAGGACAAATGTATTGTTTTTGCAGTACATCATATAACGGATTCAATACTTCATTGAACGTAAATACACTGCTATTGGTGATATCCCGACAATTCCATGCGCGAGATACTCCACATTCCCTGCCAAATACAGCGCACCTGCTCCTGTTTACATTATGTCATTCGGGTCGAGGACAAACGCAATGATGTTGCAGTACAGCATATTCAGGATTCAATATTTCACTGAACATATGTACACTGCTATTGGTGATATCCCGACAACTCCATGCGCGTGATACTCCACATTACCTGCCAAATACAGCACACCTGCTCCTGTTTACATTATGTCATTCGGGTCGAAGACAAATGCATTGTTTTTGCAGTACAGCACATACAGGATTCAATACTTCACTGAACATATGTACACTGCTATTGGTGATATCCCGACAACTCCATGCGCGTGATACTCCACATTACCTGCCAAATACAGCACACCTGCTCCTGTTTACATTATGCCCCACTCGGGTCGAGGGTAAATACAATGTTGTTGCAGTACTGCATATCCAGGATTCAATACTTCATTGAACGTATATACACTGCTATTCGTGATATGCCAACAATTCGAAGCGCGTTATACTCCTCATTCGCTGCCAAATACTACGCACATCAGAGAATTGGCGCATTGTCAACTCTGTGTCCTGCCAAATACATTGTAATTGCAGTTTATCATATTAGGTTCAAGTATTTATTTAAAAGTATCTCCGCTGCTATTCGTGGTATGCCTACAGTTCTATGCGCGTTATGCTCCACAGTTGCCGCCAAACAGCAGACCTGCTCCTGTTTACATTATGTCAACTCGGATCGAGGACAAATGCAATGTTGTTGCAGTACAGCATATGCAGGATTCAATATTTCATTGAACGTATATACACTGCCATGGTGATATCCCGACAATTCGATGCCCATGATACTCCACATTTCCTGCCAAATACAGCGCACCTGCTCCTGTTTACATTATGTCATTCGGGTCGAGGACAAATGTATTGTTTTTGCAGTACATCATATAACGGATTCAATACTTCATTGAACGTAAATACACAGCTATTGGAGATAACCCGACAATTCGATGCGCATGATACTCCACATTTCCTGCCATATCAGCGCACCTGCTCCTGTTTACATTATGTCATTCGGGTCGAAGACAAATGCATTGTTTTTGCAGTACATCATATACCGGATTATATACTTCATTGAACGTAAATACACTGCGATTGGTGATATCCCGACAATTCCATGCGCGAGATACTCCACATTTCCTGCCACATACGACGCAACTGTTGCTGTTTACATTATGTCAACTCGGGTCGAGGACACATGCAATGTTGTTGCAGTACAGCATATTCAGGATTCAATATTCCATTGAACGGATCTACACTGCTATTGTTGATATCTCGACAATTCGATGCGCGCTATACCGCACAGTTGCTGCCAAATAGAGCGCAAATCAGCCACTTCGCGCTATGTCAACTCAGGTCCCTCCCTAATTCATTGAAATTGTAGTTTTGCACATTTAGTCTTATGTATTCAATTAAACGTATCTCCGGTGCTATTGGTTGTATGCCTACAATTCGATGCTCGTTATGCTCCACAGTTGCCGCAAAGCAGCGGACCTACTACTGTTTATATCATATCAACTGGGGTCGAAGACAAATGCAATGTTCTTGTAGTACTGCATACTCAGGGTTCAATACTTCATTGAACGTATCTACACTGCGACTGGAGATATTTCGTCAACTCCATGCGTCTTGTACTCCACATTTCCTGCCGAATACAGCACTCCTGCTCCTGTTTACATTATGTCAACTCGGGTCGAGAGCAAATGCAATGTTTTTGCAGATAAGCATATTCAGCATTCAATATTTCATTCAACGTAAATACACTGCTGTTGGTGATATCCCGACAATTCGATGCGCGTGATACTCCACATTCGATGCCAAATACTACGCACATCAGCCGGTTTGCGCATTATCAACTCTGTGTCCTGTCAAATACATTGCAATCGCAGTTTATCATATTAGGCTCAATTATTTATTTAAACGAATCTCCGCTGCTATTCGTGGTATGTCGACAAATTTATGCGCGATATACTTCTCATTTGCCGCCAAATACAGCGGATCTGCTCCTGTTTACATTATGTCATCTCGGGTCGAGGACAAATGCAATGGTGTTGCAGTACAGCATATACAGGATTCAATATTTTATTGAACGTATATACACTGCTATTCGTGATATCCCGATAATTCGATGTGCGTGATACTCCACATTTCCAGCCAAATACAGCGCACCTGCTCCTGTTTACATTATATCAACTCGGGTCGAGGACCAATGCAATGAAGTTGAAGTACTGCATATTCAGGATTCAATACTTCATTGAATGTATCTACACTGCTATTGGTCCTATCACGACAATTCGATGCACGTGATGCTGCACATACCCAGCCTAATACAGCGCACCTGCTCTTGTTTACAGTGTGTCAATTGTGGTCGAGGACAAATGCATTGTTTTTGCAGTACAGCATATACCGTATTCAATACTTCATTGAACGTATACACACTGCCATTGTTGATATCCCGACAATTCGATGCCCGTGATACTCTACATTTCCTGCCAAATACGGCGCACCTGCTCCTGTTTACATTATGTCAACTCAGGTCGAGGACAAATGCAATGTTCTTGTAGTACTGCATACTCAGGATTCAATATTTCATTGAACGTAAATACACTGCTATTGGTGAAATCCCGACAATTCGATGCGCGTTATGCTCCTTATTCGCTGCCAAATACTACGCACATCAGCCGGTTTTCGCATTGTCAACTCTGTGTTCTGCTAAATACATTGTAATTGCAGTTTATCATATTAGGCTCAAGTATTCATTTAAACGTATCTCCGCTGCTATTCGCGGTATGTCGACAAATCTATGCGCGTTATACTCGTCATTTGCCGCCAAATACAGCGCACCTGCTCCTGTTTACATTATGTCAACACGTATCGAGGGCAAATGCTATGTTGTTGCAGTACAGCATATACAGGATTCAACCTTTCATTGAACGTATATACACTGCCATGGTGATATCCCGACAATTCGATGCGCATGATACTCCACATTTTCTGCCAAATACAGCGCACCTGCTCCTGTTTACATTATGTGAACACGTATCGAGGGCAAATGCAATGTTGTTGCAGTACAGCATATTCAGGATTCAATATTTCATTGAACGGATCTACACTGCTATTGGTGATATCCCGACAATTCGATGCGCGTTATACCGCACAGTGGCTGCCGAATAGAGCGTAAATCAGCCACTTTGCGCTATGTCAACTCAGGTCCCTGCATAATTCATTGTAAATGTGGTTTTGCTTATTTAGGCTTATGTATTCAATTAAACCTAGGTCCTGTGCTATTGGTGGTATGCGTACAATTCTGCTAGAAATATTCAATTGCGCTGATCTCAGATTTTATTCCAGATGTCTCAACAATTCTATGCGCGTTCCACGCCACATATGCTGCCAAATACAGCGCGCATCATTCAATTCCATGCGCGTTCTACTCCACACTTGCTCTCGCATATAGCGCACCTGCTCCTGTTTATATTATATCAACTCGGGTCATGGTCAAATCCAATGTTATTGCTGTACTGCATATTCAGGATTCAATATTCCCTTAATTGTTTATACACTGCTATTGGTGAAATATCGACAATTCGACGTGCGTTACTCCACATATGCGGCCAAATTCAGCGCACGTCATTCGGTTTGCCCTATGTCAACTCTGGGCCCTGTCAAGTGCAGCGTAATTGCAATTTTGCAGAGTCTGTGTTAAATACTCAATTAAACGTATCCGCACTGTTATTGGTGATATCTAGACAAGTAGTTGAGCGTTAAACTCCTCATTCGCTGCGAAATTTAGCGGAGCTGCCTCCAGTTTACATTATGTCAAATCGGGTCGAGGTCAAATCCAATGTTATTGCAGTACTGTATATTCAGCCTTCAATATTCAATTGAACGTTGCTTCGTTTCGATTGGAGATACGAAGAAAATTCTATGCGCGTTCTACTCCACAGATGCTGCCAAATACAGCGCACATCAACCGGTTTACTCAATGTCAACTCTGTGTCCTGTCAAATCCAGCGTAATTGCCGTTTTAAAATATTCTACCGGAAATATTCAATTAAACGTGTCTCCGTCGCTATTGGTGGTATGTCGACAATTCGAAGCGCTTTACACTCCACATTTGCTGCCAAATACAGCGCACATGCTCCCGCTTACATTTTGCCAACTCGGATCGAGGTCAAATCCAATGTTATTGCTATGCTGGTTATCCAGGCTTCAATTATCAATTGAACGAATCTGTACTACTATTGGTGATATGTCGACAATTCGATGCGCGCTACCCCGCTCATTTGCTGCAAGAAATAGCGCACAGCAACCAGTTTGCGCAATGTCAACTCTGTGTCCTATCAAATACAGCGTTATTCCTGTTTTGCATAGTCAGTTTTAAATATTCATTTGAGCGTATTCCAGTTTCTATTCCAGATATCTCGATAGCTCGATACGCGTTAAACTCCACATTTGCTGCCAAATAGAGCGCACTTGCAATTGTTTACATTAAGTAATCTCGGATCGAGGTCAAATCCAATGCTATTGCTGTACTGCATATTCAGGAATCAATACTCCATTGAAATTTTCTACACTGCTATTGGTGATATCCCGACAATTCGATGCGCGGTATACCGCACACTTGCTGCCAAATAGAGCGCAAATCAGCCACTGTGCGCTATGTCAACTCAGGTCCCTGCCTAATTCATTGTAATTGTAGTTTTGCATATTCGGGCTTAAGTATTCAATTAAACGTATCTCCGGTGCTATTGGTGGTATACCTACAATTCGTTGCGCGTGATACTCCACATTCCCTGCCAAATACAGCGAACCTGCTTCTGTTTACATTATGTCAACTCGGATCGAGGACAAATGCCATGTTGTTGCAGTACAGCATATTCAGGAATCAATATTTCATTGAACAGAAACTACACTGCTATTTGTGATATCTCGTCAATTCGATGCGCGGTATGCCGCACAGTTGCTACCAAATAGAGCGCAAATCAGCCACTTTGCGCTATGTAAACTCAGGTCCGTGCCGAATTCATTGCAATTGTATTTTTGCGTATTTAGGCTTATGTATTCAATTAAACGTATCTCCGGTGCAATAGGTGGTATGCCTACAATTCGATGCGCGTTATGCTCCACAGCTGCCGCCAAACAGCGCACCTGCTCCTGTTTACATTATGTCAACTCGGGTCGGGGACATATCCAATGTTTTTGCAGTACAGGATATTCGGGATTCAATATTTCATTGAACGTATATACACTGCTATTGGTGATATCTTGACAGTTCGATGCGCGTTAAACTCCTCATTCGCTGGCAAATACTACGCACATCAGCCGGTTTGCCCATTGTCAACTCTGTGGCCTGTTAAATACATTGTAATTGCAGTTTACCATATTAGGTTCAAGTATTTATTAAAACGTATCTCCGCTGCTATTCGTGGTATCTCGACAAATCTATGCGCGATATACTCCTCATTTGCCGCCAAATACAGCGCACCTGCTCCTGTTTACATTATGTCAACTCGGGTCAAGGAAAAATGCAATGTTTTTGCAGTACAGCACATTCAGGATTCAATATTTCATTGAATGTATCTACACTGCAATTGGTCATATCACGACAATTCGATGCGCGTGATACACCACATTCCCTGCCAAAGACAGCGCACCTGCTCTTGTTTACATTGTGTCAACACGGATCGAGGACAAATGCCATGTTGTTGCAGTGCAGCATATACAGGATTCAATGTTTGATTGAACGTATATACACTGCCGTGGTGATATCCCGACAATTCGATGCGCATGATACTCCACATTTCCTGCCAAATACAGCGCACCTGCTCCTGTTTACAATATGTCAACTCGGGTCGAGGACAAATGCAATGTTGCTGCAGTACAGCATATTCAGGATTCAATATTTCATTGAACGTATATACACTGCTATTCGCCATATCCCGACAGTTCGATGCGAGTTGTACTCCGCATTCCCTGCCAAGTACTACGTTCATCAGAGTGTTTGCGCATTGTCAACTCTGTGTCCTGTCAAGTACATTGTAATTGCAGATTGTCATATTAGTCTCAATTATTTATTTAAACGTATCTACGCTGCTATTCGTGGTATGTCGACAAATCTGTGCGCGTTATATTCCTCATTTGCCGCCAAATACAGCGCACCTGCTCCTGCTTACATTGTATCAAGTGTGGTCGAGGACAAATGCATTGTTTTTGCAGTACAGCACATTCAGGATTCAATATTTCATTGAACGGATCTACACTGCTATTTGTGATATCTCGCCAATTCGATGCGCGGTATACCGAACAGTTGCTGCCAAATAGAGCGCAAATCAGCCACTGTGCGCTATGTCAACTCAGGCCCCTGCCTAATTCATTGTAATTGTAGTTTTGCATGTTTAGGCTTAAGTATTCAATTAAACGTATCTCCGGTGCTATTGGTGGTATGCCTACAATTTGATGCGCGTTATACTCCACAGTTGCCGCCGAATACAGCGCTCCTGCTCCTGTTTACATTATGTCAACTCGGGTCGGGGACATATCCAATGTTTTTGCCGTTCAGGATATTCAGGATTCAATATTTCATTGATCGTATATATACTGCCATTAGTGATATCCTGACAATTCGATGGGCGTTGTGCTCCTCATTGGCTGCCAAATACTACGCAGATCAGCCGCTTGGCGCATCGTCAACTCTGTGTGCTGTCAAATACATTGTAAATGCAGTTCATTATATTAGGCTCAAATATTTATTTAAACGTATCTCCGCTGCTATTCGTGGAATGTCGACAAATCTATGCGCGTTATACTCCTCATTTGCCGCCAAATACGGGGGACGTGCTCCTGTTCACATTATGTCAACTGGGGTCGAAGACAAATGCAATATTGTTGTAGTACTGCATATTCAGGATTCAATATTTCATTGAACGGATCTACACTGCTATTAGTGATATCTTGACAAATCTATGCGCGCTATACTCCTCATTTGCCGCCAAATAAAGCGGACCTGCTCCTGTTTACATGAAGTCAACTGGGGTCGAGGACAATTGCAATGTTGTTGCAGTAAAGCATATTCAGGAATCAATATTTCATTGAACAGACCTACACTGCTATTTGTGATATCTCGTCAATTCGATGCGCGGTATGCCGCACAGTTGCTACCAAATAGAGCGCAAATCAGCCACTTTGCGCTATGTAAACTCAGGTCCGTGCCGAATTCATTGCAATTGTATTTTTGCGTATTTAGGCTTATGTATTCAATTAAACGTATCTCCGGGGCAATAGGTGGTATGCCTACAATTCGATGCGCGTTATGCTCCATAGCTGCCGCCAAACAGCGCACCTGCTCCTGTTTACATTATGTCAACTCGGGTCGGGGACATATCCAATGTTTTTGCCGTTCAGGATATTCAGGATTCAATATTTAATTGATCGTATATACACTGCCATTAGTGATATCCTGACAATTCGATGGGCGTTGTGCTCCTCATTGGCTGCCAAATACTACGCAGATCAGCCGGTTTGCGCATTGTCAACTCTGTGGCCCGTTAAATACATTGTAATTGCAGTTTACCATATTAGGTTCAAGTATTTATTAAAACGTATCTCCGCTGCTATTCGTGGTATCTCGACAAATCTATGCGCGATATACTCCTCATTTGCCGCCAAATACAGCGCACCTGCTCCTGTTTACATTATGTCAACTCGGGTCAAGGAAAAATGCAATGTTTTTGCAGTACAGCACATTCAGGATTCAATATTTCATTGAATGTATCTACACTGCAATTGGTCATATCACGACAATTCGATGCGCGTGATACACCACATTCCCTGCCAAACTCAGCGCACCTGCTCTTGTTTACATTGTGTCAACACGGAACGAGGACAAATGCCATGTTGTTGCAGTGCAGCATATACAGGATCCAATGTTTGATTGAACGTATATACACTGCTATTCGCCATATCCCGACAGTTCGATGCGAGTTGTACTCCGCATTCCCTGCCAAGTACTACGTTCATCAGAGTGTTTGCGCATTGTCAACTCTGTGTCCTGTCAAGTACATTGTAATTGCAGATTGTCATATTAGACTCAATTATTTATTTAAACGTATCTACGCTGCTATTCGTGGTATGTCGACAAATCTGTGCGCGTTATATTCCTCATTTGCCGCCAAATACAGCGCACCTGCTCCTGCTTACATTGTATCAAGTGTGGTCGAGGACAAATGCATTGTTTTTGCAGTACAGCACATTCAGGATTCAATATTTCATTGAACGGATCTACACTGCTATTTGTGATATCTCGCCAATTCGATGCGCGGTATACCGAACAGTTGCTGCCAAATAGAGCGCAAATCAGCCACTGTGCGCTATGTCAACTCAGGCCCCTGCCTAATTCATTATAATTGTAGTTTTGCATGTTTAGGCTTAAGTATTCAATTAAACGTATCTCCGGTGCTATTGGTGGTATGCCTACAATTTGATGCGCGTTATACTCCACAGTTGCCGCCGAATACAGCGCTCCTGTCTCTGTTTACATTATGTCAACTTGGGTCGAGGACAAAAGCAACGTTGTTGTAGTACTGCATTTTCAGGATTCAATACTTCATTGAATGTATCTACACTGCTATTGGTCATATCACGAGAATTCGATGCGCGTGATACTACACATTTCCTGCCAAATACGGCACACCTGCTCCTTTTTACATTATGTGAACTCGGGTCGAGGACAAATCCAATGTTTTTGCAGTACAGGATATTCAGGATTGAATATGTCATTGGACGTATATACACTGCTATTGGTGATATCCTGACAATTCGATGCGCCTTATACTCCTCATTCGCTGCCAAATACTACGCACATCAGCCGGTTTGCGCTGTCAACTCTGTGTCCTTTCAAATACATTGTAATTGCAGTTTATCATATTAGGCTCAAGTATTTATTTAAACGTATCTCCGCTGCTATACGTGGTATGTCGACAAATCTACGCGCGTTATACTCCTCATTTGCCGCCAAATACAGCGCACCTGCTCCTGTTTACATTATGTCAACTCGGGTCGAGGACAATTCCAATGTTGTTGTAGTACTGCTTATTCAGGATTCAATACTTCATTGAATGAATCTACACTGCTATTTGTGATATCTCGTCAATTCGATGCGCGGTATACCGCACAGTTGCTGCCAAATAGAGCGCAAATCAGCCACTTTGCGCTATGTCAACTCAGGTCCCTGCCTAATTCATTGTGTTACGACCGACCGCGGAGAGACGCGGTCGCTAGGAATACGCCTCAGCGAGAGGCGTAAATTCTCGCTACGATTCAGTTAATCGACGCCGCGAAGTAGTCGCTCCCCTGTTTCGTTTCGGACAACAGAGGTGGTTGATTGAATATACACGTTGTAAGTAGTTGCAAATCGCCGTTTATCTAACCACTTGTAAGGACGATAGCTACGTCGGTGCGTAAGTACAAGATGGCTGAGTAAGCCGGGCGAAGGATGTTGCCTGGACGACGGATAGCAAAACAGTCCAGTTCGGTGTCGATGTCGTAGCGGACGAGAATGTAGTATGCCGACTGACTTGCGTGGATCCTTGATGTAGACTCCAATTGCTTGACGTGTAGAGTGAGTAGAGTTGACTTGAGAAGAGTACCAAGACGAGACTGAGTCGAGACTCAGACCAGACTAATAATAAACTGAGGTACAGCGACGATGTTGTGTCATAGGAAAGCTAGCGGTGAGTGTTTCTAGCGTACAGGACCATCGGATTTGTTGGCGACGGTTTCGCCTCTGAGGGTGAGGGAGGTAGGCTTCGTTGTTAATTGGTTAAACGAAGGTTGATGGCCTAGGAAGGGTCTTAGCTGCCCTCGACAGAAAGTGGCTATTAAAAGAAAGGTTGTATCGTATGATAGAAAAACTAACTTTCCCGGGTCAAGACGTAGTAGACAATAATCGTAAAAAAGGCGATTTAAAAAAGGCTATTTGTTGGGTCTGAAGGACCCTCGCTTGCAAATTACTGGGATTTATAATGGGCCCTTATGCTTAATGGGGGTCCGCCGTAAGGATGAATGGACATCTGGCGTCCGTCTGGCCCGCGATGTATGACCTGGTCTAGGTAGAGGGTCGCGCGGCGTAACACATTGTAATTGTAGTTTTGCATATTTAGGCTTAAGTATTCAATTAAACGGATCTCCGGTCCTATTGATGGTATGCCTACAATTCGATGCGCGTTATACTCCACATTCCCTGCCAAATACAGTACACCTGCTCCTGTTAACATTATGTCAACTCGGATCGAGGACAAATGCCATGATGTTGCATTACAGCATATACAGGATTCAATATTTAATTGAACGTATATACACATCCATGGTGATATCCCGACAATTCGATGCGCATGATACTCCACATTTCCTGCCAAATGCAACGCACCTGCTCCTGTTTACATTATGTCAACTGGGGTCGAGGACAATTGCAATGTTGTTGCAGTTCAGCATATTTAGGAACCGATATTTCATTGAACGTAAATACACTGTTATTGGTGATATCCCGACAACTCGACGCGCATGATACTCCACATTCCCTGGCAAATACAGCACACCTGCTCCTGGTTACATTATGTCAACACGGATCGAGGGCAAATGCTATGTTGTTGCAGTACAGCATATACAGGATTCATATTTCTTTGAACGTATATACACTGCCATGGCGATATCCCGACAATTCGATGCGCATGATACTCCATATTTCCTGCCAAATACAGCGTACCTGCTCCTGTTTACATTATGTCAACTCGGGTCGACAACAAATGCAATGTTGCTACAAGTAGAGCATATTCAGGATTCAATATTTCATTGAACGTAAATACACTGTTATTGGTTATATCCCGACAACTCGATGCGCGTGATACTACACATTCTCTGCCAAATACAGCGCAACTGCTCCTGTTTACATCATGTCAACTCGGGTCGAGGACAATTGCAATGTAGTTGTAGTACTGCATATTCAGGATTCAATTCTTCATTGAATGTATCTACACTGCTATTGGTCATATCACGACAATCGGTGCGCGTGATACTCCACATTCCCAACCAAATACAGCGCATCTGCTCCTGTTTACATTATTTCAACTCGGGTCGAGGAAAAATGCAATGTTTTTGCAGTTCAGCACATTCAGGATTCGATATTTCATTGAACGGATCCACATTGCTATTTGTGATATCTCGTCAATTCGATGCGCGGTATATCGCACAGTTGCTGCCAAATAGAGCGCAAACCAGCCACTTTGCGCTATGTCAACTCAGGTCCCTGCCCAGTTCATTGTAATTGTAGTTTTGCATACTTAGGCCTAAGTATTCAATTAAACGGATCTCCGGTGCTATTGGTGGTATGCCTACAATTCGATGCGCGTTATGTTCCACAGTTGCCGCCAAATACAGCGCACATGCCCCTGTTTACATTATGTCAACTGGGGTCGAAGACAATTGCAATGTTGTTGCAGTACACCATATTCAGGATTCAATATTTCATTGAACGTACACACACTGCTATTGGTGTTATCCCGACAATTCGATGAGCGTTATACTCCTCATT
Organism: Bombus hypnorum; assembly: GCA_911387925.2. Lineage (NCBI taxonomy): Eukaryota > Metazoa > Arthropoda > Insecta > Hymenoptera > Apidae > Bombus > Bombus hypnorum. Next base: position 1,960,493 of record CAJVQY020000009.1, on the reverse strand, counting down.
CGCTGCAGAATACTACGCACATCAGCCGGTTGGCGCATTGTCAACTCTGTGTCCTGTCAAATTCATTGTAATTGCAGTTTATCATATTAGGCTCAAGTATTTATTACACGTATCTCCGTTGCTATTCGTGGTATGTCGACAAATCTATGCGCGTTATACTCCTCATTTGCCGCCAAATACAGCGCACGGGCTCCCGTTTACATTATGTCAACTGGGGTCGAGGACAATTGCAATGTTGTGGCAGTACAGCACAGTCAGGATTCAATATTTCATTGAACGAATCTACACTGCTGTTTGTGATATCTCGTCAATTCGATGCGCGGTTTACCGCACAAGTGCTGCCAAATAGAGCCCATATCAGCCACTTTGCGCTGTGTCAACTCAGGTCCCTGCCTAATTCATTGTAATTGTATTTTTGCATATTTAGTCTTATGTATTCAATTAAACGTATCTGCGGAGCTATAGGTTGTATGCCTACAATTCGATGCGCGTTATGCTCCACAGCTGCCGCCAAACAGCGCACCTGCTCCTGTTTACATTATGTCAACTCGGGTCGAGGACAACTGCAATGTTGTTGCAGTACAGCATATACAGGATTCAATATTTCATTGAACGTATATACACTGCCATGGTGATATCCCGACAATTCCATGCGCGTGATACTCCACATTCCCTGCCAAATACAGCGCACCTGCTCCTGTTTACATTATGTCATTCGGGTCGAGGGCAAATGCATTGTTTTGGCAGTACATCATATACCGGATTCAATACTTGATTGAACGTACATACACTGCCATTGGTGATATCCCGACAATTCGATGCGCGTGATACTCCACATTACCTGCCAAATACGGCGCACCTACTCCTGTTTACATTATGTCAACACGGATCGAGGACAAATGCAATGTTGTTGCAGTACAGCATATAGAGGATTCAATATTTCATTGAACGTATATACACTGCCATGGTGATATCCCGACAATTCGATTCGCATGATACTCCACATTTCCTGCCAAATACAGCCCACCTGCTCTTGTTTACATTGTGTCAACTGTGGTCGAGGACAAATGCATTGTTTTCGCAGTGCAGCACATACGGGATTCAGTACTTCATTCAACGTATATACACTGCCATGGTGATATCCCGACAATTCGATGCGCATGATACTCCACATTCCCTGCCAAATACAGCGCACGTGCTCTTGTTTAAATTATGCCAACTCGGGTCGAGGACAAATGCAATGTTTTTGCCGTACTGCATATCCAGGATTCAATACTTCATTGAACGTAAATACACTGCTACTGGAGATATTTCGTCAATTCCATGCGTCTTGCACTCCACATTTCCTGCCAAATACTGCGCACCTGCTCCTGTTTACATTATGTCAACTCGGGTCGAGGACAACTGCAATGTTTTTGCAGTACAGCATATTCAGGATTCAATATTTCATTGAAAGGCTCTACACTGCTATTGGTGATATCTCGTCAATTCGATGCGCGGTATACCGCACAGATGCTTCCAAATTGAGCGCAAATCAGCCACTTTGCGCTATGTCAACTCAGGCCCCTGACTAATTCATTCTAACTTTAGTTTTGCATATTTAGGCTTTTTTATTCAATTAAACGTATCCCCGGTGCTATTGGTGGTATGCCTACCATTCAATGCGCGCTATGCTCCACAGTTGCAACCAAACAGCGGACCTGCTCCTGTTTCCATTATGTCAACTCGGGTCGAGGGCAAATGGAATGTTGTTGCAGTACTGCATATCCAACATTCAATATTTCATTGGACGTATCTACACTGCTACTGGAGATATTTCGTCAATTCCATGCGTCTTGTACTCCACATTTCCTGGCAAATACAGCGCACCTGCTCCTGTTTACATTATGTCAACTCGGGTCGAGGACAAATGCAATGTTGTTGCAGTACAGCACAAACAGGATTCAATACTTCACTGAGCATATATACACTGCTCTTGGTGATATCCCGACAATCCGATGCGCGTGATACTCCACATTACCTGCCAGATACAGCGTACATGCTCCTCTTCACATTATGTCAACTCGTTTCGAGGACAAATGGAATGTTGCTGCAGTACAGCATATTCAGGATTCAACATTTCATTGAACGTACATACACTGCCATTGGTGATATCCCGACAATTCGATGCGCGTTGTGCTCCTCATTGGCTGCCAAATACTACGCAGATCAGCCGGTTTGCGCATTGTCAACTCTGCGTCCTGTCAAATACATTGTAATTGCAGTTCATTATATTAGGCTCAAATATGTATTTAAACGTATCTCCGCTGCTATTCGTGGTATGTCGACAAATCTATGCGCGTTATACTCCTCATTTGCCATCAAATACAGCGGACCTGCTCCTGTTTCCATTATGTCAACTCGGGTCGAGGGCAAATGGAATGTTGTTGCAGTACTGCATATCCAACATTCAATATTTCATTGGACGTATCTACACTGCTACTGGAGATATTTCGTCAATTCCATGCGTCTTGTACTCCACATTTCCTGGCAAATACAGCGCACCTGCTCCTGTTTACATTATGTCAACTCGGGTCGAGGACATATGCTACGTTGTTGTAGTACTGCATATTCAGGATTCAATTTTTCATAGAACGGATCTACACTGCTGTTTGTGATATCTCGTCAATTCGATGCGCGGTTTACCGCACAAGTGCTGCCAAATAGAGCCCATATCAGCCACTTTGCGCTGTGTCAACTCAGGTCCCTGCCTAATTCATTGTAATTGTATTTTTGCATATTTAGTCTTATGTATTCAATTAAACGTATCTGCGGAGCTATAGGTTGTATGCCTACAATTCGATGCGCGTTATGCTCCACAGCTGCCGCCAAACAGCGCACCTGCTCCTGTTTACATTATGTCAACTCGGGTCGAGGACAAATCCAATGTTTTTGCAGTACAGGATATTCAGAATTCAATATTTCATTGATCGTATATACACTGCTATCAGTGAAATCCTGACAATTCGAAGCGCCTTATACTCCTCATTCGCTGCCAAATACTACGCACATCAACCGGTTTGCGCAATATCAACTCTGTCTCCCTGTCAAATCCATTGAAATTGCAGTTTAGCATATTTAGGATTAAGTATTCAATTAAACGTGTCTCCGCTGCTATTGGTGGTAAGTCCAGAATTTGATGCGCTTTATACCCCACAGTTGCTGCCAAATACAGCGCACGTGCTCTTGTTTACATTATGTCAACTCGGGTCGAGTACAAATGCAATGTTGTTGTAGTACTGCATATTCAGGATTCAATACTTCATTGAATGTATCTACACTGCTATTGGTGATATCCCGGCAATTTGAAGCGCGTTTTACTCCTCATTCGCTGCCATATGCTACGCACATCAGAGAGTGTGGGCATTGTCAACACTGTGTCCCGTCAAATACATTGTAATTGCAGTTCATTATATTAGGCTCAAATATGTATTTAAACGTATCTCCGCTGCTATTCGTGGTATGTCGACAAATCTATGCGCGTTATACTCCTCATTTGCCATCAAATACAGGGGACCTGCTCCTGTTCACATTATGTCAACTCGGGTCGAGGACAAATGCTACGTTGTTGTAGTACTGCATATTCAGGATTCAATTTTTCATAGAACGGATCTACACTGCTATTTGTGATATCTCGTCAATTCGATGTGCGGTATACCGCACAGCTGCTGCCAAATAGAGCGCAAATCAGACACTGTGCGCTCTGTCAACTCAGGTCCCTGCCTAATTCATTGGAATTGTAGTTTTGCATATTTAGGCTTATGTATTCAATTAAACGTATCCCCGGTGCTATTGGTGGTATGCCTACCATTCAATGCGCGCTATGCTCCACAGTTGCAACCAAACGGCGGACCTGCTCCTGTTTACATTATGTCAACTCGGGTCGAGGGCAAATGCATTGTTTTGGCAGTACATCATATACCGGATTCAATACTTGATTGAACGTACATACACTGCCATTTGTGATATCCCGACAATTCGATACGCGTGATACTCCACATTTCCTGCCACATACGACGCAACTGTTGCTGTTTACATTATGTCAACTCGGGTCGAGGACACATGCAATGTTGTTGCAGTACAGCATATTCAGGATTCAATATTCCATTGAACGGATCTACACTGCTATTGTTGATATCTCGACAATTCGATGCGCGGTATGCCGCACAGTTGCTACCAAATAGACCGCAAATCAGCCACTTTGCGCTATGTAAACTCAGGTCCCTTCCTAATTCATTGCAATTGTATTTTTGCATATTTAGGCTTATGTATTCAATTAAACGTATCTCCGGTGCTATAGGTGGAATGCCCACAATTCGATGCGCGTTATGCTCCACAGCTGCCGCCAAACAGCGCACCAGCTCCTGTTTACATTATGTCTAATCTGGTCGAGGTCATATGCAATGTTGTTGCAGTACTGCATAATCAGGATTCAATATTACATTGAACGGATCTGCACTGCTATAGGTGATATCTCGACAATACGACGTGCCTCATACTCCACATTTGCTGCCAAATTCAGTGGACCTGCTGCTGTTTACATTATGTCAAGTCGGGGGTCGCGGACTAATCCAATGTTTTTGCAGTACTGCACATTTAGGCTTCAATATTCAATTGAAAGTATCTCCGTTTCCATTGATGATTTGTCGACAATTCGATGCGCGTTATACCCCACAATTGCTGCCAAATACAGTGCACATTAACCGGCTTGCGCAATGTTAAATCTGTGTCCTGTCAAATCCAGCGTAATTGCAGTTTATCATATTTTGGCTCAAGTATTTAATTAAACGTATCTCCGCTGCTGTTGGTGGTACGTCGACATTTCGATGCGCGCACTGCTCCACATATGCTGCCAAATGCAGCGCACGTCATTCGGTTTGCGTTATGTTAACTCTAGGTGCTGTCAAATACGGAGATATTGGTGCTTTGCAGATTCTATCTTAAATATTCAATTGAGTGTCTCTCAGTTTCCATTCCAGATATCTCGACAAATCGATTCGCGTTATACTCCACACTTGCTGCCAAATACACCGCGCATCAGCCGGTTTGCGCAATGTCAACTCTGTGTCCTGTCAAATCCATTGTAGTTACAGTTTAGCATATTTAGGCTGAAGTATTCAATTAAACGTATCTCCGCTGCTATTGGTGGTATGTCGAGAATTCCATGCCCGTTATACCCCACATTTGCTGCCAAATACAGTGGACCTGCTCCTGCTTACATTATGTCAAGTCGGGTCGTGGACAAATCCAATGTTATTGATGTATTGCTTATTCAGTCTTGAATATTCAATTGAACGTATCTCAGTTTCGATTGGTGATATCTCCACAATTCAATGCGCGTTATACTCCAAATTTGCTGCCAAATACAGCGCATATCAACAGGTTTGCGCAATGTCAACTCTGTGTCCTGTCGAATCCGGCATAATTACTGTTTTGGAGATTCTGCCGGAGATATTCAATTGAACGTATCTCCGTTTGCATTGGAGATAGGTCAACAATTCGATGCGCGCAATAATCTACATATGCTGCCATATACAGCGTACGTCAACCGGTTTGCGCAATGTCAACTCTGTGTCCTGTCAAATCCAATGTTACTTTTGTTGAACATATTTAGGCCTAAGTATTCAATTAAACGTATCCGCTGCTATTGGTGTTATGTCGACAATTCGGTGCGCGCGGTACTCCACATTTTCCGCCAAATGCAGCTGACCTGCTCCTCTTTACATTATGTCATCTCGGGTCGAGGTTAAATGCAATGTTACTGCAGTACTGCATATCCAGGATTCAATACTCCATTGAACGTATCTACACTGCTATTGGTGATATCTCGACATTTCGACCCGTGTTATACGTCACATTTGCTGCCAAATACTGCGCACATCAGCCGGTTTGCGCTATGTCAACTCAGGCCCTGTCATATCCAGCGTAATTGGCGTTTTGGAGATTCTGCCGGGAATATTCAATTGAACGTATCTCGGTTTCTCATGGAGATATGTCGACAATTCGATGCGCGTACTACTCCACATAAGCAGTCAAATACAGCGCACGTCATTCGGTTTGCGGTATGGCAACTCTGGGCCCTGTCAAATACAGCGTTGCTGCAGTTTTGCAGATTCTGTCTTAAATATTATATTGAGCGTATCTCATTGTTTATTCCTGTTATCTCGACAATTCGATGAGCGTGTTGAGTAGATGATACATTTACACTGTACATGTGAATGTGTGCGTAAGCGTGAGAGGGCGCCCAGGTCATAGTTGAGACAAGAGACAGTTGCCGGATGTTAGAAGCTTCAGGAAGAGTCGGTCAACAACAAGCGTGCGTGTAAGAAGGTTATCGAGGTCTACAGAGTGCAACATATATGTGTAGCTATTGTGTATAAAATAAAATAAACTATTTGTATTTCCGAATCCTTTCATTACCTTAACATGGTAGCAGATCGTGGTGACTAGTTTTGCAAGCTATTGAGTGCGTGGTTACGATCTTGCGAGTGAGTTTAGTAAGGGAAGAAACCGTCAGAGGATAAAAAGAAAAAAAATACTTCAAGCACGTAGGAATGATTAAGTACAGGAAAAAAAATCAATTAAAATGGAGAGATCGGAAATCATGATACCTGTATTCGATGGTCAGGATTATGGAATGTGGAAGCAAAGAACACGATGTTTCTCAAGTATAAGGAATGCAAGGTTGTTACAACAAGAATTAAGACCGAAAGAGACAATGAAGATTGGGACAAAAAGGATTTGAGGGCGATAAATATAATTTACAGTGCCATCACAAATAGACAATTGGGGTATGTTAGAGAAGAAAAAACGGCATATAATATAATAAAAAGGTTTGATGAAATGTACTTGATGTTGCGACACACAAACTAACTAACGACCAGTCAGGCACAACTGATCGGTTGGTATCGCGAACCTTGAACGTTATTTGCGCTCAAGGGTGAGGATTATAATAAGTGTAAAGAGCGAGATTTAGTTCACCTTATTTATTCCACTCAATACTCTGGTTACAACTGTCTTGATATGTACTGAATTCCTCTTACTACTATGAATACACTGAACTTAAGTTACTGATTCTCCTGTTCACTGACTGACGACTGGTAGGTGTTGACTCTCAGAAGACTGGCGCAAGAGTCCCTGATTAACCTCTTCCCTGACTGAAGACTGGTAGGTGTTGACTCTTCGAAGACTGGTGCAAGAGTGATTCTTGGGGATGTTGCTGTCGTAGCGGAAGATTCGTGGTGGAGGTGTCCCAAGTCTGTTCCTAATTGCTCATTGGGTAAAGACATATGTTTTGGAATGGGCTGGCTGCCTGCGCAGGTGACCTTACCCTTGGGGAAAACCCGCGTGTTCGGTCTTCCTGAGGTGTAGCATAAACAATAAAGAGATTTCGTGTTTTATGGGTCTTTTCCGTGAGGTCCTAAAGTACCTTGACTGTACGATAGGTCCACTGTTTATGAGGGGTCCGCATTAGGGTACCCTTAACGGTCGTCCTGCCCGCGGGTCGTATGGTCCCTTAAACCGCCGCGGCAATTACCAGACGGCCACTCCAAATCTCGAACACTTGAAAGAGTCGACGGCACTGCAGATCGTATGCAGAAGGAGATTGGAAAACATAAGACTGGAGAACTACAATGAATCAGAGTCATTTTTTTGTGCGTTTTAAAAATTAATAAACGAATTAAAAGGTGCCGGCGCACAAGTGAGTGGGGGGGAAAAGCTAAATTACATGCTGAATACGTTACCCGAAGAATACAGCTACATAGCGGACCTAATTCTTTGTAATTGCTGTTTTGCATACTTAGGCTTCAGTATTCAATTAAACTAATCCCCGCTGTTATTGATAGAATGTCAACAATTCGACGCGCGTTATACTCCTCATTTGCCGTCAAATACAGCGGACCTGCTCCTGTTTACATTATGTCAACTCCTGTCGAGGTCAAATCCAATGTTTTTGCAGTACTGCATATTCAGGCTTCAATATTCATTTGAACGTATCGCCGTTTCCCTTGGAGATATGTCGACAATTTGATGCGCTTTCTACTCCACATTTGCTGCGAAATACAGCGCACATCAACCGATTTGCACAATGTCAACTGTGTATCCTGTCAAATCCATTGTAGTTGCAGTAAAGCATATTTAGGCTTAAGTATTCAATCAAACGTATCTCTACTGCTATTGGGGGTATGTTGATAATTCTATGCGCCTTCTACTCCACATCTGCTGCCAACTACAGCGCGCGTCAGCCGGATTTCACTATGTCAACCCTGGTCCCTGCCTAATCACTTGAAGTTGCAGTTTTGCATATTTAGGCTGCATTATTCAATTAAACGTATCTCCGCAGCTATTGATGGCATGTCGAAAATTCGATGCGCGTTATACATCCCATTAGCTGAGAAAAACAGCGCCCTTCGGCCGGTTTGCGCTATGCTAACTCTTTGCTCTGTCAAATATAGCGTTACTGTAGTTTTGGAAATTCTGCCAGAAATATTCAATTGCGCTGATCTCAGATTTTATTCCAGATGTCTCAACAAATCTATGCGCGTTATACTCCTCATTTGCCGCCAAATACAGCATACCTGCTCCTGTTTACATTATGTCAACTAGGGTCGAGGACACATGCAATGCTGTTGTAGTACTGCATATTCAGGATTCAACACTTCATTCAATGTATTTACACAGCTATTGGTGATATCCCGACAATACGATGCGCTTGATACTCCACATTTCCTGCCAAATACGGCACACCTGCTCCTGTTTACATTATGTCAACTCGGGTCGAGGACAAATGCAATGTTTTTGCAGTACTGCATATCCAGGATACAATACTACATTGAACGTATCTACACTGCTACTGGAGATATTTCGTCTATTCCATGCGCCTTGTACTCCACATTTCCTGCCAAATAACGCACCTGCTCCTGTCTACATTATGTCAACTGAGGTCGGGGAAAATTGCAATGTTGTTGCAGTACAGCATATTCAGGATTCAATATTTCATTGAACGTATATACACTGCTATTCGTGATATCCCGACAACTCGATGCGCGTTATACTCCTCATTCGCTGCAAAATACTACGCACATCAGCCGGTTTGCGCATTGTCAACTCTGTGTCCTGTCAAATACATTGTAATTGCAGTTTATCATATTAGGCACAAGTATTTATTTAAACGTATCTCCGCTGCTATTCGTGGTATGTCGACAAATCTATGCGCGTAATACTCCTCATTTGCCGCCAAATACAGCGCCCCTGCTCCTGTTTGCATTATGTCAACTCGGGTCGAAGACAAATGTAATGTACTTGTAGTACTGCATACTCAGGATTCAATACTTCATTGAATGTATCTACACTGCTACTGGTGATATCACGACAATTCGATACGCGTGATACTCCACTTTCCCTGCCAAATACAGCGCACGTGCTCTTGTTTGCATTATGTCAACTCGGGTCGAGGACAAATGCAATGTTTTTGCAGTACTGCATATCCAGGATTCAATATTTCATTGAACGGCTCTACACTGCCATTGGTGATATCTCGTCAATTCGATGCGCGGTATACCGCACAGATGCTGCCAAATTGAGCGCAAATCAGCCACTTTGCGCTATGTCAACTCAGGACTCTGCCGAATGCATTGTAATTGTAGTTTTGCATATTTAGGCTTTTTTATTCAATTAAACGTATCCCCGGTGCTATTGGTGGTATGCCTGCCATTCGATGCGCGTTATGCTCCACAGTTGCAGCCAAACAGCGCCCCTGCTCCTGTTTGCATTATGTCAACTCGGGACGAAGACAAATGTAATGTACTTGTAGTACTGCATACTCAGGATTCAATACTTCATTGAATGTATCTACACTGCTATTGGTGATATCACGACAATTCGATGCGCGTGATACTCCACAATCCCTGCCAAAGACAGCGCACCTGCACTTGTTTACATTATGTCAACTCGGGTCGGGGACAAATGCATTGTTTTTGCAGTACAGCACAAACAGGATTCAATGCTTCACTGAGCATATATACACTGCTCTTGGTGATATCCCGACAATTCGATGCGCGTGATACCCCACATTACCTGCCAGATACAGCGTACCTGCTCTTGTTTACATTATGTCAACTCGGGTCGGGGACAAATGCATTGTTTTTGCAGTACAGCACAAACAGGATTCAATACTTCACTGAGCATATATACACTGCTCTTGGTGATATCCCGACAATTCGATGCGCGTGATACCCCACATTACCTGCCAGATACAGCGTACCTGCTCCTCTTCACATTATATCAACTCGGGTCGAGGACAAATGCAATGTTGCTGCAGTACAGCATATTCAGGATTCAACATTTCATTGAACGTATATACACTACTATTGGTGATATTTCGTCAATTCCATGAGCGTGATACTCCACAGCTGCCGCCAAACAGCGGGCCAGCTCTTGTTACATTGTGCCAACTGTTTTCGAGGTCAAATGCAATGTTGTTGCAGTACAGCATATACAGGATTCAATATTTCATTGAACGTATATACACTGCCATGGTGATATCCCGACAATTCGATGCGCATGATACTCCACATTTCCTGCCAAATACAGCGTACCTGCTCCTCTTCACATTATGTCAACTCGGGTCGAGGACAAACGCAATGCTGCTGCAGCACAGCATATTCAGGATTCAACATTTCATTCAACGTATATACACTGCTAATGGTGATATCCCGACAAATCGATGCGCGTCATACTCCACATTTCCAGCCAAATACGGCGCATCTGCTCCTGTTTACATTATATCAACTGCTGTCGAAGACAAAGGCAATGTTCTTGTAGTACTGCATACTCAGGATTCAATACTTCATTGAACGTATCTGCACTACTATTGGAGATATTTCGTCAATTCCATGAGTGTGATACTCCACAGCTGCCGCCAAACAGCGGGCCAGCTCTTGTTTACATTGTGTCAACTGTTTTCGAGGACAACTGCAATGTTGTTGCAGTACAGCATAATCAGGATTCAATATTTCATTGAACGTATATACACTGCTATTCGTGATATCCCGACAATTCGATGCGCGTTATACTCCTCATTCGCTGCCAAATACTATGCAGATCGGCCGGATTGCGCATTGTCAACTCTGTGTCCTGTCAAATACATTGTAATTGCAGTTTATCATATTTGGCTCAAGTATTTATTTAATCGTGTCTCTGCTGCTATTTGTGATATGTCCACAAATCCATGCGCGTTATACTCCTCATATGCCGCCAAATACAGCGCACCTGCTCTTGTTTACATTGTGTCAACTGTGGTCTAGGACAAATGCATTGTTTTTGCAGTACAGCACATACGGGATTCAGTACTTCATTCAACGTACCTACACTGCTACTGGAGATATTTCGTCAATTCCATGCGTCCTGCACTCCACATTTCCTGCCAAATACTGCGCACCTGCTCCTGTTTACATTATGTCAACTCGGGTCGAGGACAACTGCAATGTTGTTGCAGTACAGCATATTCAGGATTCAATATTTCATTGAAAGGCTCTACACTGCTATTGGTGATATCTCGTCAATTCGATGCGCGGTATACCGCACAGATGCTGCCAAATTGAGCGCAAATCAGCCACTTTGCGCTATGTCAACTCAGGACACTGACTAATTCATTGTAACTGTAGTTTTGCATATTTAGGCTTTTTTATTCAATTAAACGTATCCCCGGTGCTATTTGTGGTATGCCTACCATTCAATGCGCGCTATGCTCCACAGTTGCAACCAAACAGCGGACCTGCTCCTGTTTACATTATGTCAACTGGGGTCGAGGGCAAATGGAATGTTGTTGCAGTACTGCATATCCAGCATTCAATATTTCATTGAACGTATATACACTGCCATGGTGATATCCCGACAATTCGATGCGCATGATACTCCACATTTCCTGCCAAATACAGCGTACCTGCTCCTCTTCACATTATGTCAACTCGGGTCGAGGTTTAATGCAATGCTGCTGCAGTACAGCATATTCAGGATTCAACATTTCATTGAACGTATATACACTGCTAATGGTGATATCCCGACAAATCGATGCGCGTCATACTCCACATTTCCAGCCAAATACGGCGCATCTGCTCCTGTTTACATTATATCAACTGCTGTCGAAGACAAAGGCAATGTTCTTGTAGTACTGCATACTCAGGATTCAATACTTCATTGAACGTATCTACACTACTATTGGAGATATTTCGTCAATTCCATGAGCGCGATACTCCACAGCTGCCGCCAAACAGCGGGCCAGCTCTTGTTTACATTGTGTCAACTGTTTTCGAGGACAACTGCAATGTTGTTGCAGTACAGCATAATCAGGATTCAATATATCATTGAACGTATATGCACTGCTATTCGTGATATCCCGACAATTCGATGCGCGTTATACTCCTCATTCGCTGCCAAATACTACGCAGATCGGCCGGATTGCGCATTGTCAACTCTGTGTCCTGTCAAATACATTGTAATTGCAGTTTATCATATTAGGCTCAAGTATTTAGTTAATCGTGTCTCTGCTGCTATTTGTGGTATGTCCACAAATCCATGCGCGTTATACTCCTCATATGCCGCCAAATACAGCGCACCTGCTCTTGTTTACATTGTGTCAACTGTGGTCTAGGACAAATGCATTGTTTTTGCAGTACAGCACATACGGGATTCAGTACTTCATTCAACGTATATACATTGCTATTGGCGATATCACGACAAATCGATGCGCGTGATACTCCACATTCCCTGCCAAATACAGCGCACCTGCTCCTGTTTACATTATGTCAACTCGGGTCGAGGACAAATGCAATGTTGTTGTAGTACCGCATATTCAGGATTCAATATTTCATTGAACGGATCTGCACTGCTATAGGTGATATCTCGACAATTCGATGCGCCTGATACTCCACATTCCCTGCCAAATACGGCGCACCTGCTCCTGTTTACATTATGTCAACTCGGGTCGAGGACAAATGAAATGTTGCTGCAGTACAGCATATTCTGGATTCAATATTTCATTGAACGTGTAGCGGCACGCGAGCAGATCAATTCAAATCCTGTTATTGTTTTGTTCGGAGTATCATGACCTTTAGGTCATAGGTATGGCAAGGAGTAATGAACTTCGAGCAAAACAATGCTGCCGCTACTCTCAACCGTCGAACGCAGTCGAATTCGAATTTTTCGACTGTTCCCCGACCAGTATATATAAACAAACCGTGTGCTGAGCAAAGGGTATAACGTTCGCTATCATAGCCATCGCATGCACGAAGTATCCACAAGGATTCTCCGAATACACGCGTATTTATTCTCAAAGAAATGTACACGGTGACGAGTGTATTGTGACTACACCCAATAAACTAATTATAATCTACCTCGCATAATTAATTGTGGACCACTCCTCTACAAACGTATATAAACTGCTATTCGTGATATCCCGACAAATCGAAGCGCGTTAAACTCCTCATTCGCTGCCAAGTACTACGCTCATAAGAGAGTTTGCGCATTGTCAACTCTGTGTCCTGTCAAATACATTGTAATTGCAGTTTATCATATTATGCACAAGTATTTATTTATACGTATCTCCGCTGCTATTCGTGGTATGTCGACAAATCTATGCGCGTTATACTTCTCATTTGCCGCCAAATACAGCGCACCTGCTCCCGTTTACATTATGTCAACTGGGGTCCAGGTCAAATCCAATCGTTTTGCAGTACTGCAAATTCAGGATTCAGTATCGCATTGAACGTTTCTACACTGCTATTGGTGATATCTCGACAATTCGAAGTGCGTTATACTCCTCATTCGCTGCCAAATACAACGCACATCAACCGGTTTGCGCAATATCAACTCTGTGTCCCTGCCAAATCCATTGTATTGCAGTTTAGCATATTTAGGCTTAAGTATTCAATTAAACGTATCTCCGCTGCTATTGGTTGTAAGTCCAGAATTTGATGCGCGTTAAACCCCACATTTGCTGCCAAATACAGAGCACATTAACCGGTTTGCGCAATGTCAACTCTATACCCTGTCGAATACATTGTATTTGCAGTTTCGCCTATTCAGGCCTAAGTACTCAATTAAACCTATTTTCGCTGTTATTGGTGGTATCTCGACAACTCGATGCGCGTCAAACCCGAAATTTTCTGCCAAATACAGCGGACCTGCTCTTGTTTACATTATGACATCTTCTGTCGAGGTCAAATCCAATCGTTTTGTAGTACTGCAAATTCAGGATTCAATATCCCATTGAACGTTTCTACACTGCTATTGGTGATATCTCGTCAATTCGATGCGCGGTATACCGCACACTTGCTGCCAAATAGGGCGCAAATCAGACACTGTGCGCTGTGTCAACCCAGGTCCCTGCCTAACTCATTGTAATTGTAGCTTTGCATATTTAGGCCTAAGTATTCAATTAAACGTATCTCCGGTGCTATTGGAGGTATGCCTAGAACTCGATGCGCGTTATACTCCACAGTTCACGCCAAATACAGCGCTCGTGCTCTTGTTTACATTATACCAACTCGGGTCGAGTACAAATGAAATGTTGTTGTAGTACTGCATATTCAGGATTCAATACTTCATTGAATGTATCTACACTGCTATTGGTGATATCCCGGCAATTTGAAGCGCGTTATACTCCTCATTCGCTGCCAAATGCTACGCACATTAGAGAGTGTGGGCATTGTCAACTCTGTGTCCTGTCAAATACATTGTAATTGCAGATTATCATATTAGGCTCAAGTATTTATTTAAACGTATCTCCGCTGCTATTAGTGGTATGTCGACAAATCTATGCGCGCTATACTCCTCATTTGCCGCCAAATACAGCGGACCTGCTCCTGTTTACATTATGTCAACTCGGGACGAGGACTAATGCAATGTTGTTGTAGTACTGCATATACACGATTCAATACTTCATTGAATGTATCTACACTGCTATTGGTGATATCACAACAATTCGATGCGCGTGATACTCCACGTTCCCTGCCAAATACAGCGCACCTGCTCCTGTTTACATTATGTCAACTCGGTTCCAGGACAAATGCAATGTTTTTGCAGTACAGCACATTCATGGTTCAATATTTCATTGAACGGAGCTACACTGCTATTGGTGATATCTCGTCAATTCGATGCGCGGTATACCGCACACTTGCTGCCAAATAGAGCGCAAATCAGTCACTGTGCGCTATGACAACTCAGGTCCCTGCCTAATTCATTGTAATTGTAGTTTTGCATATTTAGGCTTATATATTCAATTAAACGTATCTGCGGTGCTATAGGTGGTATGCCTAAAACTCGATGCGCGTTATGCTCCACAGTTGCCGCCAAATACAGCGCACCTGCTCCTGTTTACATTATGTCAACTGGGGTCGAAGACAAATGTAATGTTCTTGTAGTACTGCATACTCAGGATTCAATACATCATTGAACGTATATACACTGCTATTCGTTATATCCCGACAATTCGAAACGCGTTATACTCCTCATTCGCTGCCAAATACTACGCACGTCAGCGAGTTTGCTCATTGTCAACTCTGTGTCCTGTCAAATACATTGTAATTGCAGTTTCTCATATTAGGCTCAAGTATTTATTTAAACGTATCTCCGCTGCCATTCGTGGTATGTCGACAAATCTATGCGCGTAATACTCCTCATTTGCCACCAAATACAGCGCCCCTGCTCCTGTTTGCATTATGTCAACTCGGGTCGAGGACAATTGCAATGTTGTTGTAGTACTGCATATTCAGGATTTAATATTTCATTGAACTTATATACACTGCCATGGTAATATCCCGACAATTCGATGCGCATGAAACTCCACATTTTCTGCCCAATACAGTGCACTTGCTCCTGTTTATATTATGTCAACTCTATTTCGAGGACAAATGCAATGTTGCTGCAGTGCAGCAAATTCATGATTCAATATTTCATTGAACGTATATACACTGCTATTCGTGATATCCCGACAATGTGAAGCGCGTTATACTCCTCATTCGCTGCAAATACTACGCACATCAGCCGGTTTGCGCATTGTCAACTCTGTGTCCTGTCACATACACTGTAATTGCAGTTTATCATTATAGGCACAAGTATTTATTTAAACGTATCTCCGCTGCTATTCGTGGTATGTCGACAAATCTATGCGCTTTATACTTCTCATTTGCTGCCAAATACAGCGCACCTGCTCCCGTTTACATTATGTCAACTCAGGACGAGGACTAATGCAATGTTGTTGTAGTACTGCATATACAGGATTCAATACTTCATTGAATGTATCTACACTGCTATTGGTGATATCACAACAATTCGATGCGCATGATACTCCACGTTCCCTGCCAAATACAGCGCACCTGCTCCTGTTTACATTATGTCAACTCGGTTCCGGGACAAATGCAATGTTTTTGCAGTACAGCACATTCATGGTTCAATATTTCATTGAACGGATCTACACTGCTATTGGTGATATCTCGTCAATTCGATGCGCGGTATACCGCACACTTGCTGCCAAATAGAGCGCAAATCAGTCACTGTGCGCTATGACAACTCAGGTCCCTGCCTAATTCATTGTAATTGTAGTTTTGCATATTTAGGCTTATGTATTCAATTAAACGTATCTGCGGTGCCATAGGTGGTATGCCTAAAACTCGATGTGCGTTATGCTCCGCAGTTGCCGCCAAATACAGCGCACCTGCTCCTGTTTACATTACGTCAACTGGGGTCGAAGACAAATGTAATGTTCTTGTAGTACTGCATACTCAGGATTCAATACATCATTGAAGGTATATACACTGCTACTCGTTTTATCCCGACAATTCGAAACGCGTTATACTCCTCATTCGCTGCCAAATACTACGCACATCAGAGAGTTTGCTCATTGTCAACTCTGTGTCCTGTCAAATACATTGTAATTGCAGTTTATCATATTTGGCTCAAGTATTTATTTAATCGTGTCTCTGCTGCTATTTGTGGTATGTCCACAAATCCATGCGCGTTATACTCCTCATATGCCGCCAAATACAGCGCACCTGCTCTTGTTTACATTGTGTCAACTGTGGTCTAGGACAAATGCATTGTTTTTGCAGTACAGCACATACGGGATTCAGTACTTCATTCAACGTATATACATTGCTATTGGCGATATCACGACACATCGATGCGCGTGATACTCCACATTCCCTGCCAAATACAGCGCACCTGCTCCTGTTTACATTATGTCAACTCGGGTCAAGGACAAATGCAATGTTTTTGCAGTACTGCATATCCAGCGTTCTATATTTCATTGAACGTATCTACACTGCTACTGGAGATATTTCGTCAATTCCATGCGTCCTGCACTCCACATTTCCTGCCAAATACTGCGCACCTGCTCCTGCTTACATTATGTCAACTCGGGTCGAGGACAACTGCAATGTTGTTGCAGTACAGCGTATTCAGGATTCAATATTTCATTGAAAGGCTCTACACTGCTATTGGTGATATCTCGTCAATTCGATGCGCGGTATACCGCACAGATGCTGCCAAATTGAGCGCAAATCAGCCACTTTGCGCTATGTCAACTCAGGACCCTGACTAATTCATTGTAACTGTAGTTTTGCATATTTAGGCTTAAGTATTCAATTACACGTATCTCCGCTGCTATTGGTGATATTCCAACAATTCGATGCGCGTGATACTCCACATTGACTGCCAAATACAGCGCACCTGCTCCTGTATATATTATGTTAACTCGTTTCGAGGACAAATGCAATGTTGCTGCAGTACAGCATATTCAGGATTCAATATTTCATTGAACGTATATACACTGCTATTCGTGATATCCCGCCAATTCGAAGCGCGTTGTACTCCACATTCCCTGGCAACTGCAGCGCACCTGCTCCTGTTTACATTATGTCAACTCGGGTCAAGGACAAATGCAATGTTGCTGCAGTACAGCATATTCAGGATTCAATATTTCATTGAACGTATATACTATGCTATTCGTGATATCCCGACAATTCGAAGCGCGTTGTACTCCACATTCCCTGGAAAATACAGCGCACCTGCTCCTGTTTACATTAGGTCAACTCGGGTCAAGGACAAATGCAATGTTTTTGCAGAACAGCACATTCAGGATTCAATATTTCATTGAATGAATATGCACTGCTATTCGTGATATCCCGACAATTCGAAGCGCGTTGTACTCCACATTCCCTGGCAAATACAGCGTACCTGTTCCTGTTTACGTTATGTCTCATCTGGTCGAGGTCATATGCAATGTTGTTGCAGTACTGCATAATCAGGATTCAATATTACATTGAACGGATCGGCACTGCTATAGGTGATATCTCGACAATTCGACGTGCCTCATACTCCACATTTGCTGCCAAATACAGTGGACCTGCTGCTGTTTACATTATGTCAAGTCGGAGGTCGCGGATCAATCCAATGTTTTTGCAGTACTGCACATTTAGGCTTCAATATTCAATTGAAAGTATCTCCGTTTCCATTGAAGATTTGTCGACCATTCGATGCGCGTTATACCCCACAATTGCTGCCAAATACAGTGCACATTAACCGGCTTGCGCAATGTTAAATTTGTCTCCTGTCAAATCCAGCGTAATTGCAGTTTATCATATTTTGGCTCAAGTATTTAATTAAACGTATCTGCGCTGCTGTTGGTGGTACGTCGACATTTCTATACGCGCACTGCTCCACATATGCTGCCAAATGCAGCGCACGTCATTCGGTTTGCGTTATGTTAACTCTAGGTGCTGTCAAATACGGAGATATTGGTGCTTTGCAGATTCTATCTTAAATATTCAATTGAGAGTCTCTCAGTTTCCATTCCAGATATCTCGACAAATCGATTCGCGTTATACTCCACACTTGCTGCCAAATACACCGCGCATCAGCCGGTTTGCGCAATGTCAACTCTGTGTCCTGTCAAATCCATTGTAGTTACAGTTTAGCATATTTAGGCTGAAGTATTCAATTAAACGTATCCGCTGCTATTGGTGTTATGTCGACAATTCGGTGCGCGCGGTACTCCACACGTGCCGCCAAATGCAGCTGACCTGCTCCTCTTTACATTATGTCAACTCGGGTCGAGGTTAAATGCAATGTTACTGCAGTACTGCATATCCAGGATTCAATACTCCATTGAACGTATCTACACTGTTATTGGTGATATCTCGACATTTCGACCCGTGTTATACGCCACATTTGCTGCCAAATACTGCGCACATCAGCCGGTTTGCGCTATGTCAACTCAGGCCCTGTCATATCCAGCGTAATTGGCGTTTTGGAGATTCTGCCGGGAATATTCAATTGAACGTATCCCGGTTTCTCATGGAGATATGTCGACAATTCGATGCGCGTACTACTCCACATAAGCAGTCAAATACAGCGCACGTCATTCGGTTTGCGGTATGGCAACTCTGGGCCCTGTCAAATACAGCGTTGCTGCAGTTTTGCAGATTCTGTCTTAAATATTATATTGAGCGTATCTCATTGTTTATTCCTGTTATCTCGACAATTCGATGAGCGTGTTGAGTAGATGATACATTTACACTGTACATGTGAATGTGTGTGTAAGCGTGAGAGGGCGCCCAGGTCTTAGTTGAGACAAGAGACAGTTGCCGGATGTTAGAAGCTTCAGGAAGAGTCGGTCAACAACAAGCGTGCGTGTAAGAAGGTTATCGAGGTCTACAGAATGCAACATATATGTGTAGCTATTGTGTATAAAATAAAATAAACTATTTGTATTTCCGAATCCTTTCATTACCTTAACATGGTAGCAGAGCGTGGTTACTAGTTTTGCAAGCTATTGAGTTCGTGGTTACGATCTTGCGAGTGAGTTTAGTAAGGGAAGAAACCGTCAGAGGATAAAAAGAAAAAAATACTTCAAGCACGTAGGAATGCTTAAGTACAGGAAAAAAAAACCAATTAAAATTGGTCGAAGACAAATGTAATGTTCTTGTAGTACTGCATACTCAGGATTCAATACATCATTGAACGTATATACACTGCTATTCGTTATATCCCGACAATTCGAAACGCGTTATACTCCTCATTCGCTGCCAAATACTACGCACATCAGCGAGTTTGCTCATTGTCAACTCTGTGTCCTGCCAAATACATTGTAATTGCAGTTTCTCATATTAGGCTCAAGTATTTATTTAAACGTATCTCCGCTGCCATTCGTGGTATGTCGACAAATCTATACGCGTTATACTCCTCATTTGCCGCCAAATACAGCGCCCCTGCTCCTGTTTGCATTATGTCAACTCGGGACGAGGACTAATGGAATGTTGTTGTAGTACTGCATATACAGGATTCAAAACTTCATTAAATGTATCTACACTGCTGTTGGTGATATCACAACAATTCGATGCGCGTGATACTCCACGTTCCCTGCCAAATACAGCGCACCTGCTCCTGTTTACATTATGTCAACTCGGTTCCAGGACAAATGCAATGATTTTGCAGTACAGCACATTCATGATTCAATATTTCATTGAACGGATCTACACTGCTATTGGTGATATCTCGTCAATTCGATGCGCGGTATACCGCACACTTGCTGCCAAATAGAGCGCAAATCAGCCACTGTGCGCTGTGTCATCTCAGGTCCCTGCCTAATTCATTGTAATTGTAGTGTTGCATATTCAGGCTTAAGTATTCAGATAAACGTATCTCCGGTGCTATTGGTGGTATGCCTACAATTCGATGCGCGTTATGCTCCACAGTTGCCGCCAAACAGCGCACCTGCTCCTGTATACATTATGTCAACTCGGGTCGAGAACAAATACAATGTTGTTGCAGTACTGCATATCCAGCATTCAATATTTCATTCAACGTATCTACACTGGTACTGGAGATATTTCGTCAATTCCATGCGTCTTGCACTCCACATTTCCTGCCAAATACTGCGCACCTGCTCCTGTTTACATTATGTCAACTCGGGTCGAGGACAAATGCAATGTTTTTGCAGTACAGCACATTCAGGATTCAATATTTCATTGAAAGAATCTATACTGCTATTTGTTATATATCGTCAACTCGATGCGCGGTATACCGCACAGTTGCTGCCAAATAGAACGCAAAACAGCGACCTTGCGCTATGTCAACTCAGGTCACTGCCTAATTCATTGCAATTGTATTTTTGCGTATTTAGACTGATGTAATCAATTAAACGTATCTCCGGTGATATTGGTGGTATGCCTACAATTCGATGCACGTGATACTCCACATTCCCTGCCATATACAGCGCAGCTGCTCCTGTTTACATTATGTCAACTCGGGTCAAAGACAAATGCAATGTTTTTGCAGTACAGCACATTCAGGATTCAATATTTCATTGAACGGATCTACACAGATATTGGTGATATCCCGACAATTCGAAGCGCATGATACTCCACATTTCCTGCCAAATACTGCACACCTGCTCCTGTTTACATTATGTCAACTCGGGTCGAGGACAAATGCAATGTTTTTGCAGTACTGCATATCCAGGATACAATTCTTCATTGAACGTATCTACACTGCTATTGGAGATATTTCGTCTTCTCCATGCGCCTTGTACTCCACATTTCCTGCCAAATAACGCACCTGCTCCTGTCTACATTATGTCAACTGAGGTCGGGGAAAATTGCAATGTTGTTGCAGTACAGCATATTCAGGATTCAATATTTCATTGAACGTATATACACTGATATTGGTGATATCCCGACAATTCGATGCGCGTTATACTCCTCATTCGCTGCAAAATACTACGCACATCAGCCGGTTTGCGCATTGTCAACTCTGTGTCCTGTCAAATACATTGTAATAGCAGTTTATCATATTAGGCACAAGTATTTATTTAAACGTATCTCCTCTGCTATTCGTGGTATGTCGACAAATCTATGCGCGTAATACTCCTCATTTACCGCCAAATAAAGCGCCCCTGCTCCTGTTTGCATTATGTCAACTCGGGTCGAGGACAATTGCAATGTTGTTGTATTACTGCATATTCAGGATTCAATATTTCATTGAACGTATATACACTGCCATGGTAATATCCCGACAATTCG
The DNA here is from genome assembly GCA_911387925.2 of Bombus hypnorum. NCBI lineage: Eukaryota > Metazoa > Arthropoda > Insecta > Hymenoptera > Apidae > Bombus > Bombus hypnorum. The sequence continues at coordinate 1,938,375 of CAJVQY020000009.1, read as the reverse complement.
ATGCGCATGAAACTCCTCATTTGCTGCCAAATACAGCGCACCTGCTCCCGTTTACATTATGTCAACTCGGGACGAGGACTAATGCAATGTTGTTGTAGTACTGCATATTCAGGATTCAATACTTCATTGAATGTATCTACACTGCTATTGGTGATATCACGACAATTCGATGCGCGTGATACTCCACATTCCCTGCCAAATACAGCGCACGTGCTCTTGTTTGCATTATCTCAACTCGGGTCGAGGACTAATGGAATGTTGTTGCAGTACTGCATATTCAGGATTCAATATTTCATTGAACGTATATACACTGCTATTCGTGATATCCCCACAATTCGATGCGCGTTATACTCCTCATTCGCTGCCAAATACTAAGAACATCAGAGAGTTTGCGCATTGTCAACTCTGTTTCCTGTCAAATACATTGCATTTGCTGTTTATCATGTTAGGCACAAGTATTTAGTTAAACGTATCTCCGCTGCTATTCGTGATATTCCGAAAAATCTATGCGCGTTATTCTCCACATTTCCAGCCAAATACGGCGCATCTGCTCCTGTTTACATTATATCAACTGGGGTCGAAGACAAATGCAATGTTCTTGTAGTACTGCATACTCTGGACTCAATACTTCATTGAACGTATCTACACTACTATTGGTGATATTTCGTCAATTCCATGAGCGTGATACTCCACAGCTGCCGCCAAACAGCGGGCCAGCTCTTGTTTACTTTGTGCCAACTGTTTTCGAGGACAAATGCATTGCTTTTGCAGTACAGAATATACCGGATTCAATACTTCATTGAACGTAAATACACTGCTATTGGTGATATCCCGACAATTCGATGCGCATGATACTCCACATTCCCTGCCAAATACAGCGCACCTGCTCCTGTTTACATTATGTCAACTCGGGTCGAGGACAAATGCAATGTCGTTGCAGTACTGCATATCCAGCATTCTATATTTCATTGAACGTATCTACACTGCTACTGGAGATATTTCGTCTATTCCATGCGTCTTGCACTCCACATTTCCTGCCAAATACTGCGCACCTGCTCCTGTTTACATTATGTCAACTCGGGTCGAGGACAACTGCAATGTTGTTGCAGTACAGCATATTCAGGATTCAATATTTCATTGAAAGGCTCTACACTGCTATTGGTGATATCTCGTCAATTCGATGCGCGGTATACCGCACAGATGCTGCCAAATTGAGCGCAAATCAGCCACTTTGCGCTATGTCAACTCAGGACGCTGACTAATTCATTGTAACTGTAGTTTTGCATATTCAGGCTTTTTTATTCAATTAAACGTATCCCCGGTGCTATTGGTGGTACGCCTACCATTCAATGCGCGCTATGCTCCACAGTTGCAACCAAATAGCGGACCTGCTCCTGTTTACATTATATCAACTGGGGTCGAAGACAAATGCAATGTTCTTGTAGTACTGCATACTCAGGATTCAATACATCATTGAACGTATATACACTGCTATTCGTTATATCCCGACAATTCGAAACGCGTTATACTCCTCATTCGCTGCCAAATACTACGCACATCAGCGAGTTTGCTCATTGTCAACTCTGTGTCCTGCCAAATACATTGTAATTGCAGTTTCTCATATTAGGCTCAAGTATTTATTTAAACGTATCTCCGCTGCCATTCGTGGTATGTCGACAAATCTATACGCGTTATACTCCTCATTTGCCGCCAAATACAGCGCCCCTGCTCCTGTTTGCATTATGTCAACTCGGGACGAGGACTAATGGAATGTTGTTGTAGTACTGCATATACAGGATTCAAAACTTCATTAAATGTATCTACACTGCTGTTGGTGATATCACAACAATTCGATGCGCGTGATACTCCACGTTCCCTGCCAAATACAGCGCACCTGCTCCTGTTTACATTATGTCAACTCGGTTCCAGGACAAATGCAATGATTTTGCAGTACAGCACATTCATGATTCAATATTTCATTGAACGGATCTACACTGCTATTGGTGATATCTCGTCAATTCGATGCGCGGTATACCGCACACTTGCTGCCAAATAGAGCGCAAATCAGCCACTGTGCGCTGTGTCATCTCAGGTCCCTGCCTAATTCATTGTAATTGTAGTGTTGCATATTCAGGCTTAAGTATTCAGATAAACGTATCTCCGGTGCTATTGGTGGTATGCCTACAATTCGATGCGCGTTATGCTCCACAGTTGCCGCCAAACAGCGCACCTGCTCCTGTATACATTATGTCAACTCGTTTCGAGGACAAATGCAATGTTGCTGCAGTACAGCACATTCAGGATTCAATATTTCATTGAACGTATATACACTGCTATTCGTGATATCCCGACAATTCGAAGCGCATGATACTCCACATTTCCTGCCAAATACGGCACACCTGCTCCTGTTTACATTATGTCAACTCGGGTCGAGAACAAATACAATGTTGTTGCAGTACTGCATATCCAGCATTCAATATTTCATTCAACGTATCTACACTGGTACTGGAGATATTTCGTCAATTCCATGCGTCTTGCACTCCACATTTCCTGCCAAATACTGCGCACCTGCTCCTGTTTACATTATGTCAACTCGGGTCGAGGACAAATGCAATGTTTTTGCAGTACAGCACATTCAGGATTCAATATTTCATTGAAAGAATCTATACTGCTATTTGTTATATATCGTCAACTCGATGCGCGGTATACCGCACAGTTGCTGCCAAATAGAACGCAAAACAGCGACCTTGCGCTATGTCAACTCAGGTCACTGCCTAATTCATTGCAATTGTATTTTTGCGTATTTAGACTGATGTAATCAATTAAACGTATCTCCGGTGATATTGGTGGTATGCCTACAATTCGATGCACGTGATACTCCACATTCCCTGCCATATACAGCGCAGCTGCTCCTGTTTACATTATGTCAACTCGGGTCAAAGACAAATGCAATGTTTTTGCAGTACAGCACATTCAGGATTCAATATTTCATTGAACGGATCTACACAGATATTGGTGATATCCCGACAATTCGAAGCGCATAATACTCCACATTTCCTGCCAAATACTGCACACCTGCTCCTGTTTACATTATGTCAACTCGGGTCGAGGACAAATGCAATGATTTTGCAGTACTGCATATCCAGGATACAATTCTTCATTGAACGTATCTACACTGCTATTGGAGATATTTCGTCTTCTCCATGCGCCTTGTACTCCACATTTCCTGCCAAATAACGCACCTGCTCCTGTCTACATTATGTCAACTGAGGTCGGGGAAAATTGCAATGTTGTTGCAGTACAGCATATTCAGGATTCAATATTTCATTGAACGTATATACACTGATATTGGTGATATCCCGACAATTCGATGCGCGTTATACTCCTCATTCGCTGCAAAATACTACGCACATCAGCCGGTTTGCGCATTGTCAACTCTGTGTCCTGTCAAATACATTGTAATAGCAGTTTATCATATTAGGCACAAGTATTTATTTAAACGTATCTCCTCTGCTATTCGTGGTATGTCGACAAATCTATGCGCGTAATACTCCTCATTTACCGCCAAATAAAGCGCCCCTGCTCCTGTTTGCATTATGTCAACTCGGGTCGAGGACAATTGCAATGTTGTTGTATTACTGCATATTCAGGATTCAATATTTCATTGAACGTATATACACTGCCATGGTAATATCCCGACAATTCGATGCGCATGAAACTCCTCATTTGCTGCCAAATACAGCGCACCTGCTCCCGTTTACATTATGTCAACTCGGGACGAGGACTAATGCAATGTTGTTGTAGTACTGCATATTCAGGATTCAATACTTCATTGAATGTATCTACACTGCTATTGGTGATATCACGACAATTCGATGCGCGTGATACTCCACGTTCCCTGCCAAATACAGCGCACGTGCTCTTGTTTGCATTATCTCAACTCGGGTCGAGGACTAATGGAATGTTGTTGCAGTACTGCATATTCAGGATTCAATATTTCATTGAACGTATATACACTGCTATTCGTGATATCCCCACAATTCGATGCGCGTTATACTCCTCATTCGCTGCCAAATACTAAGAACATCAGAGAGTTTGCGCATTGTCAACTCTGTTTCCTGTCAAATACATTGCATTTGCTGTTTATCATGTTAGGCACAAGTATTTAGTTAAACGTATCTCCGCTGCTATTCGTGATATTCCGAAAAATCTATGCGCGTTATTCTCCACATTTCCAGCCAAATACGGCGCATCTGCTCCTGTTTACATTATATCAACTGGGGTCGAAGACAAATGCAATGTTCTTGTAGTACTGCATACTCTGGACTCAATACTTCATTGAACGTATCTACACTACTATTGGTGATATTTCGTCAATTCCATGAGCGTGATACTCCACAGCTGCCGCCAAACAGCGGGCCAGCTCTTGTTTACTTTGTGCCAACTGTTTTCGAGGACAAATGCATTGCTTTTGCAGTACAGAATATACCGGATTCAATACTTCATTGAACGTAAATACACTGCTATTGGTGATACCCCGACAATTCGATGCGCATGATACTCCACATTCCCTGCCAAATACAGCGCACCTGCTCCTGTTTACATTATGTCAACTCGGGTCGAGGACAAATGCAATGTCGTTGCAGTACTGCATATCCAGCATTCTATATTTCATTGAACGTATCTACACTGCTACTGGAGATATTTCGTCTATTCCATGCGTCTTGCACTCCACATTTCCTGCCAAATACTGCGCACCTGCTCCTGTTTACATTATGTCAACTCGGGTCGAGGACAACTGCAATGTTGTTGCAGTACAGCATATTCAGGATTCAATATTTCATTGAAAGGCTCTACACTGCTATTGGTGATATCTCGTCAATTCGATGCGCGGTATACCGCACAGATGCTGCCAAATTGAGCGCAAATCAGCCACTTTGCGCTATGTCAACTCAGGACGCTGACTAATTCATTGTAACTGTAGTTTTGCATATTCAGGCTTTTTTATTCAATTAAACGTATCCCCGGTGCTATTGGTGGTACGCCTACCATTCAATGCGCGCTATGCTCCACAGTTGCAACCAAATAGCGGACCTGCTCCTGTTTACATTATATCAACTGGGGTCGAAGACAAATGCAATGTTCTCGTAGTACTGCATACTCAGGACTCAATACTTCATTGAACCTATCTACACTACTATTGGTGATATTTCGTCAATTCCATGAGCGTTATACTCCACAGCAGCCGCCAAACAGCGGGCCAGCGCTTGTTTACATTATGAAAACTGTTTTCGAGGTCAAATGCAATGTTGTTGCAGTACAGCATATACAGGATTCAATATCTCATTGAACGTATATACACTGCCATGGTGATATCCCGACAATTCGATGCGCATGATACTCCACATTTCCTTCCAAATACAGCGCACCTGCTCCTGTTTACATTATGTCATTCGGGTCGAGGACAAATGCATTGTTTTTGCAGTACAGCATATACTGGATTCAATATTTCATTGAATGTATCTACACTGCTACTGGAGATATTTCGCCAATTCGATGCGCGCTATACCGCACAGTTGCTGCCAAATAGAGCGCAAATCAGCCACTTTGCGCTATGTCAACTCAGGTCCCTGCCTAATTCATTGTAATTGTAGTTTTGCATACTTAGGCTTATGTATTCAATTAAACGTATCTCCGGTGCTATTGGTGGTATGCCTACAGTTCTATGCGCGTTATGCTCCACAGTTGCCGCCAAACAGCAGACCTGCTCCTGTTTACATTATGTCAACTCGGATCGAGGACAAATGCAATGTTGTTGCAGTACAGCATATACAGGATTCAATATTTCATTGAACGTATATACACTGCCATGGTGATATCCCGACAATTCGATGCCCATGATACTCCACATTTCCTGCCAAATACAGCGCACCTGCTCCTGTTTACATTAAGTCATTCGGGTCGAGGACAGATGTATTGTTTTTGCAGTACATCATATAACGGATTCAATACTTCATTGAACGTAAATACACTGCTATTGGAGATATCCCGACAATTCGATGCGCATGATACTCCACATTTCCTGCCATATCAGCGCACCTGCTCCTGTTTACATTATGTCATTCGGGTCGAAGACAAATGCATTGTTTTTGCAGCACATCATATACCGGATTATATACTTCATTGAACGTAAATACACTGCTATTGGTGATATCCCGACAATTCCATGCGCGAGATACTCCACATTCCCTGCCAAATACGGCGCACCTGCTCCTGTTTACATTATGTCAACTCGGATCGAGGACAAATGCAATGTTGTTGCAGTACAGCATATACAGGATTCAATATTTCATTGAACGTATATACACTGCCATGGTGATATCCCGACAATTCGATGCCCATGATACTCCACATTTCCTGCCAAATACAGCGCACCTGCTCCTGTTTACATTATGTCATTCGGGTCGAGGACAAACGCAATGTTGTTGCAGTACAGCATATTCAGGATTCAATATTTCATTGAACGTATATACACTGCAATTCGTGATATGCCGACAATTCGAAGCGCGTTACACTCCTCATTCGCTGCCAAATACTACGCACATCAGAGAACTGGCGCATTGTCAACTCTGTGTCCTGTCAAATACATTGTAATTGCAGTTTATCAGATTAGGCTCAAGTATTTATTTAAAAGTATCTCCGCTGCTATTCGTGGTACGTCGACAAATCTATGCGCCTTATGCTCCACAGTTGCAACCAAACAGCGGACCTGCTCCTGTTTATATTATGTCAACTGGGGTCGAGGACAAATACAATGTACTTGTAGTACTGCATACTCAGGATTCAATATTTCATTGAATGTATCTACACTGCTATTGGTGAAATCACGACAATTCGATACGCATGACACTCCACATTTCCTGCCAAATACAGCGCATCTGCTCCTGTTTACATTATATCAACTGCTGTCGAAGACAAAGGCAATGTTCTTGTAGTACTGCATACTCAGGATTCAATACTTCATTGAACGTATCTACACTACTATTGGAGATATTTCGTCAACTCCATGAGCGTTATACTCCACAGCTGCCGCCAAACAGCGGGCCAGCTCTTGTTTACATTGTGTCAACTGTTTTCGAGGACAACTGCATTATTGTTGCAGTACAGCATAATCAGGATTCAATATTTCATTGAACGTATATACACTGCTATTCGTGATATCCCGACAATTCGATGCGCGTTATACTCCTCATTCGCTGCCAAATACTACGCAGATCGGCCGGATTGCGCATTGTCAACTCTGTGTCCTGTCAAATACATTGTAATTGCAGTTTATCATATTAGGCTCAAGTATTTATTTAATCGTGTCTCTGCTGCTATTTGTGGTATGTCCACAAATCCATGCGCGTTATACTCCTCATATGCCGCCAAATACAGTGCACCTGCTCTTGTTTACATTGTGTCAACTGTGGTCGAGGACAAATGCATTGTTTTTGCAGTACAGCACATACGGGATTCAGTACTTCATTCAACGTATATACACTGCTATTGGCGATATCACGACAAATCGATGCGCGTGATACTCCACATTCCCTGCCAAATACAGCGCACCTGCTCCTGTTTACATTATGTCAACTCGGATCGAGGACAAATGCAATGTTGTTGCAGTACAGTATATACAGAATTCAAAATTTCATTGAACGTATATACACTGCTATTGGTGATATCCCGACAATTCCATGCGCGTGATACTCCACATTCCCTGCCAAATACAGCGCACCTGCTCGTGTTTACATTATGTCAACTCGGATCGAGGACAAATGCAATCTTTTTGCAGTACTGGATATGCAGTATTCAATATTTCGTCGAACGTATATGCACTGCTATTGGTGATATCCCGACAATTCGAAGCGCGTCATACTCCTCATTCGCTGCCAAATACTAAGCACATCAGAGAGTTTGCGCATTGTCAACTCTGTTTCCTGTCAAATAAATTGTATTTGCTGTTTATCATGTTAGGCTCAAGTATTTAGTTAAACGCATCTCCGCTGCTATTCGTGGTATGTCGACAAATCTAGGCGCGTTATACTCCACAGTTGCCGCCAAACAGTGCACCTGCTCCTGTTTACATTATGTCATTCGGGTCGAGGACAAATGCATTGTTTTGGCAGTACATCATATACCGGATTCAATACTTGATTGAACGTACATACACTGCCATTGGTGATATCCCGACAATTCGATGCGCGTGATACTCCACATTACCTGCCAAATACGGCGCACCTACTCCTGTTTACATTATGTCAACACGGATCGAGGACAACTGAAATGTTGTTGCAGTACAGCATATACAGGATTCAATATTTCATTGAACGCATATACACTGCCATGGTGATATCCCGACAATTCGATGCCCATGATACTCCACATTCCCTGCCAAATACAGCGCACGTGCTCTTGTTTAAATTATGCCAACTCGGGTCGAGGGCAAATGCAATGTTTTTGCCGTACTGCATATCCAGGATTCAGTACTTCATTCAACGTATATACACTGCTATTGGTGATATCCCGACAATTCGATGCGCGTGATACTCCACATTACCTGCCAAATAGAGCGTACCTGCTCCTCTTCACATTATGTCAACTCGGGTCGAGGACAAATGCAATGTTGCTGCAGTACAGCATATTCAGGATTCAACATTTCATTGAACGTATATACACTGCTATTCGTGATATCCCGACAATTCGAAGCGCGTCATACTCCTCATTCGCTGCCAAATACTAAGCACATCAGAGAGTTTGCGCATTGTCAACTTTGTTTCCTGTCAAATAAATTGTATTTGCTGTTTATCATGTTAGGCTCAAGTATTTAGTTAAACGTATCTCCGCTGCTATTCGTGGTATGTCGACAAATCTATGCGCGTTATACTCCACAGTTGCCGCCAAACAGCGCAACTGCTCCTGTTTACATTATGTCATTCGGGTCGAGGACAAATACATTGTTTTGGCAGTACATCATATACCGGAGTCAATACTTGATTGAACGTACATACACTGTCATTGGTGATATCCCGACAATTCGATGCGCGTGATACTCCACATTACCTGCCAAATACGGCGCACCTACTCCTGTTTACATTATGTCAACACGGATCGAGGACAAATGCAATGTTGTTGCAGTACAGTATATACAGAATTCAAAATTTCATTGAACGTATATACACAGCTATTGGTGATATCCCGACAATTCCATGCGCGTGATACACCACATTCCCTGCCAAATACAGCGCACCTGCTCGTGTTTACATGATGTCAACTCGGATCGAGGACAAATGCATTGTTTTTGCAGTACAGCACATACGGTATGCAGTACTTCATTCAACGTATATACACTGCTATTGGCAATATCACGACAAATCGATGCGCGTGATACTCCACATTCCCTGCCAAATACAGCGCACGTGCTCTTGTTTAAATTATGCCAACTCGGGTCAAGGACAAATGCAATGTTTTTGCCGTACTGCATATCCAGGATTCAATACTTCATTGAACGTAAATACACTGCTATTGGTGATATCCCGACAATTCCATGCGCGTGATACTCCACATTCCCTGCCAAATACAGCGCACTTGCTCGTGTTTACATTATGTCAACTCGGATAGAGGACAAATGCGCTGCTGTTGCAGTACAGCATATACAGGATTCACTATTCCATTGAACGTATATACACTGCTCTTCGTCATAGGCCCACAATTCGAAGCGCGTTATACTCCTCATTCGCTGCCAAATACTAAGCACATCAGAGAGTTTGCGCATTGTCAACTGTGTTTCCTGTCAAATAAATTGTATTTGCTGTTTATCATGTTAGGCTCAAGTATTTAGTTAAACGTATCTCCGCTGCTATTCGTGGTATGTCGACAAATCTATGCGCGTTATACTCCACAGTTGCCGCCAAACAGCGCACCTGCTCCTGTTTACATTATGTCATTCGGGTCGAGGACAAATGCATTGTTTTGGCAGTACATCATATACCGGATTCAATACTTCATTGAACGTACATACACTGCCATTGGTGATATCCCGACAATTCGATGCGCGTGATACTCCACATTACCTGCCAAATACGGCGCACCTACTCCTGTTTACATTATGTCAACACGGATCGAGGACAAATGCAATGTTGTTGCAGTACAGCATATACAGGATTCAATATTTCATTGAACGTATATACACTGCCATGGTGATATCCCGACAATTCGATTCGCATGATACTCCACATTTCCTGCCAAATACAGCGCACCTGCCCTTGTTTACATTGTGTCAACTGTGGTCGAGGACAAATGCATTGTTTTTGCAGTACAGCACATACGGGATTCAGTACTTCATTCAACGTATATACACTGCCATGGTGATATCCCGACAATTCGATGCGCATGATACTCCACATTCCCTGCCAAATACAGCGCACGTGCTCTTATTTAAATTATGCCAACTCGGGTCGAGGACAAATGCAATGTTTTTGCCGTACTGCATATCCAGGATTCAATACTTCATTGAACCTATCTACACTACTATTGGTGATATTTCGTCAATTCCATGAGCGTTATACTCCACAGCAGCCGCCAAACAGCGGGCCAGCGCTTGTTTACATTATGAAAACTGTTTTCGAGGTCAAATGCAATGTTGTTGCAGTACAGCATATACAGGATTCAATATCTCATTGAACGTATATACACTGCCATGGTGATATCCCGACAATTCGATGCGCATGATACTCCACATTTCCTGCCAAATACAGCGCACCTGCTCCTGTTTACATTATGTCATTCGGGTCGAGGACAAATGCATTGTTTTTGCAGTACAGCATATACTGGATTCAATATTTCATTGAATGTTTCTACACTGCTACTGGAGATATTTCGCCAATTCGATGCGCGCTATACCGCACAGTTGCTGCCAAATAGAGCGCAAATCAGCCACTTTGCGCTATGTCTACTCAGGTCCCTGCCTAATTCATTGTAATTGTAGTTTTGCATACTTAGGCTTATGTATTCAATTAAACGTATCTCCGGTGCTATTGGTGGTATGCCTACAGTTCTATGCGCGTTATGCTCCACAGTTGCCGCCAAACAGCAGACCTGCTCCTGTTTACATTATGTCAACTCGGATCGAGGACAAATGCAATGTTGTTGCAGTACTGCATATACAGGATTCAATATTTCATTGAACGTATATACACTGCCATGGTGATATCCCGACAATTCGATGCCCATGATACTCCACATTTCCTGCCAAATACAGCGCACCTGCTCCTGTTTACATTATGTCATTCGGGTCGAGGACAGATGTATTGTTTTTGCAGTACATCATATAACGGATTCAATACTTCATTGAACGTAAATACACTGCTATTGGAGATATCCCGACAATTCGATGCGCATGATACTCCACATTTCCTGCCATATCAGCGCACCTGCTCCTGTTTACATTATGTCATTCGGGTCGAAGACAAATGCATTGTTTTTGCAGCACATCATATACCGGATTATATACTTCATTGAACGTAAATACACTGCTATTGGTGATATCCCGACAATTCCATGCGCGAGATACTCCACATTCCCTGCCAAATACAGCGCACCTGCTCCTGTTTACATTATGTCATTCGGGTCGAGGACAAACGCAATGTTGTTGCAGTACAGCATATTCAGGATTCAATATTTCATTGAACGTATATACACTGCAATTCGTGATATGCCGACAATTCGAAGCGCGTTACACTCCTCATTCGCTGCCAAATACTACGCACTCAGAGAACTGGCGCATTGTCAACTCTGTGTCCTGTCAAATACATTGTAATTGCAGTTTATCAGATTAGGCTCAAGTATTTATTTAAAAGTATCTCCGCTGCTATTCGTGGTACGTCGACAAATCTATGCGCGTAATACTCCTCATTTGCCGCCAAATACAGCGCCCCTGCTCTTGTTTACATTGTGTCAATTTTGGTCGAGGACAGATGCAGTGTTTTTGCAGTACAGCATATACTGGATTCAATACTTCATTGAACGTATATACACTGCTATTGGTGATATCCCGACAAATCGATGCGCGTGACATTCCACATTTCCAGCCAAATACGGCGCATCTGCTCCTGTTTACATTATATCAACTGGGGTCGAAGACAAATGCAATGTTCCCGTAGTACTGCATACTCAGGACTCAATACTTCATTGAACCTATCTACACTACTATTGGTGATATTTCGTCAATTCCATGAGCGTTATACTCCACAGCAGCCGCCAAACAGCGGGCCAGCGCTTGTTTACATTATGAAAACTGTTTTCGAGGTCAAATGCAATGTTGTTGCAGTACAGCATATACAGGATTCAATATCTCATTGAACGTATATACACTGCCATGGTGATATCCCGATAATTCGATGCGCATGATACTCCGCATTTCCTTCCAAATACAGCGCACCTGCTCCTGTTTACATTATGTCATTCGGGTCGAGGACAAATGCATTGTTTTTGCAGAACAGCATATACTGGATTCAATATTTCATTGAATGTATCTACACTAATACTGGAGATATTTCGCCAATTCGATGCGCGCTATACCGCACAGTTGCTGCCAAATAGAGCGCAAATCAGCCACTTTGCGCTATGTCAACTCAGGTCCCTGCCTAATTCATTGTAATTGTAATTTTGCATACTTAGGCTTATGTATTCAATTAAACGTATCTCCGGTGCTATTGGTGGTATGCCTACAGTTCTATGCGCGTTATGCTCCACAGTTGCCGCCAAACAGCAGACCTGCTCCTGTTTACATTATGTCAACTCGGATCGAGGACAAACGCAATGTTGTTGCAGTACAGCATATACAGGATTCAATATTTCATTGAACTTATATACACTGCCATGGTGATATCCCGACAATTCGATGCCCATGATACTCCACATTTCCTGCCAAATACAGCGCACCTGCTCCTGTTTACATTATGTCATTCGGGTCGAGGACAGATGTATTGTTTTTGCAGTACATCATATAACGGATTCAATACTTCATTGAACGTAAATACACTGCTATTGGAGATATCCCGACAATTCGATGCGCGTGATACTCCACATTTCCTGCCATATCAGCGCACCTGCTCCTGTTTACATTATGTCATTCGGGTCGAAGACAAATGCATTGTTTTTGCAGCACATCATATACCGGATTATATACTTCATTGAACGTAAATACACTGCTATTGGTGATATCCCGACAATTCCATGCGCGAGATACTCCACATTCCCTGCCAAATACAGCGCACCTGCTCCTGTTTACATTATGTCATTCGGGTCGAGGACAAACGCAATGTTGTTGCAGTACAGCATATTCAGGATTCAATATTTCATTGAACGTATATACACTGCAATTCGTGATATGCCGACAATTCGAAGCGCGTTACACTCCTCATTCGCTGCCAAATACTACGCACATCAGAGAACTGGCGCATTGTCAACTCTGTGTCCTGTCAAATACATTGTAATTGCAGTTTATCAGATTAGGCTCAAGTATTTATTTAAAAGTATCTCCGCTGCTATTCGTGGTACGTCGACAAATCTATGCGCCTTATGCTCCACAGTTGCAACCAAACAGCGGACCTGCTCCTGTTTATATTATGTCAACTGGGGTCGAGGACAAATACAATGTTCTAGTAGTACTGCATACTCAGGATTCAATATTTCATTGAATGTATCTACACTGCTATTGGTGAAATCACGACAATTCGATACGCGTGATACTCCACATTTCCTGCCACATACGACGCAACTGTTGCTGTTTACATTATGTCAACTCGGGTCGAGGACACATGCAATGTTGTTGCAGTACAGCATATTCAGGATTCAATATTCCATTGAACGGATCTACACTGCTATTGTTGATATCTCGACAATTCGATGCGCGCTATACCGCACAGTTGCTGCCAAATAGAGCGCAAATCAGCCACTTCGCGCTATGTCAACTCAGGTCCCTGCCTAATTCATTGTAATTGTTTTTTTGCATATTTAGGCTTATGTATTCAATTGAACGTATCTCCGGTGCTATTGGTGGTATGCCTACAATTCGATGCGCGTTATGCTCCACAGTTGCCGCCAAACAGCGGACCTGCTCCTGTTTATATTATGTCAACTGGGGTCGAAGACAGATGCAATGTTCTTGTAGTACTGCATACTCAGGATTCAATATTTCATTGAATGTATCTACACTGCTATTGGTGATATCACGACAATTCGATGCGCGTGATACTCCATATTTCCTGCCAAATACAGCGCAGCTGCTCCTGTTTACATTATGTCAACTCGGCTCAAGGACAAATGCAATGTTTTTGCAGTACAGCACATTCAGGATTCAATATTTCATTGAACGGATATACACTGCTATTGGTGATATCCCGACAATTCGATCCGCGTTATACTCCTCATACGCTGCCAAATACTACGCACATCAGCCGGTTTGCGCATTGTCAACTCTGTGTCCTGTCAAATACATTGTAATTGCAGTTCATTATATTAGGCACAAATATTTATTTAAACGTATCTCCGCTGCAATTCGTGGTATGTCGACAAATCTATGCGCGTTATACTCCTCATTTGCCGCCAAATACAGGGACCTGCTCCTGTTCACATTATGTCAACTGCGGTCGAAGACAAATGCAATGTTGTTGCAGTACACCATGTTCAGGATTCAATATTTCATTGAACGTACATATCCTGCTATTGGTGATATCCCGACAAATCTATGCGCGTTATACTCCTCATTTGCCGCCAAACAGCGCACCTGCTCCTGTTTACAATATGTCAACTCGGGTCGAGGGCAAATGCTATGTTGTTGTAGTACAGCCTATACAGGATTCATATTTCATTGAATACATCTACACTGCTATTGATGAGACCTCGTCAATTCGATGCGCGGTATATCGCACAGTTGCTGCAAAACAGAGCGCAAATCAGCCACTTTGCGATATGTCTACTCAGGTCCCTGTCTAATTCATTGTAATTGTGGCTTTGCATATTTAGGCTTAAGTATTCAATTAAACGTATCTCCGCTGCTATTGGCGGTGTGCCTACAATTCGATGTGTGTGATACTCCACATTCCCTGCCAAATACAGCGCACCTGCTCCTGTTTAAATTATGTCAACTCGGGTCGAGGAAAATGCAACGTTTTTGCAGTACTGCATATTCAGGATTCAATACTTCATTGAACGTATCTACACTGCTACTCGAGATATTTCGACAATTCCATGCGCCTTGTACTCCACAATTCCTGCCGAATACAGCGCATCTGCTCCCGTTTACATTATGTCAACTGGGGTCGAGGACAATTGCATTGTTTTTGCAGTACAGCATATACCGGATTCAATACTTCATTGAACGTATATACCCTGCTATTGGTGGTATCCCGACAATTCGATGGCCGCGGTACTCCACATTTCCTGCCAAATACGGCGCACCTGCTCCTGTTTACATTATGTCAACTCGGGTCGAGGACAATTGCAATGTTGTTGCAGTACTGCATGTTCAGGATTCAATATTTTGTAGCGGCACTCGACAGTAAACTTTCCAACAGTTACGTCGCGTGGCGCACGACACAAAACCCTATACCTGCGGAAAGATGATTGCCAGATGTCGATGCATTCGTACCGAACAGTTTTTTTTAGCTAGCCTAAGGACCCGCCATAAACCTTAAGATTTATTATAGCAAA
Organism: Bombus hypnorum; assembly: GCA_911387925.2. Lineage (NCBI taxonomy): Eukaryota > Metazoa > Arthropoda > Insecta > Hymenoptera > Apidae > Bombus > Bombus hypnorum. The sequence goes on along the minus strand of CAJVQY020000009.1, from coordinate 1,922,619 downwards.
GGACCTCCAAAGAAACAAACAGCCTTTGTCTATCAGTTTCTAAGTCTACCACCTACTACGGGAACACAGGAGAAATCTGCTTTCTCTCACGTACGACGCTTCCCGCTAGCAACACCCTCTCAAGGGCAGCTAGCATCCTTTTCCAACGTCCAACACGAATTAGCCAATAAAAATTAACGTACATTTTCCTCAACGAATCCGATGACCTCGCATCTTTAGGCACATCCCAACACAGTTTTCCTTCGCAGCAGCATCGAGACAAAAAGTACAGTCGAGTACTCACAGCCGACACACAACGGTCGTTACAACCTCGCGAGTCAATTATTAATCTAAGCCTTCGACATCTCGCGCAATCATAGTCCGCACTCGTAGCGCACATCGAGTCATACCTACTCGAGTTTGAACTTGTAATCGCGAACCGAATTTAACAACCGCGAACCTCGCGCAAATGTACTCACCGATCTAATAGTGAATAAACATTTATCTTTGAATACAACCGAGTTCTTCCTTCCTAGCCTATCACGACATCCCACCTCAATTTCATTGATCGTAAATTCACTGCTTTTGGTGAAATCCCGACAATTCGATGCGCGTGATACTCCACATTCCCTGCCAAATACAGCGCACCTGCTCCTGTTTACATTATGTCAACTCGGGTCGAGGACAAATGCCATGTTTTTGTAGTACTGCATATTCTGGATTCAATACTTCATTGAATGTATCTGCACTGCTATTGGTGGTGTCACGACAATTCGATGCGCGTGATACTCAACATCCCCCCCCCAAATACAGCGTACCTGTTCCCGTTTACATTATGTCAACTGGGGTCGAGGACAATTGCAATGTTGTTGCAGTACTGCATATTCAGGATTCAATGTTTCATTGAACGTATATACACTGCTATTCGTGATATTCCGACAATTCGATGCGCGTGATACTCCACATTCCCTGCCAAATACAGCGCACCTGCTCCTGTTTAAATTATGTCAACTCGGGTCGAGGAAAATGCAATGTTTTTGCAGTACTGCATATTCAGGATTCAATACTTCATTGAATGTATCTGCACTGCTATTGGTGATGTCACGACAATTCGATGCGCGTGATACTCCACATTCCCTGCCAAATACAGCGCACCTGCTCCTGTTTACATTATGTCAACTCGGGACGAGGACAAATGCCATGTTTTTGTAGTACTGCATATTCAGGATTCAATACTTCATTGAATGTATCTGCACTGCTATTGGAGATGTCACGACAATTCGATGCGCGTGATACTCAACATCCCCCCCCCCCAAATACAGCGTACCTGTTCCCGTTTACATTATGTCAACTGGGGTCGAGGACAATTGCAATGTTGTTGCAGTACAGCATATTCAGGTATCTGTATTTCATTGAACGTATATACACTGCGACTGTAGATATTTCGTCAACTCCATGCGTTTTGTTCTCCACATATCCCGCCGAATACAGCACTCCTGCTCCTGTTTACATTATGTCAACTCGGGTCGAGGACAAATGCAATGTTTTTGTAGAACAGCATATTCAGCGTTCAATATTTCATTCAACGTAAATACACTGCTATTGGTGATATCCCGACAATTCGATGCGCGTGATACTCCACATTCGATGCCAAATACAGCGCACCTGCTCCTGTTTACATTATGTCAACTCGGGTCGAGGACAATTGCAATGTTGTTGCAGTACTGCATGTTCAGGATTCAATATTTCATTGATCGTAAATTCACTGCTTTTGGTGAAATCCCCACAATCCGATGCGCGTGATACTCCACATTCCCTGCCAAATACAGCGCACCTGCTCCTGTTTACATTATGTCAACTCGGGTCGAGGACAAATGCCATGTTTTTGTAGTACTGCATATTCAGGATTCAATACTTCATTGAATGTATCTGCACTGCTATTGGTGATGTCACGACAATTCGATGCGCGTGATACTCAACATCCCCCCCCCCCCCAAATACAGCGTACCTGTTCCCGTTTACATTATGTCAACTGGGGTCGAGGACAATTGCAATGTTGTTGCAGTACAGCATATTCAGGTATCATTATTTCATTGAACGGATCTACACTGCTATTGGTGATATCTCGTCAATTCGATGCGCGGTGTACCACACAGCTGCTGCCAAATAGAGCGCAAATCAGCCACGTGGCGCTATGTCAACTCAGGTCCCTGCCTAATTCATTGTAATTGTAGTTTTGCATATTTAGGCTTATGTATTCAATTAATCGTATCTCCGGTGCTATTGGTGGTATGCCTACAATTCGATGCGCGATGTACTCCACAGTTGCCGCTAAACAGCGGACCTGCTCCTGTTTACATTATGTCCACTCGGTTCGAGGACTAATGGAATGTTGTTACAGTACTGCATATTCAGGATTCAATGCTTCATTCAACGTAAATACACTGCTATTGGTGATATCCCGACAATTCGATGCGCGTTACACTCCTCATTTTCCGCCAAATACAGCGGACCTGCTCCTGTTTACATTATGTCATCTCGGGTCGAGGACAAATGCAATGTTCCTGCAGTACAGCATATTCAGGATTCAATGTTTCATTGAACGTATATACACTGCTATTCGTGATATCCCGACAATTCGATGCGTGTGATACTCCACATTCCCTGCCAAATACAGCGCACCTGCACCTGTTTACATTATGTCAACTCGGGTCGAGGAAAATGCAATGTTTTTGCAGTACAGCACATTCAGGATTCAATATTTCATTGAAGGTATATACACTGCGACTGGAGATATTTCGTCAACTCCATGCGTTTTGTTCTCCACATTTCCTGCCGAATACAGCACTCCCGCTCCTGTTTACATTACGTCAACTCGGGTCGAGGACAAATGCAATGTTTTTGTAGAACAGCATATTCAGCGTTCAATATTTCATTCAACGTAAATACACTGCTATTGGTGATATCCCGACAATTCGATGCGTGTGATACTCCACATTCGATGCCAAATACTACGCACATCAGCCGGTTTGCGCATTATCAACTCTGTGTCCTGTCAAATACATTGTAATTGCAGTTCATTATATTAGGCTCAAATATTTATTTAAACGTATCTCCGCTGCTATTCGTGGTATGTCGACAAATTTATGCGCGTTATACTTCTCATTTGCCGCCAAATATAGCGGTTCTGCTCCTGTTTACATTATGTCATCTCGGGTCGAGGACAAATGCAATGGTGTTGCAGTACAGCATATACAGGATTCAATATTTCAATGAACGTATATACACTGCAATTCGTGATATCCCGACAATTCGATGTGCGTTATACTCCACAGTTGCCGCCAAATACATCGCACCTGCTCCTGTTTACATTATGTCAAATAGGCTCGAGGACAAATGCAATGTTGCTGCAGTACATCATATTCAGGATTCAATACTTCATTGAACGGATCCAGACTGCTATTAGTGATATCCCGACAACTCGATGCGCGTTGTACTCCTCATTTGCTGCCAAATACAGCGCACATCAGCCGGTTTGCGCATTATCAACTCTGTGTCCTGTCAAATACTAATGTAATCGCAGTTTATCATATTAGGCTCAAGTATTTATTTAAACGTATCTCCGCTGCTATTCGTGGTATGTCGACAAATTTATGCGCGTTATACTTCTCACTTGCCGCCAAATACAGCGGATCTGTTCGTGTTTACATTATGTCAACTGGGGTCGAGGACAATTGCATTGTTTTTGCAGTACAGCATATACCGGATTCAATACTTCATTGAACGCATCTACACTGCTATTGGTGATATCACGACAATTCGATGCGCGTGATACTCAACATTCCCCGCCAAATACAGCGGACCTGTTCCCGTTTACATTATGTCAACTGGGGTCGAGGACAATTGCAATGTTGTTGCAGTACAGCATATTCAGTATTCAATTTTTCATTGAACGGATCTACACTGCTATTGGTGATATCTCGTCAATTCGATGCGCGGTGTACCACACAGTTGCTGCCAAATAGAGCGCCAATCAGCCACATTGCGCTATGTCAACTCAGGTCCCTGCCTAATTCATTGTAATTGTTGTTTTGCATATTTAGGCTTTTTTATTCAAATAAACGTATCTCCGGTGCTATTGGTGGTATGCCTACCATTCGATGCGCGGTATGCTCCACAGTTACAACCAAACAGCGGACCCGCTCTTGTTTATATTATGTCAACTGGGGTCGAAGACAAATGCAATGTTCTTGCAGTACTGCATACTCAGGATTCAATATTTCATTGAATGTATCTACAATGCTATTGGCGATATCACGACAATTCGATGCGCGTGATACTCCACATTCCCTGCCAAAGACAACGCACCTGCTCTTGTTTACATTATGTCAACTCGGGTCGGGGACAAGTGCATTGTTTTTGCAGTATAGCACATACAGGATTCAATACTTCACTGAACATATATACACTGCTATTGGTGATATCCCGACAATTCCATGCGCGTGATACTCCACATTACCTGCCAAATACAGCGCACCTGCTCCTGTTTACATTATGTCAACTGGGGTCGAAGACAATTGCAATGTTGTTGCAGTACACCACATTCAGGATTCAATATTTCATTGAACGTACATATCCTGCAATTGGTGATATCCCGACAATTCGATGCGCGTTATACTCCTCATTCGCTGCAGAATACTACGCACATCAGCCGGTTTGCGCATTGTCATCTCTGTGTCCTGTCAAATACATTGTAATTGCAGTTTATCATATTAGGCTCAAATTTTTATTTAAACGTATCTCCGCTGCTATTCGTGGTATGTCGACAAATCTATGCGCGTTATACTACTCATTTTCCGCCAAATACAGCGGACCTGCTCCTGTTTATATTATGTCAACTGGTGTCGAAGACAAATGCAATGTTCTTGTAGTACTGCATACTCAGGATTCAATATTTCATTGAATGTATCTACACTGCTATTGGCGATATCACGACAATTCGATGCGCGTGATACTCCACATTCCCTGCCAAAGACAACGCACCTGCTCTTGTTTACATTATGTCAACTCGGGTCGGGGACAAATGCATTGTTTTTGCAGTATAGCACATACAGGATTCAATACTTCACTGAACATATATACACTGCTATTGGTGATATCCCGACAATTCCATGCGCGTGATACTCCACATTACCTGCCAAATACAGCGCACCTGCTCCTGTTTACATTATGTCAACTCGGCTCGGGGACAAATGCAATGTTTTTGCAGTACTGCATATTCAGGATTCAATATTTCATTGACCGTATATACACTGCTATTGGTGATATCCCGACAATTCGATGCGCGTTATACTCCTCATTCGCTGCCAAATACAGCGCGCGTCATTCAATTCGATGCGCGTTCTACTCCACACTTGCTCTCGTATATAGCGCACCTGCTCCTGTTTAAATTATATCAACTCGGGTCATGGTCAAATCCAATGTTATTGCTGTACTGCATATTCAGGATTCAATATTCCCTTAATTGTTTATACACTGCTATTGGTGAAATCTCGACAATTCGACGTGCGTTACTCCACATATGCGGCCAAATTCAGCGCACGTCATTCGGTTTGCCCTATGTCAACTCTGGGCCCTGTCAAGTGCAGCGTAATTGCAATTTTGCAGAGTCTGTGATAAATACTCAATTAAACGTATCCGCACTGTTATTGGTGATATCTAGACAAGTGGTTGAGCGTTAAACTCCTCATTCGCTGCGAAATTTAGCGGAGCTGCTCCAGTTTACAATATGTCAAATCGGGTCGAGGTCAAATCCAATGTTATTGCAGTACTGTATATTCAGCCTTCAATATTCAATTGAACGTTGCTTCGTTTCGATTGGAGATACGAAGAAAATTCGATGCGCGTTCTACTCCGCAGATGCTGCCAAATACAGCGCACATCAACCGGTTTACTCAATGTCAACTGTGTGTCCTGTCAAATCCAGCGTAATTGCCGTTTTAAAATATTCTACCGTTAATATTCAATTAAACGTGTCTCCGCCGCTATTGGTGGTATGTCGACAATTCGAAGCGCTTTACACACCACATTTGCTGCCAAATACAGCGCACATGCTCCCGTTTACATTTTGCCAACTCGGGTCGAGGTCAAATCCAATGTTATTGCTATGCTGCTTATCCAGGCTTCAATTATCAATTGAACGAATCTGTACTACTATTGGTGATATGTCGACAATTCGATGCGCGCTATCCCGCACATTTGCTGCAAGAAATAGCGCACAGCAACCAGTTTGCGCAATGTCAACTCTGTGTCCTATCAAATACAGCGTTATTCCTGTTTTGCATAGTCAGTTTTAAATATTCATTTGAGCGTATTCCAGTTTCTATTCCAGATATCTCGATAGCTCGATACGCGTTAAACTCCACATTTGCTGCCAAATCGAGCGCGCTTGCAACTGTTTACATTAAGTAATCTCGGATCGAGGTCAAATCCAATGCTATTGCTGTACTGCATATTCAGGAATCAATTTTCCATTGAAATTTTCTACACTGCTATTGGTGATATCCCGACAATTCGATGCGCGTTATACTCCTAATTCGATGCCAAATACTATGCACATCAGCCGGTTTGCGCATTATCAACTCTGTGTCCTGTCAAATACATTGCAATCGCAGTTTATCATATTAGGCTCAATTATTTATTTAAACGTATCTCCGCTGCTATTCGTGGTATGTCGACAAATCTATGCGCGTTATACTCCTCATTTGCCGCCAAATACGGGGGACCTGCTCCTGTTCACATTATGTCAACTGGGGTCGAAGACAAATGCAATATTGTTGTAGTACTGCATATTCAGGATTCAATATTTCATTGAACGGATCTACACTGCTAATGGTGATATCTCGTCAATTCGATGCGCGTGATACTCCACTGTTCCTGCCAAATACGGCGCACCTGCTCCTGTTTACATTATGTCAACTCGGGTCGAGGACAAATCCAATGATTTTGCAGTACAGGATATTCAGGATTCAATATTTCATTGATCGTATATACACTGCTATTCGTGGTATCTCGACAAATCTATGCGCGTTATACTCCTCATTTGCCGCCAAATACAGCGCACCTGCTCCTGTTTACATTATGTCAACTCGGGTCGAGGACAATTGCAATGTTGTTGTAGTACTGCATTTTCAGGATTCAATACTTCATTGAATGTATCTACACTGCTATTGGTCATATCACGACAATTCGGTACGCGTGATACTCCACATTCCCAACCAAATACAGCGCATCTGCTCCTGTTTACATTGTTTCAACTCGGGTCAAGGAAAAATGCAATGTTTTTGCAGTACAGCACATTCAGGATTCAATATTTCATTGAATGTATCTACACTGCAATTGGTCATATCACGACAATTCGATGCGCGTGATACACCACATTCCCTGCCAAATACAGCGCACCTGCTCTTGTTTACATTGTGTCAACACGGATCGACGACAAATGCCATGTTGTTGCAGTGCAGCATATACAGGATTCAATGTTTGATTGAACGTATATACACTGCCGTGGTGATATCACGACAATTCGATGCGCATGATACTCCACATTTCCTGCCAAATACAGCGCACCTGCTCCTGTTTACAATATGTCAACTCGGGTCGAGGACAAATGCAATGTTGCTGCAGTACAGCATATTCAGGATTCAATATTTCATTGAACGTATATACACTGCTATTCGTCATATCCCGACAGTTCGATGCGAGTTGTACTCCGCATTCCCTGCCAAGTACTACGTTCATCAGAGTGTTTGCGCATTGTCAACTCTGTGTCCTGTCAAGTACATTGTAATTGCATATTGTCATATTAGGCTCAATTATTTATTTAAACGTATCTACGCTGCTATTCGTGGTATGTCGACAAATCTGTGCGCGTTATATTCCTCATTTGCCGCCAAATACAGCGCACCTGCTCCTGTTTACATTGTATCAAGTGTGGTCGAGGACAAATGCATTGTTTTTGCAGTACAGCACATTCAGGATTCAATATTTCATTGAACGGATCTACACTGCTATTTGTGATATCTCGCCAATTCGATGCGCGGTATACCGAACAGTTGCTGCCAAATAGAGCGCAAATCAGCCACTGTGCGCTATGTCAACTCAGGCCCCTGCCTAATTCATTGTAATTGTAGTTTTGCATGTTTAGGCTTAAGTATTCAATTAAACGTATCTCCGGTGCTATTGGTGGTATGCCTACAATTTGATGCGCGTTATACTCCACAGTTGCCGCCGAATACAGCGCTCCTGTCTCTGTTTACATTATGTCAACTTGGGTCGAGGACAAAAGCAACGTTGTTGTAGTACTGCATTTTCAGGATTCAATACTTCATTGAATGTATCTACACTGCTATTGGTCATATCACGACAATTCGATGCGCGTGATACTACACATTTCCTGCCAAATACGGCACACCTGCTCCTGTTTACATTATGTGAACTCGGGTCGAGGACAAATCCAATGTTTTTGCAGTACAGGATATTCAGGATTGAATATGTCATTGGACGTATATACACTGCTATTGGTGATATCCTGACAATTCGATGCTCCTTATACTCCTCATTCGCTGCCAAATACTACGCACATCAGCCGGTTTGCGCTGTCAACTCTGTGTCCTGTCAAATACATTGTAATTGCAGTTTATCATATTAGGCTCAAGTATTTATTTAAACGTATCTCCGCTGCTATACGTGGTATGTCGACAAATCTATGCGCGTTATACTCCTCATTTGTCGCCAAATACAGCGCACCTGCTCCTGTTTACATTATGTCAACTCGGGTCGAGGACAATTCCAATGTTGTTGTAGTACTGCTTATTCAGGATTCAATACTTCATTGAATGAATCTACACTGCTATTTGTGATATCTCGTCAATTCGATGCGCGGTATACCGCACAGTTGCTGCCAAATAGAGCGCAAATCAGCCACTTTGCGCTATGTCAACTCAGGTCCCTGCCTAATTCATTGTGTTACGACCGTCCGCGGAGAGACGCGGTCGCTAGGAATACGCGTCAGCGAGAGGCGTAAATTCTCGCTACGATTCAGTTAATCGACGCCGCGAAGTAGTCGCTCCCCTGTTTCGTTTAGGACAACAGAGGTGGTTGATTGAATATACACGTTGTAAGAAGTTGCAAATCGCCGTTTATTCTAACCACTTGTAAGGACGATAGCTACGTCGGTGCGTAAGTTCAAGATGGCTGAGTAAGCCGGGCGAAGGATGTTGCCTGGACGACGGATAGCAAAACAGTCCAGTTCGGTGTCGATGTCGTAGCGGACGAGAATGTAGTATGCCGACTGACTTGCGTGGATCCTTGATGTAGACTAGAATTGCTTGACGTGTAGAGTGAGTAGAGTTGACTTGATAAGAGTACCAAGACGAGACTGAGTCGAGACTCAGACCAGACTAATAATAAACTGAGGTACAGCGACGATGTTGTGTCATAGGAAAGCTAGCGATGAGTGTTTCTAGCGTACAGGACCATCGGATTTGTTGGCGACGGTTTTGCCTCTGAGGGTGAGGGAGGTAGGCTTCGTTGTTAATTGGTTAAACGAAGGTTGATGGCCTAGGAAGGGTCTTAGCTGCCCTCGATAGAAAGTGGCTATTAAAAGAAAGGTTGTATCGTATGTTAGAAAAACTAACTTTCCCGGGTCAAGCCGTAGTAGACAATAATCGTAAAAAACGCGATTTAAATAAGGCTATTTGTTGGGTCTGAAGGACCTTCGCTTGCAAATTACTGGGATTTATGATGGGCCCTTATGCTTAATGGGGGTCCGCCGTAAGGATGAATGGACATCTGGCGTCCGTCTGGCACGCGATGTATGACCTGGTCTAGGTAGAGGGTCGCGCGGCGTAACACATTCTAATTGTAGTTTTGCATATTTAGGCTTAAGTATTCAATTAAACGGATCTCCGGTGCTATTGATGGTATGCCTACAATTCGATGCGCGTTATACTCCACATTCCCTGCCAAATACAGCGCACCTGCTCCTGTTAACATAATGTCAACTCGGATCGAGGACAAATGCCATGATGTTGCATTACAGCATATACAGGATTCAATATTTAATTGAACGTATATACTCATCCATGGTGATATCCCGACAATTCGATGCGCATGATACTCCACATTTCCTGCCAAATACAACGCACCTGCTCCTGTTTACATTATGTCAACTCGGGTGAAGGACAAATGCAATGTTTTTGCAGTACAGCACATTCAGGATTCAATATTTCATTGAAGGGATCTACACTGCTATTGGTGATATCTTGTCAATTCGATGCGCGGTATACCGCACACTTGCTGCCAAATAGAGCGCAAATCAGCCACTGTGCGCTATGTTAACTCAGGTCCCTGCCTAATTCATTGTAATTGTAGTTTTGCATATTCAGGCTCAAGTATTCAATTAAACGTATCTCCGATGCTATTGGTGGTATGCCTACAATTCGATGCGCGTTATGCTCCACAGTTGCCGCCAAATACAGCGCATCTGCCCCTGTTTACATTGTATCAACTTGGGTCGAGGACAAATGCAACGCTTTGTAGTACTGCATATTCAGGATTAAATACTTCGTTGAATGTACCTACACTGCTATTGGTGATATCGCGGCAATTTGAAGTGCGTTATACTCCTCATTCGCTGCCAAATGCTACGCACATCAGAGAGTGTGGGCATTGTCAACTCTGTGTCCCGTCAAATGCATTGTAATTGCAGTTTATCATATTAGGCTCAAGTATTTATTTAAACGTATCTCCGCTGCTATTCGCGGTATGTCGACAGATCTATGCGCGTTATACCCCTCATTTGCCGCCAAATACAGCGGACCTGCTCCTGTTTACATTATGTCAACTGGGGTCGAGGACAATTGCAATGTTGTTGCAGTACAGCATATTTTGGAATCGATATTTCATTGAACGTAAATACAGTGTTATTGGTGATATCCCGACAACTCGACGCGCGTGATACTCCACATTCCCTGCCAAATACAGCGCACCTGCTCCTGTTTACATTATGACAACCCGGGTCGAGGACAAATGCTACGTTGTTGTACTACTGCATATTCAGGATTCAATTCTTCATTGAATGTATCTACACTGATATTGGTGACATCACGACAATTCGATGCGCGTGATACTCCACATTCCCTGCCAAATACAGCGCACCTGCTCCTGTTTACATTATGTCAACTCGGGTCGAGGACAAATGCTACGTTGTTGTAGTACTGCATATTCAGGATTCAATTCTTCATTGAATGTATCTACACTGCTATTGGTGATATCACGACAATTCGATGCGCGTGATACTCCACATTCCCTGGCAAATACAGCGCACCTGCTCCTGTTTACATTATGTCAACTCGGGTCAAGGACAAATGCAATGTTTTTGCAGTACAGCACATTCAGGATTCAATATTTCATTTGACGGATCTACACTGCTATTGGTGATATCTCGTCAATTCGATGCGCGGTATACAGCACGCTTGCTGCCAGATAGAGCGCAAATCAGCCACTGTGCGCTATGTCAACTCAGGTCCCTGAGTAATTCATTGTAATTGTAGTTTTGCATATGCAGGCTTAAGTATTCAGTTAAACGTATCTCCGGTGCTATTGGTGGTATGGCTACAATTCGTTGCGCGTGATACTCCACATTCCCTGCCAAATACGGCACACCTGCTCCTGTTTACATTATCTCAATACGGATCGAGGGCAAATGCATTGTTTTTGCAGTACTGCATATACAGGATTAAATACTTCATTGAACGTATATACACTGCTATTGGTGATATCCCGACAATTCGACGCGCGTGATACTCCACCTTTCCTGCCAAATACAGCGCACCTGCTCCTCTTTACAATATGTCAACTCGGGTCGAGGACAAATGCAATGTTGCTGCAGTACAGCACATTCAGGATTCAATATTTCATTGAACGGATCTACACTGCTATTTGTGATATCTCGTCAATTCGATGCGCGGTATACCGCACAGTTGCTGCCAAATAGAGCGCAAATCAGCCACTTTGCGCTATGTCAACTCTGCTCCCTGCCCAATTCATTGTAATTGTGGTTTAGCATATTTAGGCCTAAGTATTCAATTAAACGGATCTCCGGTGCTATTGGTGGTATGCCTACAATTCGATGCGCGTTATGCTCTACAGTTGCCGCCAAATACAGCATACCTGCCCCTGTTTACTTTATATCAACTTGTGTTGAGGACAAATGCAACGTTTTTGTAGTACTGCATATTCAGGATTCAATACTTCATTGAATGTATCTATATTGCTATTGGTCATATCACGACAATTCGAAGCGAGTTGTACTCCAAATTCCCTGCCAAACACAGCGCACCTGCTCCTGTCTACATTATCTCAACTCGGGTCGAGGACAAATGTTACGTTGTTGTAGTACTGCATATTCAGGATTCAATTCTTCATTGAATGTATCTACACTGCTATTCGTGATTCCGACAATTCGAAGCGCGTTATACTCCACATTCCCTGGCAAACACAGCGCACCTGCTCCTGTTTACATTATGTCAACTCGGGTCAGGGACAAATGCAATGTTTCTGCAGTACAGCACATTCAGGAATCAATATTTCATTGAACGGATCTACACAGCTATTGGTGATATCCCGACAATACGATGCGCTTGATACTCCACATTTCCTGCCAAATACGGCACACCTGCTCCTGTTTACATTATGTCAACTCGGGTCGAGGACAAATGCAATGTTTTTGCAGTACTGCATATCCAGGATACAATACTTCATTGAACGTATCTACACTGCTGCTGGAGATATGTCGTCTACTCCATGCGCCTTGTACTCCACATTTCCTGCCAAATACAGCGCACATGCCCCTGTTTACATTATGTCAACTGGGGTCGAAGACAATTGCAATGTTGTTGCAGTACACCATATTCAGGATTCAATATTTCATTGAACGTACATACACTGCTATTGGTGATATCCCGACAATTCGATGAGCGTTATACTCCTCATTCTCTGCAGAATACTACGCACATCAGCCGGTTGGCGCATTGTCAACTCTGTGTCCTGTCAAATACATTGTAATTGCAGTTTATCATATTAGGCTCAAGTATTTATTTAAACGTATCTCCGTTGCTATTCGTGGTATGTCGACAAATCTATGCGCGTTATACTCCTCATTTGCCGCCAAATACAGCGCACGTGCTCCCGTTTACATTATGTCAACTGGGGTCGAGGACAATTGCAATGTTGTGGCAGTACAGCACAGTCAGGATTCAATATTTCATTGAACGGATCTACAATGCTGTTTGTGATATCTCGTCAATTCGATGCGCGGTTTACCGCACAAGTGCTGCCAAATAGAGCGCATATCAGCCACTTTGCGCTGTGTCAACTCAGGTCCCTGCCTAATTCATTGTAATTGTATTTTTGCATATTTAGTCTTATGTATTCAATTAAACGTATCTGCGGAGCTATAGGTGGTATGCCTACAATTCGATGCGCGTTATGCTTCACAGTTGCAGCCTAATACAGCGCACCTGCTCCTGTTTACATTATGTCAACTCGGGTCGAGGACATATGCAATGTTTTTGTAGTACAGCATATTCGGGATTCAATATTTCATTGAACGTATATACACTGCTATTGGTGATATCTCGACAATTCGAAGCGCCTTATACTCCTCATTCGCTGCCAAATACAACGCACATCAACCGGTTTGCGCAATATCAACTCTGTCTCCCTGTCAAATCCTTTGGAATTGCAGTTTAGCATATTTAGGATTAAGTATTCAATTAAACGTATCTCCGCTGCTATTGGTGGTAAGTCCAGAATTTGATGCGCGTTATACCCCACATTTGCTGCCAAATACAGCGCACGTGCTCTTGTTTACATTATGTCAAGTCGGGTCGAGTACAAATGCAATGTTGTTGTAGTACTGCATATTCAGGATTCAATACTTCATTGAATGTATCTACACTGCTATTGGTGATATCCCGGCAATTTGAAGCGCGTTTTACTCCTCATTCGCTGCCATATGCTACGCACGTCAGAGAGTGTGGGCATTGTCAACTCTGTGTCCAGTCAAATACATTGTAATTGCAGTTTATCATATTAGGCTCAAGTATTTATTTAAACGTATCTCCGCTGCTATTAGTGGTATGTCGACAAATCTATGCGCGTTATACTCCTCATTTGCCGCCAAATACAGCGGACCTGCTCCTGTTTACATGATGTCAACTGGGGTCGAGGACAATTGCAATGTTGTTGCAGTACAGCATATTTAGGAATCAATATTTCATTGAACAGACCTACACAGCTATTTGTGATATCTCGTCAATTCGATGCGCGGTATGCCGCACAGTTGCTGCCAAATAGAGCGCAAATCAGCCACTTTGCGCCATGCAAACTCAGGTCCGTGCCTAATTCATTGTAATTGTATTTTTGCATATTTAGGCTTATGTATTCAAATTAAACGTATCTCCGGTGCTATAGGTTGTATGCCTACAATTCGATGCGCGTTATGCTCCACAGCTGCCGCCAAACAGCGCAGCTGCTCCTGTTTACATTATGTCAACTCGGGTCGAGGACAAATCCAATGTTTTTGCAGTACAGGATATTCAGAATTCAATATTTCATTGATCGTATATACACTGCTATCAGTGATATCCTGACAATTCGATGCGCGTTGTACTCCTCATTCGCTGCCAAATACTACGCAGATCAGACGGTTTGCGCATTGTCAACTCTGTGTCCTGTCAAATACATTGTAATTGCAGCTTATCATATTAGGCTCAAGTATTTATTTAAACGTATCTCCGCTGCTATTAGTGGTATGTCGACAAATCTATGCGCGTTATACTCCTCATTTGCCGCCAAATACAGCGGACCTGCACCTGTTTACATTATGTCAACTGGGGTCGAGGACGAATCCAATGTTTTTGCAGTACAGGATATTCAGGATTCAATTCTTCATTGAATGTATCTACACTGCTATTGGTCATATCACGACAATCGGTGCGCGTGATACACCACATTCCCTGCCAAATACAGCGCACCTGCTCTTGTTTACATTGTGTCAACCGTGGTCGTGGACAAATGCATTGTTTTTGCAGTACAGCATATACCGGATTCAATACTTCATTGAACGTATATACACTGTTTTTGGTTATATCCCGACCATTCGGTGAGCGTGAAACTCCACATTTCCTGCCACATACGGCGCACCTGTTGCTGTTTACATTATATCAACTCGGGTCGAGGACTAATGCAATGTTTTGCAGTACAGCATATTCATGATTCAATATTCCATTGAACGGATCTACACTGCTATTGGTAATATCCCGACAATTCGATGTGCGTTATACTCCTCATTCGCTGCAAAATACTACGCACATCAGCCGGTGTGCGCATTGACAACTCTATGCCCTGTCAAATACATTGTAGTTGCAGTTTATCATATTAGGCACAAGTATTTATTTAAACGTATCACCGCTGCTATTCGTGGTATGTCGACAAATCTATGCGCGTTATACTTCTCATTTGCCGCCAAATACGGCGCCCCTGCTCCTGTTTACATTATGTCAACTCGGGTCGAGGTCAGCGTTACGTTGTTGTAGTACTGCATATTCAGGATTCAATACTTCATTGAATGTATCTACACTACTATTGGTGATATCACGACAATACGATGCGCGTGATACTCCACATTTTCTGCCAAATACAGCGCACCTGCTCCTGTTTACATTATGTCAACTCGGGTCGAGGACAAATCCTACGTTGATGTAGTACTGCATAGTCAGGATTCAATATTTCATAGAACGGATCTACACTACTATTGGTGATATCACGACAATACGATGCGCGTGATACTCCACATTTTCTGCCAAATACAGCGCACCTGCTCCTGTTTACATTATGTCAACTCGGGTCGAGGACAAATCCTACGTTGATGTAGTACTGCATATTCAGGATTCAATATTTCATTGAACGTATATACACCGCTATTGGTGATATCCCGTCAATTTGAAGCGTGTCATACTCCTCATTCGCTGCCAAATACTACGCACATCAGAGAGGTTGTGCATTGTCAACTCTGTGTCCTGTCAAATACATTGTATTTGCAGTTTATCATATTATGCACAAGTATTTATTTAAACGTATCTCCGCTGCTATTCGTGGTATGTCGACAAATCTATGCGCGTTATACTCCTCATTTGCTGCCAAATACAGCGCACCTGCTCCGGTTTACATTATGTCAACTCGGATCGAGGACTAATGCAATGTTGTTATAGTATTGCATATTCAGGATTCAATACTTCATTGAATGTAT
The DNA here is from genome assembly GCA_911387925.2 of Bombus hypnorum. NCBI lineage: Eukaryota > Metazoa > Arthropoda > Insecta > Hymenoptera > Apidae > Bombus > Bombus hypnorum. The sequence continues at coordinate 1,906,265 of CAJVQY020000009.1, read as the reverse complement.
CTACACTGCTATTGGTGATATCCCGACAATTCGATGCGCGTTATACTCCTCATTCGCTGCAGAATACTACGCACATCAGCCGCTTGGCGCATTGTCAACTCTGTGTCCTGTCAAACACATTGTAATTGCAGTTTATCATATTAGGCTCAAGTATTTATTTAAACGTATCTCCGCTGCTATTCGTGGTATGTCGACAAATCTATGCTCGTTATACTCCTCATTTGCCGCCAAATACAGCGCACCTGCTCCCGTTTACATTATGTCAACTGGGGTCCAGGTCAAATCCAATCGTTTTGCAGTACTGCAAATTCAGGATTCAATATCGCATTGAACGTTTCTACACTGCTATTGGTGATATCTCGACAATTCGAAGTGCGTTATACTCCTCATTCGCTGCCAAATACAACGCACATAAACCGGTTTGCGCAATATCAACTCTGTGTCAATGCCAAATCCATTGTATTGCAGTTTAGCGTATTTAGGCTTAAGTATTCAATTAAACGTATCTCCGCTGCTATTGGTTGTAAGTCCAGACTTTGATGCGCGTTAAACCCCACATTTGCTGCCAAATACAGAGCACATTAACCGGTTCGCGCAATGTCAACTCTATACCCTGTCGAATACATTGTATTTGCAGTTTCGCCTATTTGGGCCTAAGTACTCAATTAAACCTATTTTCGCTGTTATTGGTGGTATCTGGACAACTCGATGCGCGTCAAACCCGACATTTTCTGCCAAATACAGCGGACCTGCTCTTGTTTACATTATGACATCTTCTGTCGAGGTCAAATCCAATCGTTTTGCAGTACTGCAAATTCAGGATTCAATATCCCATTGAACGTTTCTACACTGCTATTGGTGATATCTCGTCAATTCGATGCGCGGTATACCGCACACTTGCTGCCAAATAGGGCGCAAATCAGACACTGTGCGCTGTGTCAACCCAGGACCCTGCCTAACTCATTGTAATTGTATTTTGCATATTTAGGCTTAAGTATTCAATTAAACGTATCTCCGGTGCTATTGGACGTATGCCTAGAACTCGATGCGCGTTATACTCCACAGTTCACGCCAAATACAGCGCACGTGCTCTTGTTTACATTATATCAACTCGGGTCGAGTACAAATGCAATGTTGTTGTAGTACTGCATATTCAGGATTCAATACTTCATTGAATGTATCTACACTGCTATTGGTGATATCCCGGCAATTTGAAGCGCGTTATACTCCTCATTCGCTGCCAAATGCTACGCACATTAGAGAGTGTGGGCATTGTCAACTCTGTGTCCTGTCAAATACATTGTAATTGCAGATTATCATATTAGGCTCAAGTATTTATTTAAACGTATCTCCGCTGCTATTAGTGGTATGTCGACAAATCTATGCGCGCTATACTCCTCATTTGCCGCCAAATACAGCGGACCTGCTCCTGTTTACATTAAGTCAACTGGAGTCGAGGACCATTGCAATGTTGTTGCAGTAAAGCATATTCAGGAATCAATATTTCATTGAACAGACCTACACTGCTATTTGTGATATCTCGTCAATTCGATGCGCGGTATGCCGCACAGTTGCTGCCAAATAGAGCCAAATCAGCCACTTTGCGCTATGTAAACTCAGGTCCGTGCCTCATTCATTGTAATTGTATTTTGCATATTTAGGCTTATGTATTCAAATTAAACGTATCTCTGGTGCTATAGGTGGTATGCCTACAATTCGATGCGCGTTATGCTCCACAGCTGCCGCCAAACAGCGCACCTGCTCCTGTTTACATTATGTCAACTCGGGTCGAGGACAAATCCGATGTTTTTGCAGTACAGGATATTCAGGATTCAATATTACATTGATCGTATATACACTGCTATCAGTGATATCCTGACAATTCGATGCGCGTTGTACTCCTCATTCGCTGCCAAATACTACGCAGATCAGCCGGTTTGCGCATTGTCAACTCTGTGTCCTGTCAAATACATTGTAATTGCAGATTATCATATTAGGCTCAAGTATTTATTTAAACGTATCTCCGCTGCTATTAGTGGTATGTCGACAAATCTATGCGCGCTATACTCCTCATTTGCCGCCAAATACAGCGGACCTGCTCCTGTTTACATTATGTCAACTGGGGTCGAGGACAATTGCAATGTTGTTGCAGTACAGCATATTTAGGAATCGGTATTTCATTGAACGTAAATACACTGTTATTGGTGATATCCCAACAACTCGACGCGCGTGATACTCCACATTCCCTGGCAAATACAGCGCTCCTGCTCCTGTTTACATTATGTCAACACGGATCGAGGGCAAATGCTATGTTGTTGCAGTACAGCATATACAGGATTCATATTTCTTTGAACGTATATACACTGCCATGGTGATGTCCCGACAATTCCATGCGCATGATACTGCACATTCCCTGCCAAATACAGCGCACCTGCTCCTGCTTACATTATGTCAACTCGGGTCGAGGACAAATGCAATGTTGGTGTAGTGTTGCATATTCAGGATTCAATACTTCATTGAATGTATATACACTGCTATTGGTGATATCCCGACAATTCGATGTGCGTGATACTACACATTTCCTGGTAAAAACGGCACACCTGCTCCTGTTTACATTATGTCAACTCGGGTCGAGGACAAATCCAATGTTTTTGCAGTACAGGATATTCAGGATTCAATATTTCATTGAACGTATATACACTGCTATTGGTGATATCCTGACAATTCGATGCGCGTTATACTCCTCATTCGCAGCAGAACACTACGTACATCAGCCCGTAGGCGCATTGTCAACTCTGAGTCCTGTCAAATACATTGTAATTGCAGTTTATCATATTAGGCTTAAGTATTTATTTAAACGTATCTCCGCTGCTATTCGTGGTATGTTGACAAATCTATGCGCGTTATACTCCTCATTTGCCGCCAAATACAGCGCACCTGCTCCTGTTTACATTATGTCAACTCGGGTCGAGGACAATTGCAATGTTATTGTAGTACTGCATATTCAGGATTCAATACTTCATTGAATGTATCTACAGTGCAATTAGTCATATCACGACAATTCGATGCGCGTGATACACCACATTCCCTGCCAAATACAGCGCACCTGCTCTTGTTTACATTGTGTCAACTGTGGGCGTGGACAAATGCAATGTTTTTGCAGTTATGCATATTCAGTATTCAATATTTCATTGAACAGATCTACACTGCTATTGGTGATATCGCCTCAATTCGATACGCGGAATACCGCACACTTGCTGCCAAATAGAGCGCAAATCAGCCACTGTGCGCTATGTCAACTCAGGTCCCTGCCTAACTCATTGTAATTGTAGTTTTGCATATTTAGGCTTAAGTATTCAATTAAACGTATCTGCGGTGCTATTGGTGGTATGCCTACAATTCGACGCGCGATGTACTCCACATTTGCCGCAAAACAGCGGACCTGCTCCTGTTTACATTATGTCAACTCTAGTCGAGGACAAATGCAATGAAGTTGCAGTACTGCATATTCGGGATTCAATACTTCATTGAATGTATCTACACTGCAATTAGTCATATCACGACAATGCGATGCGCGTGATACTCCACATTCCCTGCCAAATACAGCGCGTGCTCCTGTTTACATTATATCAACTCGGATCCAGGACAAATGCAATGTTGTTGGAGTACAGCATATACAGAACTCAATATTCCATTGAACGTATATACACTGCTATTCGTGATATGCCGACAATTCGAAGCGCGTTATACTCCTCATTCGCTGCCAAATACTACGCACATCAGAGAATTGGGGCATTGTCAACTCTGTGTCCTGTCAAATACATTGTAATTGCAGTTTATCATATTAGGCTCAAGTATTTCTTTAAAAGTATCTCCGCTGCTATTCGTGGTACGTCGACAAATCTATGCGCGTTATACTCCTCATTTGCCGCCAAATACAGCGCACCTGCTCCTGTTTACATTATGTCAACTCTAGTCGAGGACAAATGCAATGTTGTTGCAGTACGGCAAATTCAGGATTCAATATTTCATTGAACGTATATACACCGCTATTGGTGATATCCCGTCAATTTGAAGCGTGTCATACTCCTCATTCGCTGCCAAATACTACGCCCATCAGAGAGGTTGTGCATTGTCAACTCTGTGTCCTGTCAAATACATTGTAATTGCAGTTTATCATATTATGCACAAGTATTTATTTAAACGTATCTCCGCTGCTATTCGTGGTATGTCGACAAATCTATGCGCGTTATACTCCTCATTTCCTGCCAAATACAGCGCACCTGCTCCGGTTTACATTATGTCAACTCGGATCGAGGACTAATGCAATGTTGTTATAGTATTGCATATTCAGGATTCAATACATCATTGAATGTATCTACACTGCCATTGGTGATATCACGACAACTCGATGCGCGTGATACTCCACGTTCCCTGCCAAATACAGCGCACCTGCTTCTGTTTACATTATGTCAACTCGGTTCCAGGACAAATGGAATGTTTTTGCAGTACAGCACATTCAGGATTCAATATTTCATTGAACGGATCTACACTGCTATTTGTGATATCTCGTCAATTCGATGCGTGGTATACCGCACAGCTGCTGCCAAATAGAGCGCAAATCAGCCACTGTGCGCTGTGTCAACTCAGGTCACTGCCTAATTCATTGTAATTGTATTTTTGCATATTTAGGCTGATGTATACAATTAAACTTACCTCCGGTGCTAGAGGTGGTATGCCTACAATTCGATGCGCGTTATGCTCCACAGTTGCCGCCAAATAGCGCACCTGCGCCTGTTTACATTATGTCAACTCGGTTCCAGGACAAATGGAATGTTTTTGCAGTACAGCACATTCAGGATTCAATACTTCATTGAATGTATCTACACTGCTATTGGTGATATCACGACAATTCGACGCGCGTGATACTCCACATTCCCTGCCAAATACAGCGCATCTGCTCCTGTTTACATTATGTCAACTCGGGTCGAGGACAAATGCTACGTTGTTGTAGTACTGCATATCAGGATTCAATTCTTCATTGAATGTATCTACACTGCTATTGGTGATATCACGACAATACGATGCGCGTGATACTCCACATTCCCTGCCAAATACAGCGCATCTGCTCCTGTTTGCGTTATGTCAACACAGGTCGAGGACAAATGCAATGTTGTTGCAGTACTGCATATTCAGGATTCAATATTTCATTGAACGTATATACACTGCTATTGGTGATATCGTGTCAATTCGATGAGCGGCATACCGCACAGATGCTGCCAAATAGAGCGCAAATCAGCCACTTTGCGCTATGTCAACTCAGGTCCCTGCCTAACTCATTGTAATTGTAGTTTTGCATATTTAGGCTTAAGTATTCAATTACACGTATCTCCGCTGCTATTGGTGATATTCCAACAATTCGATGCGCGTGATACTCCACATTTCCTGCCGAATACAGCGCACCTGCTCCTGTTTACATTATGTCAACTCGGGTCAAAGACAAATGCAATGTTGCTGCAGTACAGCATATTCAGGATTCAACATTTATTGAACGTATATACACTGCTATTCGTGATATCCCGACAATTCGAAGCGCGTTATACTCCACATCCCCAGCCAAATACAGCGCACCTGCTCCTGTTTACATTATTTCAACTCGGGTCGAGAACAAATGCAATGATTTTGCAGTACAGCATATTCAGGATTCAATATTTCATTGAAAGTAAATACACTGCTATTGGTGATATCCCGACAATCTGATGCGCGTGATACTCCACATCCCCTGTCAAATACAGCGATCCCGCTCCTGTTTACATTATGTCAACTCGGATGGAGGACAAGTGTCATGTTGTTGCAGTACAGCATATACGGGATTCTATATTTCATTGAACGTATATACGCTGCCATGGTAATATCCCGGCAATTCGACGCGCATGATACTCCACATTTCCTGCCAAATACAGTGCACCTGCTCCTGTATATATTATGTTAACTCGTTTCGAGGACAAATGCAATGTTGCTGCAGTACAGCATATTCAGGATTCAATATTTCATTGAACGTATATACACTGCTATGGGTGACATCACGACAATTCGATGTGCGTGATACTCCGCATTCCCTGCCAAATACAGCGCACCTGCTCCTGTTTACATTATGTCAACTCGGGACAAGGACAAATGCTATGTTGTTGCAGTACAGCCTATACAGGATTCATATTTCATTGAACGTATATACACTGCCATGGTGATATCCCGACAATTCGATGCGCGGTATACCGTACACTTGCTGCCAAATAGAGCGCAAATCAGCCACTGTGCGCTGTGTCAACTCAGGTCACTGCCTAATTCATTGTAATTTTATTTTTGCATATTTAGGCTTATGTATTCAATTAAACGTATCTGTGGTGCTATAGGTGGGATGCCTAAAATTCGATGTGCGTTATGCTCCACAGTTGCCGCCAAACAGCGCACCTGCTCCTGTTTACATTATGTCAACTCGGGTCGAGGACAAATGCTACGTTGTTGTACTACTGCATATTCGGGATTCATTTCTTCATTGAATGTATCTACACTGCTATGGGTGACATCACGACAATTCGATGCGCGTGATACTCCGCATTCCCTGCCAAATACAGCGCACCTGCTCCTGTTTACATTATGTCAACTCGGGACAAGGACAAATGCAATGTTTTTGCAGTACTGCATATCCAGGATACAATACTTCATTGAACGTATCTACACTGCTACTGGAGATATTTCGTCTACTCCATGCGCCTTGTACTCCACATTTCCTGCCAAATACAGCGCACCTGCTCCTGTTTACATTATGTCAACTCGGGTCAAGGACAAATGCAATGTTTTTGCAGTACAGCACATTCAGGATTCAATATTTCAATGAACGTATATACACTGCTATTCGTGATATCCCGTCAATGTGAAGCGCGTTATACTCCTCATTCGCTGCCAAATACTACGCACATCAGAGTGTTTGCGCATTGTCAACTCTGTGTCCTGTCATATACATTGTAATTGCAGTTTATCATATTAGGCTCAAGTATTTATTTAAACGTATCTCCGCTGCCATTCGTGGTATGTTGACAAATCTATGCGCGTTATACTCCTCATTTGCCGCCAAATACAGCGCACCTGCTCCTGTTTACATTATGTCAACTAGGGTCCAGGACAAATGCAATGTTTTTGTAGTACTGCATATTCAGGATTCAACACTTCATTGAATGTATTTACACTGCTATTGGAGATATCACGACAATTCAATGCTCGTGATACTCCACGTTCCCTGCCAAATACAGCGCACCTGCTCCTGTTTACATTATGTCAACGCAGGTCGAGAACAAATGCTACGTTGTTGTAGTACTGCATATTCAGGATTCAATTCTTCATTGAATGTATCTACACTGCTATTCGTGATTCCGACAATTCGAAGCGCGTTATACTCCACATTCCCTGGCAAACACAGCGCTCCTGCTCCTGTTTACATTATGTCAACTCGGGTCAGGGACAAATGCAATGTTTCTGCAGTACAGCACATTCAGGATTCGATATTTCATTGAGCGAATCTATACTGCTATTTGTTATATCTCGTCAATTCGATGCGCGGTATACCGCACAGTTGCTGCCAAATAGAGCGCAAAGCAGCAACTTTGCGCTATGTCAATTCAGGTCACTGCCTAATTCATTGTAATTGTATTTTTACATATTTAGACTGATGTAATCAATTAAACGTATCTCCGGTGCTATTGGTGGTATGCCTACAATTCGATGCACTTGATACTCCACATTCCCTGGCAAATACAGCGCACCTGCTCCTGTTTACATTATGTCAACTCGGGTCAAGGACAAATGCAATGTTTTTGCAGTACAGCACATTCTGGATTCAATATTTCATTGAACGGATCTACACAGCTATTGGTGATATCCCGACAATACGATGCGCTTGATACTCCACATTTCCTGCCAAATACGGCGCACCTGCTCCTGTTTACATTATGTCAACTCGGGACAAAGACAAATGCAATGTTTTTGCAGTACTGCATATCCAGGATACAATACTTCATTGAACGTATCTACACTGCTACTGGAGATATTTCGTCTACTCCATGCGCCTTGTACTCCACATTTCCTGCCAAATACAGCGCACCTGCTCCTGTTTACATTATGTCAACTCGGGTCAAGGACAAATGCAATGTTTTTGCAGTACAGCACATTCAGGATTCAATATTTCCATGAACGTATATACACTGCTATTCGTGATATCCCGTCAATGTGAAGCGCGTTATACTCCTCATTCGCTGCCAAATACTACGCACATCAGAGTGTTTGCGCATTGTCAACTCTGTGTCCTGTCATATACATTGTAATTGCAGTTTATCATATTAGGCTCAAGTATTTATTTAAACGTATCTCCGCTGCCATTCGTGGTATGTTGACAAATCTATGCGCGTTATACTCCTCATTTGCCGCCAAATACAGCGCACCTGCTCCTGTTTACATTATGTCAACTAGGGTCCAGGACAAATGCAATGTTTTTGTAGTACTGCATATTCAGGATTCAACACTTCATTGAATGTATTTACACTGCTATTGGAGATATCACGACAATTCAATGCTCGTGATACTCCACATTTCCTGCCAAATACGGCACACCTGCTCCTGTTTACATTATGTCAACTCGGGTCGAGGACAAATGCAATGTTTTTGCAGTACTGCATATCCAGGATACAATACTTCATTGAACGTATCTACACTGCTACTGGAGATATTTCGTCGATTCCATGCGCCTTGTACTCCACATTTCCTGCCAAATACAGCGCACCTGCTCCTGTTTACATTATGTCAACTCGGGTCAAGGACAAATGCAATGTTTCTGCAAGTAGAGCATATTCAGTATTCAATATTTCATCGAACGTACATACACTGCCATTGGTGATATCCCGACAATTCGATGCGCGTTATAATCCACATTCGCTGCCAAATACTATGCACATCAGCCGGTTTGCGCATTGTCAACTCTGTGTCCTGTCAAATACATTGTAATTGCAGTTTATCATATTAGGCTCAAATATGTATTTAAACGTATCTCCGCTGCTATTCGTGGTATGTCGACAAATCTATGCGCGCTATACTCCCCATTTGCCGCCAAATACAGCGCAGCTCCTCCTGTTTACATTATGTCAACTCGGATCGAGGGCAAATGCCATGTTGTTGCAGTACAGCATATACAGGATTCAATATTTCATTGAACGTATATACACTGCCATGGTGATATCCCGACAATTCGATGAGCATGATACTCCACATTTCCTGCCAAGCACAGCGCACCTGCTCCTGTTTACATTATGTCAACTCGGGTCGAGGACAAATGCAATGTTGCTGTAGTGTTGCATATTCAGGATTCAGTACTTCATTGAATGTATCTACAATTCTATTGCTGATATCACGACTATTCGATGCGTCTGATACTCCACATCCCCAGCCAAATACAGCGCACCTGCTCCTGTTTACATTATGTCAAATCGGATCGAGAACAAATGCAATGTTTTTGCAGTACAGCATATTCAGGATTCAATATTTCATTGAAAGTAAATACACTGCTATTGGTGATATCCCGACAAATTCGATGGGCGTCATACTCCACATTCCCTGTCAAATACAGCGATCCCGCTCCTGTTTACATTATGTCAACTCGGGTCGAGGACAAATGCAATGTTGCTGTAGTGTTGCATATTCAGGATTCAGTACCTCATTGAATGTATCTACACTGCTATTGGTCATATCACGACAATTCGATGCGCGTGTTACTCCACATTCCCTGCCCAATGCAGCGCACCTGCTCTTGTTTACATTGTGTCAACTGTGTTCGAGGACAAATGCATTGTTTTTGCAGTACAGCACATTCAGGATTCAATATTTCATTGAACGGATCTACACTGCTATTTGTGATATCTCGTCAATTCGATGCGCGGTATACCGCACAGTTGCTGCAAAATAGAGCGCAAATCAGCCACTTTGCGCTATGTCAACTCAGGTCCCTGCCTAATTCATTGTAATTGTAGTTTTGCATATTCAGGCTCAAGTATTCAATAAAACGTATCTCCGATGCTATTGGTGGTATGCCTACAATTCGATGCGCGTTACACTCCACAGTTGCCGCCAAATACAGCGCACCTGCTCTTGTTTACATTGTGTCAACTCGGGTCGAGGACAAGTGCAATGTTGCTGCAGTACAGCATATTCAGGATTCAATATTTCATTGAACGTATATACACTGCTATTCGTCATATCCCGACAGTTCGATGCGAGTTGTACTCCACATTCCCTGCCAAGTACTACGTTCATCAGAGAGTTTGCGCATTGTCAACTCTGTGTCCTGTCAAGAACATTGTAATTGCAGATTATCATATTAGGCTCAAGTATTTATTTAAACGTATCTACGCTGCTATGTCGACAAATCTGTGCTCGCTATACTCCTCTTTTGCCGCCAAATACAGCGCACCTGCTCCAGTTTACATTGTATCAACTGTGGTCGAGGACAAATCGAATGTTTTGGCAGTACGGGATATTCAGTATTCAATATTTCATTGATCGTAAATACACTGCTATTCCTGATATCCCGATAATTCGAAGAGAGTTATACTCCGCATTCCCTGCCAAACACAGCGCACCTGCTCCTGTTTACATTATGTCAACTCACGTCGAGGACAAATGCAATGTTGCTGCAGTACAGCATATTCAGGATTCAATATTGCCTTGAACGTATATACTGCTATTCCTGATATCCCGATAATTCGAAGAGAGTTATACTCCACATTCCCTGCCAAACACAGCGCACCTGCTCCTGTTTACATTTGTCAACTCGGGTCAAGGACAAATGCAATGTTTTTGCAGTACAGCGCATTCAGGATTCAATATGTCATCGAATGTATCTACACTGCTATTCCTGATATCCCGATAATTCGAAGAGAGTTATACTCCACATTCCCTGCCAAACACAGCGCACCTGCTCCTGTTTACATTATGTCAACTCACGTCGAGAACAAATGCAATGTTGCTGCAGTACAGCATATTCAGGATTCAATATTGCCTTGAACGTATATACTGCTATTCCTGATATCCCGATAATTCGAAGAGAGTTATACTCCACATTCCCTGTCAAATACAGCGATCCCGCTCCTGTTTACATTATGTCAACTCCGGTCGAGGACAAATGCAATGTTGCTGTAGTGTTGCATATTCAGGATTCAGTACTTCATTGAATGTATCTACACTGCTATTGGTCATATCACGACAATTCGATGCGCGTGTTACTCCACATTCCCTGCCGAATACAGCGCACCTGCTCTTGTTTACATTGTGTCAACTGTGTTCGAGGACAAATGCATTGTTTTTGCAGTACAGCACATTCAGGATTCAATATTTCATTGAACGGATCTACACTGCTATTTGTGATATCTCGTCAATTCGATGCGCGGTATACCGCACAGTTGCTGCCAAATAGAGCGCAAATCAGCCACTTTGCGCTATGTCAACTCAGGTCCGTGCCTAATTCATTGTAATTGTATTTTTGCATATTTTGGCATATGTATTCAAATTAAACGTATCTCCGGTGCTATAGGTGGTATGCCTACAATTCGATGCGCGTTATGCTCCACAGCTGCCGCCAAACAGCGCACCTGCTACTGTTTACATTACATCAACTCGGGACGAGGACAAATCCAATGTTTTGGCAGTACGGGATATTCAGGATTCAATATTTCATTGATCGTAAATACACTGCTATTCCTGATATCCCGATAATTCGAAGAGAGTTATACTCCACATTCCCTGCCAAACACAGCGCACCTGCTCCTGTTTACATTATGTCAACTCGCGTCGAGGACAAATGCAATGTTGTTGCAGTACGGCATATACAGGATTCAACCTTTCATTGAACGTATATACACTGCCATGGTGATATCCCGACACTTCGATGCGCATGATACTCCATATTTCCTGCCAAATACAGCGTACCTGCTCCTGTTTACATTATGTCAACTCGGGTCGACAACAAATGCAATGTTTCTGCGAGTAGAGCATATTCAGTATTCAATATTTCATTGAACGTAAATACACTGTTATTGGTTATATCCCGACAACTCGATGCGCGTTAAACTCCTCATTCGCTGCCAAATACTACGCACATCAACCGATTTGCACAATGTCAACTGTGTATCCTGTCAAATCCATTGTAGTTGCAGTAAAGCATATTTAGGCTTAAGTATTCAATCAAACGTATCTCTACTGCTATTGGGGGTATGTCGATAATTCTATGCGCCTTCTACTCCACATCTGCTTCCAACTACAGCGCGCGTCAGCCGGATTTCACTATGTCAACCCTGGTCCCTGCCAAATCACTTGAAGTTGCAGTTTTGCATATTTAGGCTGCATTTTTCAATTAAACGTATCTCCGCAGCTATTGATGGCATGTGGAAAATTCGATGCGCGTTATACATCCCATTAGCTGAGAAAAACAGCGCCCTTCGGCCTGTTTGCGCTATGCTAACTCTGTGCTCTGTCAAATATAGCGTTACTGTAGTTTTGGAAATTCTGCTAGAAATATTCAATTGCGCTGATCTCAGATTTAATTCCAGATGTCTCAACAATTCTATGCGCGTTCCACTTCACATATGCTGCTAAATACAGCCCGCGTCATTCAATTCGATGCGCGTTCTACTCCACACTTGCTCTCTCACATAGCGCACCTGCTCCTGTTTAAATTATATCAACTCGGGTCATGGTCATATCCAATGTTATTGCTGTACTGCATATTCAGGATTCAATATTCCCTTAATTGTTTATACACTGCTATTGGTGAAATCTCGACAATTGGACGTGCGTTACTCCACATATGCGGCAAAATTCAGCGCACGTCATTCGGTTTGCCCTATGTCAACTCTGGGCCCTGTCAAGTGCAGCGTAATTGCAATTTTGCAGAGTCTGTGTTAAATACTCAATTAAACGTATCCGCACTGTTATTGGTGATATCTAGACAAGTGGTTGATCGTTATACTCCTCATTCGCTGCGAAATTTAGCGGAGCTGCTACAGTTTACAATCTGTCAAATCGGGTCGAGGTCAAATCCAATGTTATTGCAGTACTGTATATTCAGCCATCAATATTCAATTGAACGTTGCTTCGTTTCGATGGGAGATACGAAGAAAATTCGATGCGCGTTCTACTCCACAGATGCTGCCAAATACAGCGCACATCAACCGGTTTACTCAATGTCAACTCTGTGTCCTGTCAAATCCAGTGTAATTGCCGTTTTAAAATATTCTACCGTTAATATTCAATTAAACGTGTCTCCGCCGCTATTGGCGGTATGTCGACAATTCGAAGCGCTTTACACTCCACATTTGCTGCCAAATACAGCGCACATGCTCCCGTTTACATTTTGCCAACTCGGGTCGAGGTCAAATCCAATGTTATTGCTATGCTGCTTATCCAGGTTTCAATTACCAATTGAACGAATCTGTACTACTATTGGTGATATGTGGACAATTCGATGCGCACTATCCCGCACATTTGCTGCAAGAAATAGCGCACAGCAACCAGTTTGCGCAATGTCAACTCTGTGCCCTATCAAATACAGCGTTATTACTGTTTTGCATATTCAGTTTTAGATATTCATTTGAGCGTATTCCAGTTTCTATTCCAGACATCTCGATAGTTCGATACGCGTTAAACTCCACATTTGCTGCGAAATAGAGCGCACTTGCAACTGTTTACATTAAGTAATCTCGGATCGAGGTCAAATCCAATGCTATTGCTGTACTGCATATTCAGGAATCAATATTCCATTGAAATTTTCTACAATGCTATTGGTAATATCCCGACAATTCGATGCGCGTTATACTCCTCATTCGCTGCAGAATACTACGTACAACAGCCGGTTGGCGCATTGTCAACTCTGTGTCCTTTCAAATACATTGTAATTGCAGTTCATTATATTAGGCTCAAATATTCATTTAAACGTATCTCCGCTGCTATTCCTGGTATGTCGACAAATCTATGCGCGTTATGCTCCTCATTTGCCGCCAAATACAGGGGACCTGCTCCTGCTCACATTATGTCAACTGGGGTCGCAGACAAATGCAATGTTGTTGTAGTACTGCATATTCAGGATTCAATATTTCATTGAACGATTCTACACTGCTAATTGTGATATCCCGACAACTCGTTGCCCGTGATACTCCACATTCCCCGCCAAATACAGCGCACGTGCTCCTCTATACATTATGTCATCTGAGGTCGAAGACAAATGCAATGTGTTTGCAGAACAGCATATTCAGGATTCAATTCCTCATTGAACGTATCTACACTGCTGTTGTTGATATACCGACAATTCCATGCGCCTTGTACACCACGTTTCCTGCCAAACACAGCGCACCTTCTCCTGTTTACATTATGTCAGCTCGGGTCGAGGACAAATGCAATGTTGTTGTAGTACTGCATATTCAGGATTCAATTCATCATTGATCGTATCTACACTGCTGTTGTTGATATAGCGACAATTCTATGCGCGTTGTACACCACGTTTCCTGCCAAATACAGCGCACCTTCTCCTGTTTACATTATGTCAGCTCGGGTCGAGGACAAATGCAATGTTTTTGCAGAACAGCATATCCAGGATTCAATATTTCATTCAATGTAAATACACTGCTGTTGTTGATATACCGACAATTCCATGCGCGTTGTACACCACGTTTCCTGCCAAATACAGCGCACCTTCTCCTGTTTACATTATGTGAGCGCGGATCGAGGACAAATGCAATGTTGTTGCAGTACAGCATATTCAGAATTCAATATTTTAATGAACGGATCTACTCTGCTATTGGTGATATCCCGACAATACGATGCTCGTTATACTCCTCATTCGCTGCCAAATGCTACGCACATCAGCCGGTTTGCGCATTGTCAACTCTGTGTCCTGTCAAATACATTATAGTTGCAGTTTATCATATAAAGCTCAAGTATTTATTTAAACGTATCACCGCTGCTACTCGAGGTTTATAGACAAATCCATGCGCGTTATACTCCTCATTTGCCGCCAAATAGAGCGCACCTGCTCCTGTTTACATTATGTCAACACCGATCGAGGACAAATGCAATGTTGTTGCAGTACAACATATTTAGGATTCAATATTTCATTGAACGGATATACACTGCCATTGGTGATATCTCCTCATTTCGATGCGCGTAATACTCCACATTCCCTGCCAAATACAGCGCACCTGCTCCTGTTTACATTATGTCAACTCGGGTCGCTGACAGATGCAATGTTGCTGCAGTACAGTATATTCAGGAATCAATATTCCATTGAACGGATCTACACAGCTATTGGTGATATCCCGACAATACGTTGCGCTTGATACTCCTCATTTGCCGCCAAATACAGCGACCCTGATCCTGTTTACATTATGTCAACTAGGTTCGAGGACAAATGCAATGTTGTTGTCGTACTGCATATTCAGGATTCAACACTTCATTGAATGTATTTACACTGCTATTGGAGATATCACGACAATTCGATGCGCGTTATACTCCACATTCCTTGCCAAATACAGGGCTACTGCTCCTGTTTACATTATGTCAACTCGAGTCGAGAGCAAATGCAATATTGCTGCAGTACAGCATATTCAGGATTCAATATTTCATTGCACGTATATACACTGCTATTGGTGATATCCCGACAATTCGATGCGCGTTATACTCCACATTCGCTGCCAAATACTATGCACATCAGCCGGTTTGCGCATTGTTAACTCTGTGTCCTGTCAAATACATTGTAATTGCAGTTTATCATATTAGGCTCAAGTATTTATTTAAACGTATCTCCGCTGCTATGCGTGGTATGTCGACAAATCTATGCGCGCTATACTCCCCATTTGCCGCCAAATACAGCGCACCTCCTCCTGTTTACATTATGTCAACTCGGATCGAGGGCACATGCCATGTTGTTGCAGTACAGCATATACAGGATTCAATATTTCATTGAACGTATATACACTGCTATTCGTGATATCCCGACAATTCGAAGCGCGTTATACTCCACATTCCCTGGCAAATACAGCGCACCTGCTCCTGTCTACATTATGTCAAATCGGGTCAAGGACAAATGCAATGTTTTTGCAGTACAGCACATTCAGGATTCAATATTCCATTGAATGTATCTACAATTCTATTGCTGATATCACAATTCGATGCGTCTGATACTCCACATCCCCAGCCAAATACAGCGCACCTGCTCCTGTTTACATTATGTCAAATCGGGTCGAGAACAAATTCAATGTTTTTGCCGTTCAGGATATTCAGGATTCAATATTTCATTGAATGTATCTACACTGCCATTGATGTTATCACGACAATTCGATGCGCGTGATACTCCACATTCCTTGCCAAATACAGCGCTACTGCTCCTGTTTACATTATGTCAACTCGAGTCGAGAACAAATGCAATGTTGCTGCAGTACAGCATATTCAGGATTCAATATTTCATTGAACGTATATACACTGCTATTGGTGATATCCCGACAATTCGATGCGCGTTATAATCCACATTCGCTGCCAAATACTATGCACATCAGCCGGTTTGCGCATTGTTAACTCTGTGTCCTGTCAAATACATTGTAATTGCAGTTTATCATATTAGGCTCAAGTATTTATTTAAACGTATCTCCGCTGCTATTCGTGGTATGTCGACAAATCTATGCGCGCTATACTCCCCATTTGCCGCCAAATACAGCGCAGCTCCTCCTGTTTACATTGTGTCAACTCGGATCGAGGACAAATGCCATGTTGTTGCAGTACAGCATATACAGGATTCAATATTTCATTGAACGTATATACACTGCCATGGTGATATCCCGACAATTCGATGAGCATGACTCTCCACATTTCCTGCCAAATACAGCGCACCTGCTCCTGTTTACATTATGTCAACTCGGGTCGAAGACAACTGCAATCCTGCTGCAGTTCAGCATATTCAGGATTCAATATTTCATTGAACGTATATACACTGCTATTCGTGATATCCCGACAATTCGAAGCGCGTTATACTCCACATTCCCTGGCAAATACAGCGCACCTGCTCCTGTCTACATTATGTCAACTCGGGTCAAGGACAAATGCAATGTTTTTGCAGTACAGCACATTCAGGATTCAATATTCCATTGAATGTATCTACAATTCTATTGCTGATATCACGACAATTCGATGCGTCTGATACTCCACATCCCCAGCCAAATACAGCGCACCTGCTCCTGTTTACATTATGTCAAATCGGGTCGAGAACAAATTCAATGTTTTTGCCGTTCAGGATATTCAGGATTCAATATTTCATTGAATGTATCTACACTGCCATTGATGTTATCACGACAATTCGATGCGCGTGATACTCCACATTCCTTGCCAAATACAGCGCACCTGCTCCTGTTTACATTATGTCAACTCGGATCGAGGACAAGTGCCATGTTGTTGCAGTACACCATATACAGGATTCAATACTTCATTGAACGTATATGCACTGCCATGGTGATATCCCGACTATTCGATGCGCATGATACTCCACATTTCCTGCCAAATACAGCGCTACTGCTCCTGTTTACATTATGTCAACTCGAGTCGAGAACAAATGCAATGTTGCTGCAGTACAGCATATTCAGGAATCAATATTTCATTGAACGTATATACACTGCTATTCGTGATATCCCGACAATTCGATGCGCGTGATACTCCACATTCCTTGCCAAATACAGCGCTACTGCTCCTGTTTACATTATGTCAACTCGAGTCGAGAACAAATGCAATGTTGCTGCAGTACAGCATATTCAGGATTCAATATTTCATTGAACGTATATACACTGCTATTGGTGATATCCCGACAATTCGATGCGCGTTATAATCCACATTCGCTGCCAAATACTATGCACATCAGCCGGTTTGCGCATTGTTAACTCTGTGTCCTGTCAAATACATTGTAATTGCAGTTTATCATATTAGGCTCAAGTATTTATTTAAACGTATCTCCGCTGCTATTCGTGGTATGTCGACAAATCTATGCGCGCTATACTCCCCATTTGCCGCCAAATACAGCGCAGCTCCTGCTGTTTACATTATGTCAACTCGGATCGAGGACAAATGCCATGTTGTTGCAGTACAGCATATACAGGATTCAATATTTCATTGAATGTATATACACTGCCATGGTGATATCCCGACAATTCGATGAGCATGATACTCCACATTTCCTGCCAAATACAGCGCACCTGCTCCTGTTTACATTATGTCAACTCGGGTCGAGGACAAATGCAATGTTGCTGTAGTGTTGCATATTCAGGATTCAGTACTTCATTGAATGTATCTACAATTCTATTGCTGATATCACGACAATTCGATGCGTCTGATACTCCACATCCCCAGCCAAATACAGCGCACCTGCTCCTGTTTACATTATGTCAAATCGGGTCGAGAACAAATGCAATGTTTTTGCAGTACAGCATATTCAGGATTCAATATTTCATTGAAAGTAAATACACTGCTATTGGTGATATCCCGACAAATTCGATGGGCGTCATACTCCACATTCCCTGTCAAATACAGCGATCCCGCTCCTGTTTACATTATGTCAACTCGAGTCGAGGACAAATGCAATGTTGCTGTAGTGTTGCATATTCAGGATTCAGTACTTCATTGAATGTATCTACACTGCTATTGGTCTTATCACGACAATTCGATGCGCGTGATACCCCACGCTCCCTGCCAAATACAGCGCACCTGCTCCTGTTTACATTATGTCAACTCGGGTCGAGGACAAATGCTACGTTGTTGTAGTACTGCATATTCAGGATTCAATTCTTCATTGAATGTATCTACACTGCTATTGGTGATATCACGACAATTCGATGCGCGTGTTATTCCACATTCCCTGCCAATTACAGCTCACCTGCTCCTGTTTACATTGTGTCAACTCGGGTCGAGGACAAATGCTACGTTGTTGTAGTACTGCATATTCAGGATTCAATTCTTCATTGAATGTATCTACACTGCTATTGGTGATATCACGACAATTCGATGCGCGTGTTATTCCACATTCCCTGCCAATTACAGCTCACCTGCTCCTGTTTACATTGTGTCAACTCGGGTCGAGGACAAATGCTACGTTGTTGTAGTACTGCATATTCAGGATTCAATATTTCATAGAACGGATCTACACTGCTATTTGTGATATCCCGACAATTCGATGCTCGTGATACTCCACATTCCCTGTCAAATACAGCGATCCCGCTCCTGTTTACCTTATGTCAACTCGAGTCGAGGACAAATGCAATGTTGCTGTAGTGTTGCATATTCAGGATTCAGTACTTCATTGAATGTATCTACACTGCTATTGGTCATATCACGACAATTCGATGCGCGTGTTACTCCACATTCCCTGCCCAATGCAGCGCACCTGCTCTTGTTTACATTGTGTCAACTGTGTTCGAGGACAAATGCATTGTTTTTGCAGTACAGCACGTTCAGGATTCAATATTTCATTGAACGGATCTACACTGCTATTTGTGATATCTCGTCAATTCGATGCGCGGTATACCGCACAGTTGCTGCCAAATAGAGCGCAAATCAGCCACTTTGCGCTATGTCAACTCAGGTCCCTGCCTAATTCATTGTAATTGTAGTTTTGCATATTCAGGCTCAAGTATTCAATAAAACGTATCTCCGATGCTATTGGTGGTATGCCTACAATTCGATGCGCGTTACACTCCACAGTTGCCGCCAAATACAGCGCACCTGCTCTTGTTTACATTGTGTCAACTCGGGTCGAGGACAAGTGCAATGTTGCTGCAGTACAGCATATTCAGGATTCAATATTTCATTGAACGTATATACACTGCTATTCGTCATATCCCGACAGTTCGATGCGAGTTGTACTCCACATTCCCTGAGAAGTACTACGTTCATCAGAGAGTTTGCGCATTGTCAACTCTGTGTCCTGTCAAGAACATTGTAATTGCAGATTATCATATTAGGCTCAAGTATTTATTTAAACGTATCTACGCTGCTATGTCGACAAATCTGTGCGCGCTATACTCCTCTTTTGCCGCCAAATACAGCGCACCTGCTCCTGTTTACATTGTATCAACTGTGGTCGAAGACAAATCCAATGTTTTGGCAGTACGGGATATTCAGTATTCAATATTTCATTGATCGTAAATACACTGCTATTCCTGATATCCCGATAATTCGAAGAGAGTTATACTCCGCATTCCCTGCCAAACACAGCGCACCTGCTCCTGTTTACATTATGTCAACTCACGTCGAGGACAAATGCAATGTTGCTGCAGTACAGCATATTCAGGATTCAATATTGCCTTGAACGTATATACTGCTATTCCTGATATCCCGATAATTCGAAGAGAGTTATACTCCACATTCCCTGCCAAACACAGCGCACCTGCTCCTGTTTACATTTGTCAACTCGGGTCAAGGACAAATGCAATGTTTTTGCAGTACAGCACATTCAGGATTCAATATGTCATTGAATGTATCTACACTGCTATTCCTGATATCCCGATAATTCGAAGAGAGTTATACTCCACATTCCCTGCCAAACACAGCGCACCTGCTCCTGTTTACATTATGTCAACTCACGTCGAGGACAAATGCAATGTTGCTGCAGTACAGCATATTCAGGATTCAATATTGCCTTGAACGTATATACTGCTATTCCTGATATCCCGATAATTCGAAGAGAGTTATACTCCACATTCCCTGTCAAATACAGCGATCCCGCTCCTGTTTACATTATGTCAACTCCGGTCGAGGACAAATGCAATGTTGCTGTAGTGTTGCATATTCAGTATTCAGTACTTCATTGAATGTATCTACACTGCTATTGGTCATATCACGACAATTCGATGCGCGTGTTACTCCACATTCCCTGCCGAATACAGCGCACCTGCTCTTGTTTACATTGTGTCAACTGTGTTCGAGGACAAATGCATTGTTTTTGCAGTACAGCACATTCAGGATTCAATATTTCATTGAACGGATCTACACTGCTATTTGTGATATCTCGTCAATTCGATGCGCGGTATACCGCACAGTTGCTGCCAAATAGAGCGCAAATCAGCCACTTTGCGCTATGTCAACTCAGGTCCGTGCCTAATTCATTGTAATTGTATTTTTGCATATTTTGGCATATGTATTCAAATTAAACGTATCTCCGGTGCTATAGGTGGTATGCCTACAATTCGATGCGCGTTATGCTCCACAGCTGCCGCCAAACAGCGCACCTGCTACTGTTTACATTACATCAACTCGGGACGAGGACAAATCCAATGTTTTGGCAGTACGGGATATTCAGGATTCAATATTTCATTGATCGTAAATACACTGCTATTCCTGATATCCCGATAATTCGAAGAGAGTTATACTCCACATTCCCTGCCAAACACAGCGCACCTGCTCCTGTTTACATTATGTCAACTCGCGTCGAGGACAAATGCAATGTTGCTGCAGTACAGCATATTCAGGATTCAATATTGCCTTGAACGTATATACTGCTATTCCTGATATCCCGATAATTCGAAAAGAGTTATACTCCACATTCCCTGCCAAACACAGCGCACCTGCTCCTGTTTACATTATGTCAACTCGGGTCAAGGACAAATCTAATGTTTTTGCATTACAGCACATTCAGCATTCAATATGTCATTGAACGTATATACACTGCTATTCGTGATATCCCGACAAATCGAAGCGCGTTATGCTCCTCATTCGCTGCCAAGTACTACGCTGATCAGAGAGTTTGCGCATTGTCAACTCTGTGTCCTGTCAAATACATTGTAATTGCAGTTTATCATATTATGCACAAGTATTTATTTAAACGTATCTCCGCTGCTATTCGTGGTATGTCGACAAATCTATGCGCGTTATACTCCTCATTTGCCGCCAAATCCAGCGCACCTGCTGCCGTTTACATTATGTCAACTGGGGTCGAGGTCAAATCCAATCGTTTTGCAGTACTGCAAATTCAGGATTCAATATCCCATTTAACGTTTCTACACTGCTATTGGTGATATCTCGTCAATTCGATGCGCGGTATACGGCACACTTGCTGCCAAATGGGGACACTGTGCGCTGTGTCAACCCAGGTCCCTGCCTAACTCATTGTAATTGTAGTTTTGCATATTTAGGCTTAAGTATTCAATTAAACGTATCTCCGGTGCTATTGCTGTTATGCCTACAACTCGATGCGCGTTATACTCCACAGCTCCCGCCAAATACAGCGCACTTGCTCTTGTTTACATTATGTCAACTCGTATCGATGGCAAATGCTATGTTGTTGTAGTACAGCATATACACGATTCAAAATTTCATTGAACGTATTTAAACTGCCATGGTGATATCCCGACAATTCGATGCGCGTGATACTCCACATTCCCTGGCAAATACTACGCAGATCAGCCGTTTTGCGCATTGCCAACTCTGTGTCCTGTCAAATACATTGTAATAGCAGTTTATCATATTAGGCTCAAGTATTTATTTAAACGTATCTCCGCTGCTATTAGTGGTATGTCGACAAATCTATGCGCGTTATACTCCTCATTTGCCGCCAAATACAGCGCACGTGCTCCCGTTTACATTATGTCAACTGCGGTCGAGAACAATTGCAATGTTGTGGCAGTACAGCACAGTCAGGATTCTATATTTCATTGAAATATCTACACTGCTGTTTGTGATATCTCGTCAATTCGATGCGCGGTTTACCGCACAAGTGCTGCCAAATAGAGCGCATATCAGCCACTTTGCGCTGTGTCAACTCAGGTACCTGCCTAATTCATTGTAATTGTATCTTTGCATATTTAGTCTTATGTATTCAATTAAACGTATCTGCGGAGCTATGGGTGGTATGCCTACAATTCGATGCGCGTTATGCTTCACAGTTGCCGCCTAATACAGCGCACCTGCTCCTGTTTACATTATGTCAACTCGGGTCGAGGACATATGCAATGTTTTTGTAGTACAGCATATTCGGGATTCAATATTTCATTGAACGTATATACACTGCTATTGGTGATATCTCGACAATTCGAAGCGCCTTATACTCCTCATTCGCTGCCAAATACAACGCACATCAACCGGTTTGCACAATATCAACTCTATATCCTGTCGAATCCTTTGTATTTGCAGTTTGGCCTATTTGGGCCTAAGTACTCAATTAAACCTATTTTCGCTGTTATTGGTGGTATCTCGACAACTCGATGCGCGTTATACCCGACATTTTCTGCCAAATACAGCGCACGTGCTATTGTTTACATTATGTCAACTCGGGTCGAGTACAAATGCAATGTTTTTGTAGTACTGCATATTCAGGATTCAATACTTCATTGAATGTATCTACACTGCTATTGGTGATATCCCGGCAATTTGAAGCGCGTTTTACTCCTCATTCGCTGCCATATGCTACGCACATCAGAGAGTGTGGGCATTGTTAACTCTGTGTCCCGTCAAATACATTGTAATTGCAGTTTATCATATTAGGCTCAAGTATTTATTTAAACGTATCTCCGCTGCTATTACTGGTATGTCGACAAATCTATGCGCGTTATGCTCCACAGCTGCCGCCAAACAGCGCACATGCTCCTGTTTACATGATGTCAACTGGGGTCGAGGACAAATCCAATGTTGCTGTGGTGTTGCATATTCAGGATTCAGTACTTCATTGAATGTATCTACACTGCCATTGGTGATATCACGACAATTCGATGAGCATGATACTCCACATTTCCTGCCAAATACAGCGCACCTGCTCCTGTTTACATTATGTCAACTCGGGTCGAGGACAAATGCAATGTTGCTGTAGTGTTGCATATTCAGGATTCAGTAGTTCATTGAATGTATCTCCAATTCTATTGCTGATATCACGACAATTCGATGCGTCTGATACTCCACATCCCCAGCCAAATACAGCGCACCTGCTCCTGTTTACATTATGTCAAATCGGGTCGAGAACAAATGCAATGTTTTTGCAGTACAGCATATTCAGGATTCAATATTTCATTGAAAGTAAATACACTGCTA
The DNA here is from genome assembly GCA_911387925.2 of Bombus hypnorum. Classification (NCBI taxonomy): domain Eukaryota; kingdom Metazoa; phylum Arthropoda; class Insecta; order Hymenoptera; family Apidae; genus Bombus; species Bombus hypnorum. The sequence goes on along the minus strand of CAJVQY020000009.1, from coordinate 1,882,124 downwards.
TTGGTGATATCCCGACAAATTCGATGGGCGTGATACTCCACATTCCCTGTCAAATACAGCGATCCCGCTCCTGTTTACATTATGTCAACTCGGGTCGAGGACAAATGCAATGTTGCTGTAGTGTTGCATATTCAGGATTCAGTACTTCATTGAATGTATCTACACTGCTATTGGTCATATCACGACAATTCGATGCGCGTGTTACTCCACATTCCCTGCCCAATGCAGCGCACCTGCTCTTGTTTACATTGTGTCAACTGTGTTCGAGGACAAATGCATTGTTTTTGCAGTACAGCACATTCAGGATTCAATATTTCATTGAACGGATCTACACTACTATTTGTGATATCTCGTCAATTCGATGCGCGGTATACCGCACAGTTGCTGCCAAATAGAGCGCAAATCAGCCACTTTGCGCTATGTCAACTCAGGTCCCTGCCTAACTCATTGTAATTGTAGTTTTGCATATTCAGGCTCAAGTATTCAATAAAACGTATCTCCGATGCTATTGGTGGTATGCCTACAATTCGATGCGCGTTACACTCCACAGTTGCCGCCAAATACAGCGCACCTGCTCTTGTTTACATTGTGTCAACTTGGGTCGAGGACAAATGCAATGTTGCTGCAGTACAGCATATGCAGGATTCAATATTTCATTGAACGTATATACACTGCTATTCGTCATAACCCGACAGTTCGATGCGAGTTGTACTCCACATTCCCTGCCAAGTACTACGTTCATCAGAGAGTTTGCGCATTGTCAACTCTGTGTCCTGACAAGAACATTGTAATTGCAGATTATCATATTAGGCTCAAGTATTTATTTAAACGTATCTACGCTGCTATTCGTGGTATGTCGACAAATCTGTGCGCGCTATACTCCTCTTTTGCCGCCAAATACAGCGCACCTGCTCCTGTTTACATTGTATCAACTGTGGTCGAGGACAAATGCATTGTTTTTGCAGTACAATATATTCAGGAATCAATATATCATTGAACGGATCTACACTGCTATTTGTGATATCTCATCAATTCGATGCGCGGTATGCCGCACAGTTGCTGCCAAATAGAGCGCAAATCAGCCACTTTGCGATATGTAAACTGAGGTCCGTGCCTAATTCATTGTAATTGTATTTTTGCATATTTAGGCATATGTATTCAAATTAAACGTATCTCCGGTGCTATAGGTGGTATGCCTACAATTCGATGCGCGTTATGCTCCACAGCTGCCGCCAAACAGCGCACATGCTACTGTTTACATTACATCAACTCGGGTCGAGGACAAATCCAATGTTTTGGCAGTACGGGATATTCAGGATTCAATATTTCATTGATCGTAAATACACTGTTATTCCTGATATCCCGATAATTCGAAGAGAGTTATACTCCACATTCCCTGCCAAACACAGCGCACCTGCTCCTGTTTACATTATGTCAACTCACGTCGAGGACAAATGCAATGTTGCTGTAGTACAGCATATTCAGGATTCAATATTGCCTTGAACGTATATACTGCTATTCCTGATATCCCGATAATTCGAAGAGAGTTATACTCCACATTCCCTGCCAAACACAACGCACCTGCTCCTGTTTACATTATGTCAACTCACGTCGAGGACAAATGCAATGTTGCTGCAGTACAGCATATTCAGGATTCAATATTGCCTTGAACGTATATACTGCTATTCCTGATATCCCGATAATTCGAAGAGAGTTATACTCCACATTCCCTGTCAAATACAGCGATCCCGCTCCTGTTTACATTATGTCAACTCCGGTCGAGGACAAATGCAATGTTGCTGTAGTGTTGCATATTCAGGATTTAGTACTTCATTGAATGTATCTACACTGCTATTGGTCATATCACGACAATTCGATGCGCGTGTTACTCCACATTCCCTGCCGAATACAGCGCACCTGCTCTTGTTTACATTGTGTCAACTGTGTTCGAGGACAAATGCATTGTTTTTGCAGTACAGCACATTCAGGATTCAATATTTCATTGAACGGATCTACACTGCTATTTGTGATATCTCGTCAATTCGATGCGCGGTATACCGCACAGTTGCTGCCAAATAGAGCGCAAATCAGCCACTTTGCGCTATGTCAACTCAGGTCCGTGCCTAATTCATTGTAATTGTATTTTTGCATATTTTGGCATATGTATTCAAATTAAACGTATCTCCGGTGCTATAGGTGGTATGCCTACAATTCGATGCGCGTTATGCTCCACAGCTGCCGCCAAACAGCGCACCTGTTACTGTTTACATTACATCAACTCGGGACGAGGACAAATCCAATGTTTTGGCAGTACGGGATATTCAGGATTCAATATGTCATTGAATGTATCTACACTGCTATTCCTGATATCCCGATAATTCGAAGAGAGTTATACTCCACATTCCCTGCCAAACACAGCGCACCTGCTCCTGTTTACATTATGTCAACTCACGTCGAGAACAAATGCAATGTTGCTGCAGTACAGCATATTCAGGATTCAATATTGCCTTGAACGTATATACTGCTATTCCTGATATCCCGATAATTCGAAGAGAGTTATACTCCACATTCCCTGTCAAATACAGCGATCCCGCTCCTGTTTACATTATGTCAACTCCGGTCGAGGACAAATGCAATGTTGCTGTAGTGTTGCATATTCAGGATTCAGTACTTCATTGAATGTATCTACACTGCTATTGGTCATATCACGACAATTCGATGCGCGTGTTACTCCACATTCCCTGCCGAATACAGCGCACCTGCTCTTGTTTACATTCTGTCAACTGTGTTCGAGGACAAATGCATTGTTTTTGCAGTACAGCACATTCAGGATTCAATATTTCATTGAACGGATCTACACTGCTATTTGTGATATCTCGTCAATTCGATGCGCGGTATACCGCACAGTTGCTGCCAAATAGAGCGCAAATCAGCCACTTTGCGCTATGTCAACTCAGGTCCGTGCCTAATTCATTGTAATTGTATTTTTGCATATTTTGGCATATGTATTCAAATTAAACGTATCTCCGGTGCTATAGGTGGTATGCCTACAATTCGATGCGCGTTATGCTCCACAGCTGCCGCCAAACAGCGCACCTGCTACTGTTTACATTACATCAACTCGGGACGAGGACAAATCCAATGTTTTGGCAGTACGGGATATTCAGGATTCAATATGTCATTGAATGTATCTACACTGCTATTCCTGATATCCCGATAATTCGAAGAGAGTTATACTCCACATTCTCTGCCAAACACAGCGCACCTGCTCCTGTTTACATTATGTCAACTCACGTCGAGGACAAATGCAATGTTGCTGCAGTACAGCATATTCAGGATTCAATATTGCCTTGAACGTATATACTGCTATTCCTGATATCCCGATAATTCGAAGAGAGTTATACTCCACATTCCCTGTCAAATACAGCGATCCGGCTCCTGTTTACATTATGTCAACTCCGGTCGAGGACAAATGCAATGTTGCTGTAGGGTTGCATATTCAGGATTCAGTACTTCATTGAATGTATCTACACTGCTATTGGTCATATCACGACAATTCGATGCGCGTGTTACTCCACATTCCCTGCCGAATACAGCGCACCTGCTCTTGTGTACATTGTGTCAACTGTGTTCGAGGACAAATGCATTGTTTTTGCAGTACAGCACATTCAGGATTCAATATTTCATTGAACGGATCTACACTGCTATTTGTGATATCTCGTCAATTCGATGCGCGGTATACCGCACAGTTGCTGCCAAATAGAGCGCAAATCAGCCACTTTGCGCTATGTCAACTCAGGTCCGTGCCTAATTCATTGTAATTGTATTTTTGCATATTTTGGCATATGTATTCAAATTAAACGTATCTCCGGTGCTATAGGTGGTATGCCTACAATTCGATGCGCGTTATGCTCCACAGCTGCCGCCAAACAGCGCACATGCTACTGTTTACATTACATCAACTCGGGACGAGGACAAATCCAATGTTTTGGCAGTACGGGATATTCAGGATTCAATATTTCATTGATCGTAAATACAGTGCTATTCCTGATATCCCGATAATTCGTGGAGAGTTATACTCCACATTCCCTGCCAAACACAGCGCACCTGCTCCTGTTTACATTATGTCAACTCGCGTCGAGGACAAATGCAATGTTGCTGCAGTACAGCATATTCAGGATTCAATATTGCCTTGAACGTATATACTGCTATTCCTGATATCCCGATAATTCGAAAAGAGTTATACTCCACATTCCCTGCCAAACACAGCGCACCTGCTCCTGTTTACATTATGTCAACTCGGGTCAAGGACAAATCTATTGTTTTTGCAGTACAGCACATTCAGCATTCAATATGTCATTGAACGTATATACACTGCTATTCGTGATATCCCGACAAATCGAAGCGCGTTATGCTCCTCATTCGCTGCCAAGTACTACGCTGATCAGAGAGTTTGCGCATTGTCAACTCTGTGTCCTGTCAAATATATTGTAATTGCAGTTTATCATATTAGGCTCAAGTATTTATTTAAACGTATCTCCGTTGCTATTCGTGGTATGTCGACAAATCTATGCGCGTTATACTCCTCATTTGCCGCCAAATACAGCGCACGTGCTCCCGTTTACATTATGTCAACTGGGGTCGAGGACAATTGCAATGTTGTGGCAGTACAGCACAGTCAGGATTCAATATTTCATTGAACGGATCCACATTGCTATTTGTGATATCTCGTCAATTCGATGCGCGGTATATCGCACTGTTGCTGCCAAATAGAGCGCAAACCAGCCACTTTGCGCTATGTCAACTCAGGTCCCTGCCTAATTCATTGTAATTGTATTTTTGCATACTTAGGCTTATGTATTCAAATTAAACGTATCTCCGATGCTATTGGTGTTATGCCTACAACTCGTTGCGCGTTATACTCCACAGTCCCGCCAAATACAGCGCACGTGCTCTTGTTTACATTATGTCAACTCGGGTCGAGGACAAATGGAATGTTGTTGCAGTACTGCATATCCAGCATTCAATATTTCATTGAACGTATATACACTGCTACTGGAGATATTTCGTCAATTCCATGCGTCTTGTACTCCACATTCCCTGCCAAATACAGCGCACCTGCTCGTGTTTACATTATGTCAACTCGGATCGAGGACAAATGCAATCTTTTTGCAGAACAGCATATTCAGGATTCAATATTTGATTGAACGTAAATACACTGCAATTGGTGATATCCCGACAATTCGATGCGCGTTATACTCCTCATTTGCCGCCAAATACAGCGTACCTGCTCCTCTTCACATTATGTCAACTCGGGTCGAGGACAAATGCAATGTTGTGGCAGTACAGCACAGTCAGGATTCAATATTTCATTGAACGGATCCACATTGCTATTTGTGATATCTCGTCAGTTCGATGCGCGCTATATCGCACAGTTGCTGCCAAATAGAGCGCAAACCAGCCACTTTGCGCTATGTCAACTCAGGTCCCTGCCTAATTCATTGTAATTGTATTTTTGCATACTTAGGCTTATGTATTCAAATTAAACGTATCTCCGATGCTATTGGTGTTATGCCTACAACTCGATGCGCGTTATACTCCACAGTTCCCGCCAAATACAGCGCACGTGCTCTTGTTTACATTATGTCAACTCGGGTCGAGGACAAATGGAATGTTGTTGCAGTACTGCATATCCAGCATTCAATATTTCATTGAACGTATCTACACTGCTACTGGAGATATTTCGTCAATTCCATGCGTCTTGTACTCCACATTTCCTGCCAAATACAGCGCACCTGCTCCTGTTTACATTATGTCAACTCGGGTCGGGGACAAATGCAATCTTTTTGCAGAACAGCATATTCAGGATTCAATATTTGATTGAACGTAAATACACTGCTATTGGTGATATCCCGACAATTCGATGCGCGTTATACTCCTCATTTGCCGCCAAATACAGCGCACCTGCTCCCGTTTACATTATGTCAACTCGGGTCGAGGGCGAATGGAATGTTGTTGCAGTACTGAATATCCAGCATTCAATATTTCATTGAACGTATCTACACTGCTACTGGAGATATTTCGTCAATTCCATGCGTCTTGTACTCCACATTTCCTGCCAAATACAGCGCACCTGCTCCTGTTTACATTATGTCAACTCGGGTCGAGGACAAATGCAATGTTGTTGCAGTACAGCACAAACAGAATTCAAAATTTCATTGAACGTATATACACTGCTATTGGTGATATCCCGACAATTCCATACGCGTGATACTCCACATTCCCTGCCAAATACAGCGCACCTGCTCGTGTTTACATTATGTCAACTCGGATCGAGGACAAATGCAATCTTTTTGCAGTACTGGATATGCAGTATTCAATATTTCATCGAACGTATATGCACTGCTATTGGTGATATCCCGACAATTCCATGCGCGTGACACTCCACATTCCCTGCCAAATACAGCGCACCTGCTCGTGTTTACATTATGTCAACTCGGATCGAGGACAAATGCAATGTTGCTGCAGTACAGCATATTCAGGATTCAACATTTCATTGAACGTATATACACTGCTATTCGTGATATCCCGACAATTCGAAGCGCGTCATACTCCTCATTCGCTGCCAAATACTAAGCACATCAGAGAGTTTGCGCATTGTCAACTCTGTTTCCTGTCAAATAAATTGTATTTGCTGTTTATCATGTTAGGCTCAAGTATTTAGTTAAACGTATCTCCGCTGCTATTCGTGGTATGTCGACAAATCTATGCGCGTTATACTCCACAGTTGCCGCCAAACAGCGCACCTGCTCCTGTTTACATTATGTCATTCGGGTCGAGGACAAATGCATTGTTTTGGCAGTACATCATATACCGGATTCAATACTTGATTGAACGTACATACACTGCCATTGGTGATATCCCGACAATTCGATGCGCGTGATACTCCACATTACCTGCCAAATACGGCGCACCTACTCCTGTTTACATTATGTCAACACGGATCGAGGACAAATGCAATGTTGTTGCAGTACAGTATATACAGAATTCAAAATTTCATTGAACGTATATACACTGCTATTGGTGATATCCCGACAATTCCATGCGCGTCATACACCACATTCCCTGCCAAAGACAGCGCACCTGCTCGTGTTTACATTATGTCAACTCGGATCGAGGACAAATGCATTGTTTTTGCAGTACAGCACATACGGGATTCAGTACTTCATTCAACGTATATACACTGCTATTGGCAATATCACGACAAATCGATGCGCGTGATACTCCACATTCCCTGCCAAATACAGCGCACGTGCTCTTGTTTAAATTATGCCAACTCGGGTCGAGGACAAATGCAATTTTTTGCCGTACTGCATATCCAGGATTCAATACTTCATTGAACGTAAATACACTGCTATTGGTGATATCCCGACAATTCCATGCGCGTGATACTCCACATTCCCTGCTAAATACAGCGCACTTGCTCGTGTTTACATTATGTCAACTCGGATAGAGGACAAATGCAATGCTGTTGCAGTACAGCATATACAGGATTCACTATTCCATTGAACGTATATACACTGCTATTCGTCATAGGCCCACAATTCGAAGCGCGTTATACTCCTCATTCGCTGCCAAATACTAAGCACATCAGAAAGTTTGCGCATTGTCAACTGTGTTTCCTGTCAAATAAATTGTATTTGCTGTTTATCATGTTAGGCTCAAGTATTTAGTTAAACGTATCTCCGCTGCTATTCGTGGTATGTCGACAAATCTATGCGCGTTATACTCCTCATTTGCTGCCAAATACAGCGCACCTGCTCCTGTTTGCATTATGTCAACTCGGGTCGAGGACAATTGCAATGTTGTTGTAGTACTGCATATTCAGGATTCAATATTTCATTGAACGTATATACACTGCCATGGTAATATCCCGACAATTCGATGCGCATGAAACACCACATTTTCTGCCAAATACAGTGCACCTGCTCCTGTTTACATTATGTCAACTCGTTTCCAGGACAATTGCAATGTTTGTGCAGTACAGCACATTCAGGATTCAATATTTCATTGAACGGATCTACACTGCTATTGGTGATATCCCGACAATGTGAAGCGCGTTATACTCCTCATTCTCTGCCAAATACTACGCACATCAGAGTGTTTGCGCATTGTCAACTCTGTGTCCAGTCAAATACATTGTAATTGGAGTTTATCATATTAGGCACAAGTATTTATTTAAACGTATCTCCGCTGCTATTCGTGGTATGTCGACAAATCTATGCGCGTTATACTCCACAGTTGCCGCCAAACAGCGCACCTGCTCCTGTTTACATTATGTCAACTCGGGTCGAGGGCAAATGGAATGTTGTTGCAGTACTGCATATCCAGCATTCAATATTTCATTGGACGTATGTACACTGCTACTGGAGATATTTCGTCAATTCCATGCGTCTTGTACTCCACATTTCCTGCCAAATACAGCGCACCTGCTCCTGTTTACATTATGTCCACTCGGGTCGAGGACAAATGCAATGTTGTTGCAGTACAGCACAAACAGGATTCAATACTTCACTGAGCATATATACACTGCTATTCGTGATATCCCGACAATTCAATGCGCGCTATGCTCCACAGTTGCAACCAAACAGCGGACCTGCTCCTGTTTACATTATGTCAACTCGGGTCGAAGACAAAGGCAATGTTCTTGTAGTACTGCATACTCAGGATTCAATACTTCATTGAACGTATCTACACTACTATTGGAGATATTTCGTCAATTCCATGAGCGTTATACTCCACAGCTGCCTCCAAACAGCGGGCCAGCTCTTGTTTACATTGTGTCAACTGTTTTCGAGGACAACTGCATTATTGTTGCAGTACAGCATAATCAGGATTCAATATTTCATGGAACGTATATACACTGCTATTCGTGATATCCCGACAATTCGATGCGCGTTATACTCCTCATTCGCTGCCAAATACTACGCAGATCGGCCGGATTGCGCATTGTCAACTCTGTGTCCTGTCAAATACATTGTAATTGCAGTTTATCATATTAGGCTCAAGTATTTATTTAATCGTGTCTCTGCTGCTATTTGTGGTATGTCCACAAATCCATGCGCGTTATACTCCTCATATGCCGCCATATACAGCGCACCTGCTCTTGTTTACATTGTGTCAACTGTGGTCGAGGACAAATGCATTGTTTTTGCAGTACAGCACATACGGGATTCAGTACTTCATTCAACGTATATACACTGCTATTGGCGATATCACGACAAATCGATGCGCGTGATACTCCACATTCCCTGCCAAATACAGCGCACCTGCTCCTGTTTACATTATGTCAACTCGGATCGAGGACAAATGCAATGTTGTTGCAGTACAGTATATACAGAATTCAAAATTTCATTGAACGTATATACACTGCTATTGGTGATATCCCGACAATTCCATGCGCGTGATACTCCACATTCCCTGCCAAATACAGCGCACCTGCTCGTGTTTACATTATGTCAACTCGGATCGAGGACAAATGCAATCTTTTTGCAGTACTGGATATGCAGTATTCAATATTTCATCGAACGTATATACACTGCTATTGGTGATATCCCGACAATTCGATGCGCGTTATACTCCACATTACCTGCCAAATACAGCGTACCTGCTCCTGTTTAGATTGTGTCAACACGGGTCGAGGACAAATGCAATGTTGCTGCAGTACAGCATATTCAGGATTCAACATTTCATTGAACGTATATACACTGCTATTCGTGATATCCCGACAATTCGAAGCGCGTCATACTCCTCATTCGCTGCCAAATACTAAGCACATCAGAGAGTTTGCGCATTGTCAACTCTGTTTCCTGTCAAATAAATTGTATTTGCTGTTTATCATGTTAGGCTCAAGTATTTAGTTAAACGTATCTCCGCTGCTATTCGTGGTATGTCGACAAATCTATGCGCGTTATACTCCACATTTGCCGCCAAACAGCGCACCTGCTCCTGTTTACATTATGTCATTCGGGTCGAGGACAAATGCATTGTTTTGGCAGTACATCATATACCGGATTCAATACTTGATTGAACGTACATACACTGCCATTGGTGATATTCCGACAATTCGATGCGCGTGATACTCCACATTACCTGCCAAATACGGCGCACCTACTCCTGTTTACATTATGTCAACACGGATCGAGGACAAATGCAATGTTGTTGCAGTACAGTATATACAGAATTCAAAATTTCATTGAACGTATATACACTGCTATTGGTGATATCCCGACAATTCCATGCGCGTGATACACCACATTCCCTGCCAAATACAGCGCACGTGCTCTTGTTTAAATTATGCCAACTCGGGTCGAGGACAAATGCAATTTTTTGCCGTACTGCATATCCAGGATTCAATACTTCATTGAACGTAAATACACTGCTATTGGTGATATCCCGACAACTCCATGCGCGTGATACTCCACATTCCCTGCCAAATACAGCGCACTTGCTCGTGTTTACATTATGTCAACTCGGATAGAGGACAAATGCAATGCTGTTGCAGTACAGCATATACAGGATCCACTATTCCATTGAACGTATATACACTGCTATTCGTCATAGGCCCACAATTCGAAGCGCGTTATACTCCTCATTCGCTGCCAAATACTAAGCACATCAGAGAGTTTGCGCATTGTCAACTGTGTTTCCTGTCAAATAAATTGTATTTGCTGTTTATCATGTTAGGCTCAAGTATTTAGGTAAACGTATCTCCGCTGCTATTCGTGGTATGTCGACAAATCTATGCGCGTTATACTCCACAGTTGCCGCCAAACAGCGCACCTGCTCCTGTTTACATTATGTCATTCGGGTCGAGGACAAATGCATTGTTTTGGCAGTACATCATATACCGGATTCAATACTTCATTGAACGTACATACACTGCCATTGGTGATATCCCGACAATTCGATGCGCGTGATACTCCACATTACCTGTCAAATACGGCGCACCTACTCCTGTTTATTATGTCAACACGGATCGAGGACAAATGCAATGTTGCTGCAGTACAGCATATACAGGATTCAATATTTCATTGAACGTATATACACTGCCATGGTGATATCCCAACAATTCGATTCGCATGATACTCCACATTTCCTGCCAAATACAGCGCACCTGCCCTTGTTTACATTGTGTCAACTATGGTCGAGGACATATGCATTGTTTTTGCAGTACAGCACATACGGGATTCAGTACTTCATTCAACGTATATACACTGCCATGGTGATATCCCGACAATTCGATGCGCATGATACTCCACATTCCCTGCCAAATACAGCGCACGTGCTCTTGTTTAAATTATGCCAACTCGGGTCGAGGACAAATGCAAAGTTTTTGCCGTACTGCATATCCAGGATTCAATACTTCATTGAACGTAAATACACAGCCATGGTGATATCCCGACAATTCGATGCGCATGATACTCCACATTCCCTGCCAAATACAGCGCACGTGCTCTTGTTTAAATTATGCCAACTCGGGTCGAGGACAACTGCAATGTTGTTGCAGTACAGCATATTCAGAATTCAATATTTCATTGAATGGCTCTACACTGCTATTGGTGACATCTCGTCAATTCGATGCGCCGTATACCGCACAGATGCTGCCAAATTGAGCGCAAATGAGCCACTTTGCGCTAAGTCAACTCAGGACCCTGACTAATTCATTGTAACTGTAGTTTTGCATATTTAGGCTTTTTTATTCAATTAAACGTATCCCCGGTGCTATTGGTGGTATGCCTACCATTCAATGCGCGCTATGCTCCACAGTTGCAACCAAACAGCGGACCTGCTCCTGTTTACATTATGTCAACTCGGGTCGAGGGCAAATGGAATGTTGTTGCAGTACTGCATATCCAGCATTCAATATTTCATTGAACGTATCTACACTGCTACTGGAGATATTTCGTCAATTCCATGCGTCTTGCACTCCACATTTCCTGCCAAATACTGCGCACCTGCTCCTGTTTACATTATGTCAACTCGGGTCGAGGACAAATGCAATGTTGTTGCAGTACAGCACAAACAGGATTCAATACTTCACTGAGCATATATACACTGCTCTTGGTGATATCCCGACAATCCGATGCGCGTGATACTCCACATTACCTGTCAAATACGGCGCACCTACTCCTGTTTACATTATGTCAACTCGTTTCGAGGACAAATGCAATGTTGCTGCAGTACAGCATATTCAGGATTCAACATTTCATTGAACGTATATACACTGCTATTCGTGATATCCCGACAATTCGATTCGCATGATACTCCACATTTCCTGCCAAATACAGCGCACCTGCCCTTGTTTACATTGTGTCAACTGTGGTCGAGGACATATGCATTGTTTTTGCAGTACAGCACATACAGGATTCAGTACTTCATTCAACGTATATACACTGCCATGGTGATATCCCGACAATTCGATGCGCATGATACTCCACATTCCCTGCCAAATACAGCGCACGTGCTCTTGTTTAAATTATGCCAACTCGGGTCGAGGACAAATGCAATGTTTTTGCCGTACTGCATATCCAGGATTCAATATTTCATTGAAAGGCTCTACACTGCTATTGGTGACATCTCGTCAATTCGATGCGCCGTATACCGCACAGATGCTGCCAAATTGAGCGCAAATGAGCCACTTTGCGCTATGTCAACTCAGGACCCTCACTAATTCATTGTAACTGTAGTTTTGCATATTTAGGCTTTTTTATTCAATTAAACGTATCCCCGGTGCTATTGGTGGTATGCCTACCATTCATTGCGCGCTATGCTCCACAGTTGCAACCCAACAGCGGACCTGCTCCTGTTTACATTATGTCAACTCGGGTCGAGGGCAAATGGAATGTTGTTGCAGTACTGCATATCCAGCATTCAATATTTCATTGAACGTATCTACACTGCTACTGGAGATATTTCGTCAATTCCATGCGTCTTGCACTCCACATTTCCTGCCAAATACTGCGCACCTGCTCCTGTTTACATTATGTCAACTCGGGTCGAGGACAGCTGCAATGTTGTTGCAGTACAGCATATTCAGGATTCAATATTTCATTGAAAGGCTCTACACTGCTATTGGTGATATCTCGTCAATTCGATGCGCGGTATACCGCACAGATGCTGCCAAATTGAGCGCAAATCAGCCACTTTGCGGTATGTCAACTCAGGACCCTGACTAATTCCTTGTAACTGTAGTTTTGCATATTTAGGCTTTTTTATTCAATTAAACGTATCCCCGGTGCTATTGGTGGTATGCCTACCATTCAATGCGCGCTATGCTCCACAGTTGCAACCAAACAGCGGACCTGCTCCTGTTTCCATTATGTCAACTCGGGTCGAGGGCAAATGGAATGTTGTTGCAGTACTGCATATCCAGCATTCAATATTTCATTGGACGTATCTACACTGCTACTGGAGATATTTCGTCAATTCCATGCGTCTTGTACTGGACATTTCCTGCCAAATACAGCGCACCTGCTCCTGTTTACATTATGTCAACTCGGGTCGAGGACAAATGCAATGTTGTTGCAGTACAGCACAAACAGGATTCAATACTTCACTGAGCATATATACACTGCTATTCGTGATATCCCGACAATTCGAAGCGCGTTATTCTCCACATTTCCAGCCAAATACGGCGCATCTGCTCCTGTTTACATTATATCAACTGCTGTCGAAGACAAAGGCAATGTTCTTGTAGTACTGCATACTCAGGATTCAATACTTCATTGAACGTATCTACACTACTATTGGAGATATTTCGTCAATTCCATGAGCGTTATACTCCACAGCTGCCGCCAAACAGCGGGCCAGCTCTTGTTTACATTGTGTCAACTGTTTTCGAGGACAACTGCATTATTGTTGCAGTACAGCATAATCAGGATTCAATATTTCATGGAACGTATATACACTGCTATTCGTGATATCCCGACAATTCGATGCGCGTTATACTCCTCATTCGCTGCCAAATACTACGCAGATCGGCCGGATTGCGCATTGTCAACTCTGTGTCCTGTCAAATACATTGTAATTGCAGTTTATCATATTAGGCTCAAGTATTTATTTAATCGTGTCTCTGCTGCTATTTGTGGTATGTCCACAAATCCATGCGCGTTATACTCCTCATATGCCGCCATATACAGCGCACCTGCTCTTGTTTACATTGTGTCAACTGTGGTCGAGGACAAATGCATTGTTTTTGCAGTACAGCACATACGGTATTCAGTACTTCATTCAACGGATATACACTGCTATTGGCGATATCACGACAAATCGATGCGCGTGATACTCCACATTCCCTGCCAAATACAGCGCACCTGCTCCTGTTTACATTATGTCAACTCGGATCGAGGACAAATGCAATGTTGTTGCAGTACAGTATATACAGAATTCAAAATTTCATTGAACGTATATACACTGCTATTGGTGATATCCCGACAATTCCATGCGCGTGATACTCCACATTCCCTGCCAAATACAGCGCACCTGCTCGTGTTTACATTATGTCAACTCGGATCGAGGACAAATGCAATCTTTTTGCAGTACTGGATATGCAGTATTCAATATTTCATCGAACGTATATGCACTGCTATTGGTGATATCCCGACAATTCGATGCGCGTTATACTCCACATTACCTGCCAAATACAGCGTACCTGCTCCTCTTCACATTATGTCAACACGGGTCGAGGACAAATGCAATGTTGCTGCAGTACAGCATATTCAGGATTCAACGTTTCATTGAACGTATATACACTGCTATTCGTGATATCCCGACAATTCGAAGCGCGTCATACTCCTCATTCGCTGCCAAATACTAAGGACATCAGAGAGTTTGCGCATTGTCAACTCTGTTTCCTGTCAAATAAATTGTATTTGCTGTTTATCATGTTAGGCTCAAGTATTTAGTTAAACGTATCTCCGCTGCTATTCGTGGTATGTCGACAAATCTATGCGCGTTATACTCCACAGTTGCCGCCAAACAGCGCACCTGCTCCTGTTTACATTATGTCATTCGGGTCGAGGACAAATGCATTGTTTTGGCAGTACATCATATGCCGGATTCAATACTTGATTGAACGTACATACACTGCCATTGGTGATATCCCGACAATTCGATGCGCGTGATACTCCACATTACCTGCCAAATACGGCGCACCTACTCCTGTTTACATTATGTCAACACGGATCGAGGACAAATGCAATGTTGTTGCAGTACAGTATATACAGAATTCAAAATTTCATTGAACGTATATACACTGCTATTGGTGATATCCCGACAATTCCATGCGCGTGATACACCACATTCCCTGCCAAATACAGCGCACCTGCTCGTGTTTACATTATGTCAACTCGGATCGAGGACAAATGCATTGTTTTTGCAGTACAGCACATACGGGATTCAGTACTTCATTCAACGTATATACACTGCTATTGGCAATATCACGACAAATCGATGCGCGTGATACTCCACATTCCCTGCCAAATACAGCGCACGTGCTCTTGTTTAAATTATGCCAACTCGGGTCGAGGACAAATGCAATTTTTTGCCGTACTGCATATCCAGGATTCAATACTTCATTGAACGTAAATACACTGCTATTGGTGATATCCCGACAATTCCATGCGCGTGATACTCCACATTCCCTGCCAAATACAGCGCACTTGCTCGTGTTTACATTATGTCAACTCGGATAGAGGACAAATGCAATGCTGTTGCAGTACAGCATATACAGGATCCACTATTCCATTGAACGTATATACACTGCTATTCGTCATAGGCCCACAATTCGAAGCGCGTTATACTCCTCATTCGCTGCCAAATACTAAGCACATCAGAGAGTTTGCGCATTGTCAACTGTGTTTCCTGTCAAATAAATTGTATTTGCTGTTTATCATGTTAGGCTCAAGTATTTAGGTAAACGTATCTCCGCTGCTATTCGTGGTATGTCGACAAATCTATGCGCGTTATACTCCACAGTTGCCGCCAAACAGCGCACCTGCTCCTGTTTACATTATGTCATTCGGGTCGAGGACAAATGCATTGTTTTGGCAGTACATCATATACCGGATTCAATACTTCATTGAACGTACATACACTGCCATTGGTGATATCCCGACAATTCGATGCGCGTGATACTCCACATTACCTGTCAAATACGGCGCACCTACTCCTGTTTACATTATGTCAACACGGATCGAGGACTAATGCAATGTTGTTGCAGTACAGCATATACAGGATTCAATATTTCATTGAACGTATATACACTGCCATGGTGATATCCCGACAATTCGATTCGCATGATACTCCACATTTCCTGCCAAATACAGCGCACCTGCCCTTGTTTACATTGTGTCAACTGTGGTCGAGGACATATGCATTGTTTTTGCAGTACAGCACATACGGGATTCAGTACTTCATTCAACGTATATACACTGCCATGGTGATATCCCGACAATTCGATGCGCATGATACTCCACATTCCCTGCCAAATACAGCGCACGTGCTCTTGTTTAAATTATGCCAACTCGGGTCGAGGACAAATGCAATGTTTTTGCCGTACTGCATATCCAGGATTCAATACTTCATTGAACGTAAATACACAGCCATGGTGATATCCCGACAATTCGATGCGCATGATACTCCACATTCCCTGCCAAATACAGCGCACGTGCTCTTGTTTAAATTATGCCAACTCGGGTCGAGGACAACTGCAATGTTGTTGCAGTACAGCATATTCAGAATTCAATATTTCATTGAAAGGCTCTACACTGCTATTGGTGACATCTCGTCAATTCGATGCGCCGTATACCGCACAGATGCTGCCAAATTGAGCGCAAATGAGCCACTTTGCGCTATGTCAACTCAGGACCCTGACTAATTCATTGTAACTGTAGTTTTGCATATTTAGGCTTTTTTATTCAATTAAACGTATCCCCGGTGCTATTGGTGGTATGCCTACCATTCAATGCGCGCTATGCTCCACAGTTGCAACCAAACAGCGGGCCTGCTCCTGTTTACATTATGTCAACTCGGGTCGAGGGCAAATGGAATGTTGTTGCAGTACTGCATATCCAGCATTCAATATTTCATTGAACGTATCTACACTGCTACTGGAGATATTTCGTCAATTCCATGCGTCTTGCACTCCACATTTCCTGCCAAATACTGCGCACCTGCTCCTGTTTACATTATGTCAACTCGGGTCGAGGACAAATGCAATGTTGTTGCAGTACAGCACAAACAGGATTCAATACTTCACTGAGCATATATACACTGCTCTTGGTGATATCCCGACAATCCGATGCGCGTGATACTCCACATTACCTGTCAAATACGGCGCACCTACTCCTGTTTACATTATGTCAACTCGTTTCGAGGACAAATGCAATGTTGCTGCAGTACAGCATATTCAGGATTCAACATTTCATTGAACGTATATACACTGCTATTCGTGATATCCCGACAATTCGATTCGCATGATACTCCACATTTCCTGCCAAATACAGCGCACCTGCCCTTGTTTACATTGTGCCAACTGTTTTCGAGGTCAAATGAAATGTTGTTGCTGTACAGCATATACAGGATTCAATATTTCATTGAACGTATATACACTGCCATGGTGATATCCCGACAATTCGATGCGCGTTATACTCCTCATTCGCTGCCAAATACTACGCAGATCGGCCGGATTGCGCATTGTCAACTCTGTGTCCTGTCAAATACATTGTAATTGCAGTTTATCATATTAGGCTCAAGTATTTATTTAATCGTGTCTCTGCTGCTATTTTTGGTATGTCCACAAATCCATGCGCGTTATACTCCTCATATGCCGCCAAATACAGCGCACCTGCTCTTGTTTACATTGTGTCAACTGTGGTCGAGGACAAATGCATTGTTTTTGCAGTACAGCACATACGGGATTCAGTACTTCATTGAACGTATATACACTGCTATTCGTGATATCCCGACAATTCGATGCGCGTTATACTCCTCACTCGCTGCCAAATACTACGCAGATCAGCCGGATTGCGCATTGTCAACTCTGTGTCCTGTCAAATACATTGTAAGTGCAGTTTATCATATTAGGCACAAGTATTTATTTAAACGTATCTCCGCTGCTATTCGTGGTATGTCGACAAATCTATGCGCGTTATACTCCACAGTTGCCGCCAAACAGCGCACCTGCTCCTGTTTACATTATGTCAACTCGGGTCGAGGGCAAATGGAATGTTGTTGCAGTACTGCATATCCAGCATTCAATATTTCATTGGACGTATCTACACTGCTACTGGAGATATTTCGTCAATTCCATGCGTCTTGTACTCCACATTTCCTGCCAAATACAGCGCACCTGCTCGTGTTTACATTATGTCAACTCGGGTCGAGGACAAATGCAATGTTGTTGCAGTACGGCACAAACAGGATTCAATACTTCACTGAGCATATATACACTGCTATTCGTGATATCCCGACAATTCGAAGCGCGTTATTCTCCACATTTCCAGCCAAATACGGCGCATCTGCTCCTGTTTACATTATATCAACTGCTGTCGAAGACAAAGGCAATGTTCTTGTAGTACTGCATACTCAGGATTCAATACTTCATTGAACGTATCTACACTACTATTGGAGATATTTCGTCAATTCCATGAGCGTTATACTCCACAGCTGCCGCCAAACGGCGGGCCAGCTCTTGTTTACATTGTGTCAACTGTTTTCGAGGACAACTGCATTATTGTTGCAGTACAGCATAATCAGGACTCAATATTTCATGGAACGTATATACACTGCTATTCGTGATATCCCGACAATTCGATGCGCGTTATACTCCTCATTCGCTGCCAAATACTACGCAGATCGGCCGGATTGCGCATTGTCAACTCTGTGTCCTGTCAAATACATTGTAATTGCAGTTTATCATATTAGGCTCAAGTATTTATTTAATCGTGTCTCTGCTGCTATTTGTGGTATGTCCACAAATCCATGCTCGTTATACTCCTCATATGCCGCCAAATACAGCGCACCTGCTCTCGTTTACATTGCGTCAACTGTGGTCGAGGACAAATGCATTGTTTTTGCAGTACAGCACATACGGGATTCAGTACTTCATTCAACGTATATACACTGCTATTGGCGATATCACGACAAATCGATGCGCGTGATACTCCACATTCCCTGCCAAATTCAGCGCACCTGCTCCTGTTTACATTGTGTCAACTCAGATCGAGGACAAATGCAATGTTGTGTGCAGTACAGTATATACAGAATTCAAAATTTCATTGAACGTATATACACTGCTATTGGTGATATCCCGACAATTCCATGCGCGTGATACACCACATTCCCTGCCAAATACAGCGCACCTGCTCGTGTTTACATTATGTCAACTCGGATCGAGGACAAATGCATTGTTTTTGCAGTACAGCACATACGGGATTCAGTACTTCATTCAACGTATATACACTGCTATTGGCAATATCACAACAAATCGATGCGCGTGATACTCCACATTCCCTGCCAAATGCAGCGCACGTGCTCTTGTTTAAATTATGCCAACTCGGGTCGAGGACAAATGCCATTTTTTGCCGTACTGCATATCCAGGATTCAATACTTCATTGAACGTAAATACACTGCTATTGGTGATATCCCGACAATTCCATGCGCGTGATACTCCACATTCCCTGCCAAACACAGCGCACCTGCTCGGGTCTACATTATGTCAACTCGGATCGAGGACAAATGCAATCTTTTTGCAGTACTGGATATGCAGTATTCAATATTTCATCGAACGTATATGCACTGCTATTGGTGATATCCCGACAATTCGATGCGCGTGATACTCCACATTACCTGCCAAATACAGCGTACCTGCTCCTCTTCACATTATGTCAACTCGGATAGAGGACAAATGCAATGCTGTTGCAGTACAGCATATACAGGATTCACTATTCCATTGAACGTATATACACTGCTATTCGTCATAGGCCCACAATTCGAAGCGCGTTATACTCCTCATTCGCTGCCAAATACTAAGCACATCAGAGAGCTTGCGCATTGTCAACTGTGTTTCATGTCAAATAAATTGTATTTGCTGTTTATCATGTTAGGCTCAAGTATTTAGTTAAACGTATCTCCGCTGCTATTCGTGGTATGTCGACAAATCTATGCGCGTTATACTCCACAGTTGCCGCCAAACAGCGCACCTGCTCCTGTTTACATTATGTCATTCGGGTCGAGGACAAATGCATTGTTTTGGCAGTACATCATATACCGGATTCAATACTTCATTGAACGTACATACACTGCCATTGGTGATATCCCGACAATTCGATGCGCGTGATACTCCACATTACCTGTCAAATACGGCGCACCTACTCCTGTTTACATTATGTCAACACGGATCGAGGACAAATGCAATGTTGTTGCAGTACAGCATATACAGGATTCAATATTTCATTGAACGTATATACACTGCCATGGTGATATCCCGACAATTCGATGCGCATGATACTCCACATTCCCTGCCAAATACAGCGCACGTGCTCTTGTTTAAATTATGCCAACTCGGATCGAGGACAAATGCATTGTTTTTGCAGTACAGCACATACGGGATTCAGTACTTCATTCAACGTATATACACTGCCATGGTGATATCCCGACAATTCGATGCGCATGATACTCCACATTCCCTGCCAAATACAGCGCACGTGCTCTTGTTTAAATTATGCCAACTCGGGTCGAGGACAACTGCAATGTTGTTGCAGTACAGCATATTCAGGATTCAATATTTCATGGAAAGGCTCTACACTGCTATTGGTGACATCTCGTCAATTCGATGCGCCGTATACCGCACAGATGCTGCCAAATTGAGCGCAAATGAGCCACTTTGCGCTATGTCAACTCAGGACCCTGACTAATTCATTGTAACTGTAGTTTTGCATATTTAGGCTTTTTTATTCAATTAAACGTATCCCCGGTGCTATTGGTGGTATGCCTACCATTCAATGCGCGCTATGCTCCACAGTTGCAACCAAACAGCGGACCTGCTCCTGTTTCCATTATGTCAACTCGGGTCGAGGGCAAATGGAATGTTGTTGCAGTACTGCATATCCAGCATTCAATATTTCATTGGACGTATCTACACTGCTACTGGAGATATTTCGTCAATTCCATGCGTCTTGTACTGGACATTTCCTGCCAAATACAGCGCACCTGCTCCTGTTTACATTATGTCAACTCGGGTCGAGGACAAATGCAATGTTGTTGCAGTACAGCACAAACAGGATTCAATACTTCACTGAGCATATATACACTGCTCTTGGTGATATCCCGACAATCCGATGCGCGTGATACTCCACATTACCTGCCAGATACAGCGTACCTGCTCCTCTTCACATTATGTCAACTCGTTTCGAGGACAAATGCAATGTTGCTGCAGTACAGCATATTCAGGATTCAACATTTCATTGAACGTATATACACTGCTATTCGTGATATCCCGACAATTCGAAGCGCGTTATACTCCTCATTCGCTGCCAAATACTAAGCACATCAGAGAGTTTGCGCATTGTCAACTCCGTTTCCTGTCAAATACATTGCATTTGCTGTTTATCATGTTAGGCTCAAGTATTTAGTTAAACGTATCTCCGCTGCTATTCGTGATATCCCGACAAATCTATGCGCGTTATTCTCAACAATTCCAGCCAAATACGGCGCATCTGCTCCTGTTTACATTATATCAACTGGGGTCGAAGACAAATGCAATGTTCTTGTAGTACTGCATACTCAGGACTCAATACTTCATTGAACGTATCTACACTACTATTGGTGATATTTCGTCAATTCCATGAGCGTGATACTCCACAGCTGCCGCCAAACAGCGGGCCAGCTCTTGTTCACATTGTGCCAACTGTTTTCGATGTCAAATGCAATGTCGTTGCTGTACAGCATATACAGGATTCAATATTTCATTGAACGTATATACACTGCCATGGTGATATACCGACAATTCGATGCGCATGATACTCCACATTTCCTGCCAAATACAGCGTACCTGCTCCTCTTCACATTATGTCAACTCGGGTCGAGGACAAATGCAATACTGCTGCAGTACAGCATATTCAGGATTCAACATTTCATTGAACGTATATACACTGCTAATGGTGATATCCCGACAAATCGATGCGCGTCATACTCCACATTTCCACATAAATACGGCGCATCTGCTCCTGTTTACATTATATCAACGGCTGTCGAAGACAAAGGCAATGTTCTTGTAGTACTGCATACTCAGGATTCAATACTTCTGTTACGCCGCGCGACCGTCTACCTAGACCAGGTCATACACCGCGGGCCAGACGGACGCCAGATGTCCATTCATCCTTACGGCGGACCCCCATTAAGCATAAGGGCCCATCATATATCCCAGTAATTTGCAGGCTAAGGTCCTTCAGACCCGACAAGTAGCCTTTTTTAAAGCATTTTATAACGCCTATTGTTTACTACGGCTTGACAAGGGAAAGTTGGGTTTTCCCACTTGCGATGCTCCTACTAACAACCTTCTATCGAAGGCATTTAAGGCCTTCCTAATACAAACAGCAACAATACATATTACCCTCACTCTCCTGCCCCAGCTTTCCTCCGACATAGCATCGTCGCTGTGCCTCACTCTTCCTACTACATCAAGCGGGTCAGGACATCCACTCTTCCTAAGACATCACGCGGGTCAGGACGTCTACTGCTCCTATGACTTCAGGAGAGTCAACTACCAAGTCCAAATCTAACCCATAACGTCTACGCCTAAACTCTTTTCCTCTAGTGCTACGTCCACTAAGATCCTAAGTCCCATTCTAAGAGCCTTGCTCTATCGTGTATATTCAGACTCCTTCGGGAGACAAGTTGTGATCTGCGATTTATACCGACTCAACAGTGTAAAATAAGTGTTGAAAAATATATAATTTATAATTCTGTGAACCACAGTGTTATAATAATTGAATCACCCCTATTATCCTAAACGAAATCAGGGGATCGATCAATTCGTGGTGTCGATTGTTATAATCGTAACGGGAATTTACGACTCCCGTTGACGTCTCTCCTCGCGATTGCGTCTCCCCGCGATTGGTCGAAAATACAACTTCATTGAACGTATCTACACTACTATTGGAGATATTTCGTCAATTCCATGAGCGTTATAATCCACAGCTGCCGCCAAACAGCGGGCCAGCTCTTGTTTACATTGTGTCAACTGTTTTCGAGGACAACTGCATTATTGTTGCAGTACAGCATAATCAGGATTCAATATTTCATTGAACGTATATACACTGCTATTCGTGATATCCCGACAATTCGATGCGCGTTATACTCCTCATTCGCTGCGAAATACTACGCAGATCGGCCGGATTGCGCATTGTCAACTCCGTGTCCTGTCAAATACATTGTAATTGCAGTTTATCATATTAGGCTCAAGAATTTATTTAATCGTGCCTCTGCTGCTATTTGTGGTATGTCCACAAATCCATGCGCGTTATACTCCTCATATGCCGCCAAATACAGCGCACCTGCTCTTGTTTACATTGTGTCAACTGTGGTCGAGGACAAATGCATTGTTTTTGCAGTACAGCACATACGGGATTCAGTACTTCATTCAACGTATATACACTGCTATTGGCAATATCACGACAAATCGATGCGCGTGATACTCCACATTCCCTGCCAAATACAGCGCACGTGCTCTTGTTTAAATTATGCCAACTCGGGTCGAGGACAAATGCAATGTTTTTGGCGTACTGCATATCCAGGATTCAATACTTCATTGAACGTAAATACACTGCTATTGGTGATATCCCGACAATTCCATGCGCGTGATACTCCACATTCCCTGCCAAATACAGCGCACTTGCTCGTGTTTACATTATGTCAACTCGGATAGAGGACAAATGCAATGCTGTTGCAGTACAGCATATACAGGATTCAATATTTCATTGACCGTATATACACTGCCATGGTGATATCCCGACAATTCGATGCGCATGATACTCCACATTCCCTGCCAAATACAGCGCACGTGCTCTTGTTTAAATTATGCCAACTCGGGTCGAGGACAACTGCAATGTTGTTGCAGTACAGCATATTCAGGATTCAATATTTCATTGAAAGGCTCTACACTGCTATTGGTGACATCTCGTCAATTCGATGCGCCGTATACCGCACAGATGCTGCCAAATTGAGAGCAAATGAGCCACTTTGCGCTATGTCAACTCAGGACCCTGACTAATTCATTGTAACTGTAGTTTTGCATATTTAGGCTTTTTTATTCAATTAAACGTATCCCCGGTGCTATTGGTGGTATGCCTACCATTCAATGCGCGCTATGCTCCACAGTTGCAACCAAACAGCGGACCTGCTCCTGTTTACAGTATGTCAACTCGGGTCGAGGGCAAATGGAATGTTGTTGCAGTACTGCATATCCAGCATTCAATATTTCATTGGACGTATCTACACTGCTACTGGAGATATTTCGTCAATTCCATGCGTCTTGCACTCCACATTTCCTGCCAAATACTGCGCACCTGCTCCTGTTTACATTATGTCAACTCGGGTCGAGGACAACTGCAATGTTGTTGCAGTACAGCATATTCAGGATTCAATATTTCATTGAAAGGCTCTACACTGCTATTGGTGATATCTCGTCAATTCGGTGCGCGGTATACCGCACAGATGCTGCCAAATTGAGCGCAAATCAGCCACTTTGCGGTATGTCCACTCAGGACCCTGACTAATTCATTGTAACTGTAGCTTTGCATATTTAGGCTTTTTTATTCAATTAAACGTATCCCCGGTGCTATTGGTGGTATGCCTACCATTCAATGCGCGCTATGCTCCACAGTTGCAACCAAACAGCGGACCTGCTCCTGTTTCCATTATGTCAACTCGGGTCGAGGGCAAATGGAATGTTGTTGCAGTACTGCATATCCAGCATTCAATATTTCATTGGACGTATCTACACTGCTACTGGAGATATTTCGTCAATTCCATGCGTCTTGTACTGGACATTTCCTGCCTAATACAGCGCACCTGCTCCTGTTTACATTATGTCAACTCGGGTCGAGGACAAATGCAATGTTGTTGCAGTACAGCACAAACAGGATTCAATACTTCACTGAGCATATATACACTGCTCTTGGTGATATCCCGACAATCCAATGCGCGTGATACTCCACATTACCTGCCAGATACAGCGTACCTGCTCCTCTTCACATTATGTCAACTCGTTTCGAGGACAAATGCAATGTTGCTGCAGTACAGCATATTCAGGATTCAACATTTCATTGAACGTATATACACTGCTAATGGTGATATCCCGACAAATCGATGCGCGTCATACTCCACATTTCCACATAAATACGGCGCATCTGCTCCTGTTTACATTATATCAACGGCTGTCGAAGACAAAGGCAATGTTCTTGTAGTACTGCATACTCAGGATTCAATACTTCATTGAACGTATCTACACTACTATTGGAGATATTTCGTCAATTCCATGAGCGTTATACTCCACAGCTGCCGCCAAACAGCGGGCCAGCTCTTGTTTACATTGTGTCAACTGTTTTCGAGGACAACTGCATTATTGTTGCAGTACAGCATAATCAGGATTCAACATTTCATTGAACGTATATACACTGCTATTCGTGATATCCCGACAATTCGATGCGCGTTATACTCCTCATTCGCTGCGAAATACTACGCAGATCGGCCGGATTGCGCATTGTCAACTCTGTGTCCTGTCAAATACATTGTAATTGCAGTTTATCATATTAGGCTCAAGTGTTTATTTAATCGTGCCTCTGCTGCTATTTGTGGTATGTCCACAAATCCATGCGCGT
The DNA here is from genome assembly GCA_911387925.2 of Bombus hypnorum. Classification (NCBI taxonomy): domain Eukaryota; kingdom Metazoa; phylum Arthropoda; class Insecta; order Hymenoptera; family Apidae; genus Bombus; species Bombus hypnorum. The sequence goes on along the minus strand of CAJVQY020000009.1, from coordinate 1,856,180 downwards.
TATACTCCTCATATGCCGCCAAATACAGCGCACCTGCTCTTGTTTACATTGTGTCAACTGTGGTCGAGGACAAATGCATTGTTTTTGCAGTACAGCACATACGGGATTCAGTACTTCATTCAACGTATATACACTGCTATTGGCAATATCACGACAAATCGATGCGCGTGATACTCCACATTCCCTGCCAAATACAGCGCACGTGCTCTTGTTTAAATTATGCCAACTCGGGTCGAGGACAAATGCAATGTTTTTGCCGTACTGCATATCCAGGATTCAATACTTCATTGAACGTAAATACACTGCTATTGGTGATATCCCGACAATTCCATGCGCGTGATACTCCACATTCCCTGCCAAATACAGCGCACTTGCTCGTGTTTACATTATGTCAACTCGGATAGAGGACAAATGCAATGCTGTTGCAGTACAGCATATACAGGATTCACTATTCCATTGAACGTATATACACTGCTATTCGTCATAGGCCCACAATGCGAAGCGCGTTATACTCCTCTTTCGCTGCCAAATACTAAGCACATCAGAGAGTTTGCGCATTGTCAACTGTGTTTCCTGTCAAATAAATTGTATTTGCTGTTTATCATGTTAGGCTCAAGTATTTAGTTAAACGTATCTCCGCTGCTCTTCGTGGTATGTCGACAAATCTATGCGCGTTATACTCCACAGTTGCCGTCAAACAGCGCACCTGCTCATGTTTACATTATGTCATTCGGGTCGAGGACAAATGCATTGTTTTGGCAGTACATCATATACCGGATTCAATACTTCATTGAACGTACATACACTGCCATTGGTGATATCCCGACAATTCGATGCGCGTGATACTCCACATTACCTGCCTAATACGGCGCACCTACTCCTGTTTACATTATGTCAACACGGATCGAGGACAAATGCAATGTTGTTGCAGTACAGCATATACAGGATTCAATATTTCATTGAACGTATATACACTGCCATGGTGATATCCCGACAATTTGATTCGCATGATATTCCACATTTCCTGCCAAATACAGCGCATCTGCCCTTGTTTACATTGTGTCAACTGTGGTCGAGGACAAATGCATTGTTTTTGCAGTACAGCACATACGGGATTCAGTAATTCATTCAACGTATATACAGTGCTATTGGTGATATCCCGACAATTCGATGCGCGTGATACTCCACATTACCTGCCAAATACAGCGTACCTGCTCCTCTTCACATTATGTCAACTCGGGTCGAGGACAAATGCAATGTTGCTGCAGTACAGCATATTCAGGATTCAACATTTCATTGAACGTATATACACTGCTATTCGTGATATCCCGACAATTCGAAGCGCGTCATACTCCTCATTCGCTGCCAAATACTAAGCACATCAGAGAGTTTGCGCATTGTCAACTCTGTTTCCTGTCAAATAAATTGTATTTGCTGTTTATCATGTTAGGCTCAAGTATTTAGTTAAACGTATCTCCGCTGCTATTCGTGGTATGTCGACAAATCTATGCGCGTTATACTCCACAGTTGCCGCCAAACAGCGCACCTGCTCCTGTTTACATTATGTCAACACGGATCGAGGACAAATGCAATGTTGTTGCAGTACAGCATATACAGGATACAATATTTCATTGAACGTATATACACTGCCATGGTGATATCCCGACAATTCGATTCGCATGATATTCCACATTTCCTGCCAAATACAGCGCACGTGCTCTTGTTTAAATTATGCCAACTCGGGTAGAGGACAAATGCAATGTTTTTGCCGTACTGCATATCCAGGATTCAACACTTCATTGAACGTAAATACACTGCCATGGTGATATCCCGACAATTCGATGCGCATGATACTCCACATTCCCTGCCAAATACAGCGCACGTGCTCTTGTTTAAATTATGCCAACTCGGGTCGAGGACAACTGCAATGTTGTTGCAGTACAGCATATTCAGGATTCAATATTTCATTGAAAGGCTCTACACTGCTATTGGTGATATCTCGTCAATTCGATGCGCCGTATACCGCACAGATGCTGCCAAATTGAGCGCAAATCAGCCACTTTGCGCTATGTCAACTCAGGACCCTGACTAATTCATTGTAACTGTAGTTTTGCATATTTAGGCTTTTTAATTCAATTAAACGTATCCCCTGTGCTATTGGTGGTATGCCTACCATTCAACGCGCGCTATGCTCCACAGTTGCAACCAAACAGCGGACCTGCTCCTGTTTACATTATGTCAACTCGGGTCGAGGGCAAATGGAATGTTGTTGCAGTACTGCATATCCAGCATTCAATATTTCATTGAACGTATCTACACTGCTACTGGAGATATTTCGTCAATTCCATGCGTCTTGCACTCCACATTTCCTGCCAAATACAGCGCACCTGCTCCTGTTTACATTATGTCATTCGGGTCGAGGACAAATGCATTGTTTTTGCAGCACATCATATACCGGATTATATACTTCATTGAACGTAAATACACTGCTATTGGTGATATCCCGACAATTCGAAGCGCGTTACACTCCTCATTCGCTGCCAAATACTACGCACCTGCTCTTGTTTACATTATGTCATTCGGGTCGAGGACAAACGCAATGATGTTGCAGTACAGCATTTTCAGGATTCAATATTTCATTGAACGTATATACACTGCAATTCGTGATATGCCGACAATTCGAAGCGGGTTACACTCCTCATTCGCTGCCAAATACTACGCACATCAGAGAACTGGCGCATTGTCAACTCTGTGTCCTGCCAAATACATTGTAATTGCAGTTTATCATATTAGGCTCAAGTATTTATTTAAAAGTATCTCCGCTGCTATTCGTGGTACGCCGACAAATCTATGCGCCTTATGCTCCACAGTTGCCGCCAAACAGCGGACCTGCTCCTGTTTACATTATGGCAACTGGGGTCGAAGACAAAAGCAATGTTCTTGTAGTATTGCATACTCCGGATTCAATACTTCATTGAATGTATCTACACTGCTATTGGCGATATCACGACAATTCGAAGCGCGTGATACTCCACATTCCCTGCCAAAGACAACGCACCTGCTCTTGTTTACATTATGTCAACTCGGGTCGGGGACAAATGGAATGTTGCTGTACTGTTGCATATTCAGGATTCAATTCTTCATTGAATGTATCTACACTGCTATTGGTCATATCACGACAATTCGATGCGCGTGATACACCACATTCCCTGCCAAATACAGCGCACCTGCTCTTGATTACATTGTGTCAACCGTGGTCGTGGACAAATGCATTGTTTTTGCAGTACAGCATATACCGGATTCAATACTTCATTGAACGTATATACACTGTTTTTGGTTATATCCCGACCATTCGATGAGCGTGGTACTACACGTTTCCTGCCAAATACGGCACACCTGCTCCTGTTTACATTATGTCAACTCGGGTCGAGGACAAATCCAATGTTTTTGCAGTACAGGATATTCAGGATTCAATATTTAATTGAACGTGTATACACTGCTATTGGTGATATCCTGACAATTCGATGCGCGTTATACTCCACATTCCCTGCCAAATACAGCGCACCTGCTCCTGTTTACATTATGTCAACTCGGGTGAAGGACAAATGCAATGTTTTTGCAGTACAGCACATTCAGGATTCAATATTTCATTGAACGGATCTACACTGCGACTGGAGATATCTCGTCTATTCGATGCGCGGTATACCGCACACTTCCTGCCAAATAGAGCGCAAATCAGCCATTGTGCTCTGTGTCAACTCAGGTCCTTGCCAAATTCATTGTAATTGTAGTTTTGCATATTTAGGCCTAAGTATTCAATTAAACGGATCTCCGGTACTATTGATGGTATGCCTACAATTCGATGCGCGTTATACTCCACATTCCCTGCCAAATACAGCACACCTGCTCCTGTTTACATTATGTCAACTCGGGTCGAGGACAAATCCAATGTTTTTGCAGTACAGGATACTCAGAACTCAATACTTCATTGAACGTATCTACACTGCGACTGGAGACATTTCGTCAATTCCATGCGTCTTGTACTCCACATTTCCTGCCAAATACAGCGCACCTGCTCCTGTTTACATTATGTCAACTCGGCTCAAGGACAAATGCAATGTTTTTGCAGTACAGCACATTCAGGATTCAATATTTCATTGAACGGATATACACTGCTATTGGTGATATCCCGACAATTCGATCCGCGTTATACTCCTCATACGCTGCCAAATACTACGCACATCAGCCGGTTTGCGCATTGTCAACTCTGTGTCCTGTCAAATACATTGTAATTGCAGTTCATTATATTAGGCTCAAATATTTATTTAAACGTATCTCCGCTGCAATTCGTGGTATGTCGACAAATCTATGCGCGTTATACTCCTCATTTGCCGCCAAATACAGGGACCTGCTCCTGTTCACATTATGTCAACTGCGGTCGAAGACAAATGCAATGTTGTTGCAGTACACCATGTTCAGGATTCAATATTTCATTGAACGTACACATCCTGCTATTGGTGATATCCCGAAAATCTATGCGCGTTATACTCCTCATTTGCCGCCAAACAGCGCACCTGCTCCTGTTTACAATATGTCAACTCGGGTCGAGGGCAAATGCTATGTTGTTGTAGTACAGCCTATACAGGATTCATATTTCATTGAATACATCTACACTGCTATTGATGAGACGTCGTCAATTCGATGCGCGGTATATCGCACAGTTGCTGCAAAACAGAGCGCAAATCAGCCACTTTGCGATATGTCAACTCAGGTCCCTGTCTAATTCATTGTAATTGTGGCTTTGCATATTTAGGCTTAAGTATTCAATTAAACGTATCTCCGCTGCTAGTGGTGGTATGCCTACAATTCGATGTGTGTGATACTCCACATTCGCTGACAAATACAGCGCACCTGCTCTTGTTTACATTATGTCAACTCCGATCCAGGACAAATGCAATGTTGTTAAAGTACTGCATATCCAGGATTCAATACTTCATTGAACGTATCTACACTGCTATTGGTGATATCTCGACAATTCGATGCGCGGTGCACCACACAGCTGCTGCCAAATAGAGCGCAAATCAGCCACGTGGCGCTATGTCAACTCAGGTCCCTGCATAATTCATTGTAATTGTAGTTTTGCATATTTAGGCTTATGTATTCAGTTAATCGTATCTCCGGTGCTATTGGTGGTATGCCTACAATTCGATGCGCGATGTACTCCACAGTTGCCGCAAAAAGCGGACCTGCTCCTGTTTACATTATGTCCACTCGGTTCGAGGACTAATGGAATGTTGTTGCAGTACCGCATATTCAGTATTCAATGCTTCATTGAACGGATCTACACTGCTATTGGTGATATCCCGACAACTCGATGCGCGTTGTACTCCTCATTTGCTGCCAAATACTACGCACATCAGCCGGTTTACGCATTGTCAACTCTGTGTCCTGTCAAATACATTGTAATTGTAGTTTATCATATTAGGCTCAAACCTTTATTTAAACGTATCTCCGCTGCTATTCGTGGTATGTCGACAAATCTATGCGCGTTATACTCCTCATTTTCCGCCAAATACAGCGGCCCTGCTCCTGTTTACATTATGTCATCTCGGGTCGAGGACAAATGTAATGTTCCTGCAGTACAGCATATTCAGGATTCAATGTTTCATTGAACGTATATACACTGCTATTCGTGATATCCCGACAATTCGATGCGTGTGATACTCCACATTCCCTGCCAAATACAGCGCACCTGCTCCTGTTTACATTATGTCAACTCGGGTCGAGGAAAATGCAATGTTTTTGCAGTACAGCACATTCAGGATTCAATATTCCATTGAACGGATCTACACTGCTATTGGTGATATCTCGTCAATTCGGTGCGCGTTATATCGCACAGTTGCTGCCAAATAGAGCGCAAATCAGCCACTTTGCGCTATGTCAACTCAGGTCCCTGCCTAATTCATTGTAATTGTAGTTTTGCATATTTAAGCTTAAGTATTCAATTACACGTATCTCCGGTGCTATTGGTGGTATGCCTACACTTCGATGCGCGTTATACTCCGAAGTAGCCGCCAAATACAGCGCACCTGCTCCTGTTTACATTATGACTACTCGGGTAGAGGACAAATGCAATGTTTTTGTAGTACTGCATATTCAGGATTCAATATCTCACTGAACATATATACACTGTTATTGGTGATATCCCGACACTTCGATGCGCCTGATACTCCACATTCCCTGCCAAATACGGCGCAACTACTCCTGTTTGCGTTATGTCAACACGGGTCGAGGACAAATGCAATCTTTTTGCAGTCCGGGATATTCAGGATTCAATATTCCATTGAATGTATCTACACTGCTATTGGTGATGTCACGACAATTCGATGCGCGTGATACTCCACATTCCCTGCCAAATACAGCGCACCTGCTCCTGTTTACATTATGTCCCACTCGGGTCGAGGACAAATGCCATGTTTTTGTATTACTGCATATTCAGGATTCAATACTTCATTGAATGTATCTGCACTGCTATTGGTGATATCACGACAATTCGATGCGCGTGATACTCAACATTCCCCGCCAAATACAGCGGACCTGTTCCCGTTTACATTATGTCAACTGGGGTCGAGGACAATTGCAATGTTGTTGCAGTACAGCATATTCAGTATTCAATTTTTCATTGAACGGATCTACACTGCTATTGGTGATATCTCGTCAATTCGATGCGCGGTGTACCACACAGTTGCTGCCAAATAGAGCGCAAATCAGCCACATTGCGCTATGTCAACTCAGGTCCCTGCCTAATTCATTGTAATTGTTGTTTTGCATATTTAGGCTTTTTTATTCAAATAAACGTATCTCCGGTGCTATTGGTGGTATGCCTACCATTCGATGCGCGGTATGCTCCACAGTTACAACCAAACAGCGGACCTGCTCTTGTTTATATTATGTCAACTGGGGTCGAAGACAAATGCAATGTTCTTGTAGTACTGCATACTCAGGATTCAATATTTCATTGAATGTATCTACACTGCTATTGGCGATATCACGACAATTCGATGCGCGTGATACTCCACATTCCCTGCCAAAGACAACGCACCTGCTCTTGTTTACATTATGTCAACTCGGGTCGGGGATAAATGCATTGTTTCTGCAGTATAGCACATACAGGATTCAATACTTCACTGAACATATATACACTGCTATTGGTGATATCCCGACAATTCCATGCGCGTGATACTCCACATTACCTGCCAAATACAGCGCACCTGCTCCTGTTTACATTATGTCAACTCGGCTCGGGGACAATTGCAATGTTTTTGCAGTACTGCATATTCAGCATTCAATATTTCATTGACCGTATATACACTGCTATTGGTGATATCCCGACAATTCGATGCGCGTTATACTCCTCATTCGCTGCCAAATACAGCGCGCGTCATTCAATTCGATGCGCGTTCTACTCCACACTTGCTCTCGTATATAGCGCACCTGCTCCTGTTTAAATTATATCAACTCGGGTCATGGTCAAATCCAATGTTATTGCTGTACTGCATATTCAGGATTCAATATTCCCTTAATTGTTTATACACTGCTATTGGTGAAATCTCGACAATTCGACGTGCGTTACTCCACATATGCGGCCAAATTCAGCGCACGTCATTCGGTTTGCCCTATGTCAACTCTGGGCCCTGTCAAGTGCAGCGTAATTGCAATTTTGCAGAGTCTGTGTTAAATACTCAATTAAACGTATCCGCACTGTTATTGGTGATATCTAGACAAGTGGTTGAGCGTTAAACTCCTCATTCGCTGCGAAATTTAGCGGAGCTGCTCCAGTTTACAATATGTCAAATCGGGTCGAGGTCAAATCCAATGTTATTGCAGTACTGTATATTCAGCCTTCAATATTCAATTGAACGTTGCTTCGTTTCGATTGGAGATACGAAGAAAATTCGATGCGCGTTCTACTCCGCAGATGCTGCCAAATACAGCGCACATCAACCGGTTTACTCAATGTCAACTGTGTGTCCTGTCAAATCCAGCGTAATTGCCGTTTTAAAATATTCTACCGTTAATATTCAATTAAACGTGTCTCCGCCGCTATTGGTGGTATGTCGACAATTCGAAGCGCTTTACACACCACATTTGCTGCCAAATACAGCGCACATGCTCCCGTTTACATTTTGCCAACTCGGGTCGAGGTCAAATCCAATGTTATTGCTATGCTGCTTATCCAGGCTTCAATTATCAATTGAACGAATCTGTACTACTATTGGTGATATGTCGACAATTCGATGCGCGCTATCCCGCACATTTGCTGCAAGAAATAGCGCACAGCAACCAGTTTGCGCAATGTCAACTCTGTGTCCTATCAAATACAGCGTTATTCCTGTTTTGCATAGTCAGTTTTAAATATTCATTTGAGCGTATTCCAGTTTCTATTCCAGATATCTCGATAGCTCGATACGCGTTAAACTCCACATTTGCTGCCAAATAGAGCGCGCTTGCAACTGTTTACATTAAGTAATCTCGGATCGAGGTCAAATCCAATGCTATTGCTGTACTGCATATTCCGGAATCAATACTCCATTGAAATTTTCTACACTGCTATTGGTGATATCCCGACAATTCGATGAGCGGTATACCGCACACTTGCTGCCAAATAGAGCGCAAATCAGCCACTGTGCGCTATGTCAACTCAGGCCCCTGCCTAGTTCATTGTAATTGTAGTTTTGCATATTCGGGCTTGAGTATTCAATTAAACGTATCTCCGGTGCTATTGGTGGTATACCTACAATTCGTTGCGCGTGATACTCCACATTCCCTGCCAAATACAGCGAACCTGCTTCTGTTTACATTATGTCAACTCGGATCGAGGACAAATGCCATGTTGTTGCAGTACAGCATATTCAGGAATCAATATTTCATTGAACAGAAACTACACTGCTATTTGTGATATCTCGTCAATTCGATGCGCGGTATGCCGCACAGTTGCTACCAAATAGAGCGCAAATCAGCCACTTTGCGCTATGTAAACTCAGGTCCGTGCCGAATTCATTGCAATTGTATTTTTGCATATTTAGGCTTCTGTATTCAATTAAACGTATCTCCGGTGCAATAGGCGGTATGCCTACAATTCGATGCGCGTTATGCTCCACAGCTGCCGCCAAACAGCGCACCTGCTCCTGTTTACATTATGTCAACTCGGGTCGGGGACATATCCAATGTTTTTGCCGTTCAGGATATTCAGGATTCAATATTTCATTGATCGTATATATACTGCCATTAGTGATATCCTGACAATTCGATGGGCGTTGTGCTCCTCATTGGCTGCCAAATACTACGCAGATCAGCCGGTTTGCGCATTGTCAACTCTGTGTCCTTTCAAATACATTGTAATTGCAGATTATCATGTTACGCTCAAGTATTTATTTAAACGTATCTCCGCTGCTATTAGTGGTATGTCGACAACTCGATACGCGTGATACTCCACATTCCCTGCCAAATACAGCGCACCTGCTCCTGTTTCCATTATGTCAACTGGGGCCGAAGACGATTGCAATGTTGTTGCAGTACACCATATTCAGGATCCAATATTTCATTGATCGTAAATACACTGCTATTCCTGATATCCCGATAATTCGAAGAGAGTTATACTCCACATTCCCTGCCAAACACAGCGCACCTGCTCCTGTTTACATTATGTCAACTCACGTCGAGGACAAATGCAATGTTGCTGCAGTACAGCATATTCAGGATTCAATATTGCCTTGAACGTATATACTGCTATTCCTGATATCCCGATAATTCGAAGAGAGTTATACTCCACATTCCCTGCCAAACACAGCGTACCTGCTCCTGTTTACATTTGTCAACTCGGGTCAAGGACAAATGCAATGTTTTTGCAGTACAGCACATTCAGGATTCAATATGTCATTGAATGTATCTACACTGCTATTCCTGATATCCCGATAATTCGAAGAGAGTTATACTCCACATTCCCTGCCAAACACAGCGCACCTGCTCCTGTTTACATTATGTCAACTCACGTCGAGGACAAATGCAATGTTGCTGCAGTACAGCATATTCAGGATTCAATATTGCCTTGAACGTATATACTGCTATTCCTGATATCCCGATAATTCGAAAAGAGTTATACTCCACATTCCCTGTCAAATACAGCGATCCCGCTCCTGTTTACATTATGTCAACTCCGGTCGAGGACAAATGCAATGTTGCTGTAGTGTTGCATATTCAGGATTCAGTACTTCATTGAATGTATCTACACTGCTATTGGTCATATCACGACAATTCGATGCGCGTGTTACTCCACATTCCCTGCCGAATACAGCGCACCTGCTCTTGTTTACATTGTATCAACTGTGTTCGAGGACAAATGCATTGTTTTTGCAGTACAGCACATTCAGGATTCAATATTTCATTGAACGGATCTACACTGCTATTTGTGATATCTCGTCAATTCGATGCGCGGTATACCGCACAGTTGCTGCCAAATAGAGCGCAAATCAGCCACTTTGCGCTATGCCTACTCAGGTCCGTGCCTAATTCATTGTAATTGTATTTTTGCATATTTTGGCATATGTATTCAAATTAAACGTATCTCCGGTGCTATAGGTGGTATGCCTACAATTCGATGCGCGTTATGCTCCACAGCTGCCGCCAAACAGCGCACCTGCTACTGTTTACATTATGGCAACTCGGGTCGAGGACAAATCCAATGTTTTTGCAGTACAGGATATTCAGGATTCAATATTGCCTTGAACGTATATACTGCTATTCCTGATATCCCGATAATTCGAAGAGAGTTATACTCCACATTCCCTGTCAAATACAGCGATCCCGCTCCTGTTTACATTATGTCAACTCCGGTCGAGGACAAATGCAATGTTGCTGTAGTGTTGCATATTCAGGATTCAGTACTTCATTGAATGTATCTACACTGCTATTGGTCATATCACGACAATTCGATGCGCGTGTTACTCCACATTCCCTGCCGAATACAGCGCACCTGCTCTTGTTTACATTGTGTCAACTGTGTTCGAGGACAAATGCATTGTTTTTGCAGTACAGCACATTCAGGATTCAATATTTCATTGAACGGATCTACACTGCTATTTGTGATATCTCGTCAATTCGATGCGCGGTATACCGCACAGTTGCTGCCAAATAGAGCGCAAATCAGCCACTTTGCGCTATGTCAACTCAGGTCCGTGCCTAATTCATTGTAATTGTATTTTTGCATATTTTGGCATATGTATTCAAATTAAACGTATCTCCGATGCTATTGGTGGTATGCCTACAACTCGATGCGCGTTATACTCCACAGTTCCCGCCAAATACAGCGCACGTGCTCTTGTTTACATTATGTCAACTCGGGTCGAGGACAAATGCAATGTTGTTGCAGTACTGCATATCCAGGTTTCAATACTTCATTGAACGTACCTACACTGCTATTGGAGATATATCGTCAATTCCAAGCGCCTTGCACTCCATATTTCCTGCCGAATACAGCACACCTGCTCCTGTTTACATTATGTCAACTCGGGTCGGGGACAAATGCAATCTTTTTGCAGAACAGTATATTCAGGATTCAATATTTCATTGAACGTAAATACACTGCTATTGGTGATATCCCGACAATTCGATGCGCGTTATACTCCACATTCCCTGCCAAATGCAGCGCACCTGCTCCTGTTTACATTATGTCAACTCGGGTCGAGGACATATGCAATGTTTTTGTAGTACAGCATATTCGGGATTCAATATTTCATTGAACGTATATACACTGCTATTGGTGATAGCTCGACAATTCGAAGCGCCTTATACTCCTCATTCGCTGCCAAATACAACGCACATCAACCGGTTTGCACAATATCAACTCTATATCCTGTCGAATCCATTGTATTTGCAGTTTGGCCTATTTGGGCCTAAGTACTCAATTAAACCTACTTTCGCTGTTATTGGTGGTATCTCGACAACTCGATGCGCGTTATACCCGACATTTTCTGCCAAATACAGCGCAGGTGCTATTGTTTACATTATGTCAACTCGGGTCGAGTACAAATGCAATGTTTTTGTAGTACTGCATATTCAGGATTCAATACTTCATTGAATGTATCTACACTGCTATTGGTGATATCCCGGCAATTTGAAGCGCGTTTTACACCTCATTCGCTGCCATATGCTACGCACATCAGAGAGTGTGGGCATTGTCAACTCTGTGTCCCGTCAAATACATTGTAATTGCAGTTTATCATATTAGGCTCAAGTATTTATTTAAACGTATCTCCGCTGCTATTAGTGGTATGTCGACAAATCTATGCGCGTTATGCTCCACAGCTGCCGCCAAACAGCGCACCTGCTCCTGTTTACATGATGTCAACTGGGGTCGAGGACAAATCCAATGTTTTTGCAGTACAGGATATTCAGGATTCAATATTGCATTGATCGTATATACACTGCTATCAGTGATATCCTGACAATTCGACGCGCGTTGTACTCCTCATTCGCTGCCAAATACTACGCAAATCAGCCGGTTTGCGCATTGTCAACTCTGTGTCCTGTCAAATACATTGTATTTGCAGATTATCATATTAGGCGCAAGTATTTATTTAAACGTATCTCCGCTGCTATTAGTGGTATGTCGACAAATCTATGCGCGTTATACTCCTCATTTGCCGCCAAATACAGCGGACCTGCTCCTGTTTACATTATGTCAACTGGGGTCGAGGACAAATCCAATGTTTTTGCAGTACAGGATATTCAGGATTCAATATTTCATTGAACGTATATACACTGCTATTGGTGATATCCTGACAATTCGATGCGCGTGATACTCCACATTCCCTGGCAAATACTACGCAGATCAGCCGGTTTGCGCATTGTCAACTCTGTGTCCTGTCAAATACGTTGTAATTGCAGATTATCATATTAGGCTCAAGTATTTATTTAAACGTATCTCCGCTGCTATTAGTGGTATGTCGACAAATCTATGCGCGTTATACTCCTCATTTGCCGCCAAATACAGCGGGCCTGCTCCTGTTTACATTATGTCAACTGGGGTCGAGGACAAATCCAATGTTTTTGCAGTACAGGATATTCAGGATTCAATATTTCATTGAACGTATATACACTGCTATTGGTGATATCCTGACAATTCGATGCGCGTGATACTCCACATTCCCTGGCAAATACTACGCGGAACAGCAGGTTTGCGCATTGTCAACTCTGTGTCCTGTCAAATACGTTGTAATTGCAGTTTATCATATTAGGCTCAAGTATTTATTTAAACGTATCTCCGCTGCTATTAGTGGTATGTCGACAAATTTATGCGCGTTATACTCCTCATTTGCCGCCAAATACAGCGGACCTGCTCCTGTTTACATGATGTCAACTCGGGTCGAGGACAAATCCAATGTTTTTGCAGTACAGGATATTCAGGATTCAATATTTCATTGATCGTATATACACTGCTATCAGTGATATCCTGACAATTCGATGCGCGTAGTACTCCTCATTCGCTGCCAAATACTACGCAGATCAGCCGGTTTGCGCATTGTCAACTCTGTGACCTGTCAAATACATTGTAATTGCAGATTATCATATTAGGCTCAAGTATTTATTTAAACGTATCTCCGCTGCTATTAGTGGTATGTCGACAAATCTATGCGCGTTATACTCCTCATTTGCCGCCAAATACAGCGGACCTGCTCCTGTTTACATTATGTCAACTGGGGTCGAGGACAAATCCAATGTTTTTGCAGTACAGGATATTCAGGATTCAATATTTCATTGAACGTATATACACTGCTATTGGTGATATCCTGACAATTCGATGCGCGTGATACTCCACATTCCCTGGCAAACACTACGCGGAACAGCCGGTTTGCGCATTGTCAACTCTGTGTCCTGTCAAATACGTTGTAATTGCAGTTTATCATATTAGGCTCAAGTATTTATTTAAACGTATCTCCGCTGCTATTAGTAGTATGTCGACAAATCTATGCGCGTTATACTCCTCATTTGCCGCCAAATACAGCGGACCTGCTCCTGATTACATTATGTCAACCCGGGTCGAGGAGAATTGCAATGTAGTTGTAGTACTGCATATTCAGGATTCAATTCTTCATTGAATGTATCTACACTGCTATTGGTCATATCACGAAAATCGATGCGCATGATACTCCATATTTCCTGCCAAATACAGCGTACCTGCTCCGCTTTACATTATGTCAACTCGGGTCGACAACAAATGCAATGTTGCTACAAGTAGAGCATATTCAGGATTCAATATTTCATTGTACGTAAATACACTGTTATTGGTTATATCCCGACAACTCGATTCGCGTGATACTCCACATTCCCTGCCAAATACAGCGCACCTGCTCCTGTTTACATTATGTCAACTCGGGTCGAGGACAATTGCAATGTAGTTGTAGTACTGCATATTCAGGATTCAATTCTTCATTGAATGTATCTACACTGCTATTGGTGATATCCTGACAATTCGATGCGCGTGATACTCCACATTCCCTGGCAAATACTACGCAGATCAGCCGTTTTGCGCATTGCCAACTCTGTGTCCTGTCAAATACATTGTAATTGCAGTTTATCATATTAGGCTCAAGTATTTATTTAAACGTATCTCCGCTGCTATTAGTGGTATGTCGACAAATCTATGCGCGTTATACTCCTCATTTGCCGCCAAATACAGCGCACGTGCTCCCGTTTACATTGTGTCAACTGCGGTCGAGAACAATTGCAATGTTGTGGCAGTACAGCACAGTCAGGATTCAATATTTCATTGAACGGATCTACACTGCTGTTTGTGATATCTCGTCAATTCGATGCGCGGTTTACCGCACAAGTGCTGCCAAATAGAGCGCATATCAGCCACTTTGCGCTGTGCCAACTCAGGTACCTGCCTAATTCATTGTAATTGTATCTTTGCATATTTAGTCTTATGTATTCAATTAAACGTATCTGCGGAGCTATTCGTGGTATGTCGACAAATCTATGCGCGTTATGCTTCACAGTTGCCGCCTAATACAGCGCACCTGCTCCTGTTTACATTATGTCAACTCGGGTCGAGGACATATGCAATGTTTTTGTAGTACAGCATATTCGGGATTCAATATTTCATTGAACGTATATACACTGCTATTGGTGATATCTCGACAATTCGAAGCGCCTTATACTCCTCATTCGCTGCCAAATACAACGCACATCAACCGGTTTGCACAATATCAACTCTATATCCTGTCGAATCCATTGTATTTGCAGTTTGGCCTATTTGGGCCTAAGTACTCAATTAAACCTACTTTCGCTGTTATTGGTGGTATCTCGACAACTCGATGCGCGTTATACCCGACATTTTCTGCCAAATACAGCGCACGTGCTATTGTTTACATTATGTCAACTCGGGTCGAGTACAAATGCAATGTTTTTGTAGTACTGCATATTCAGGATTCAATACTTCATTGAATGTATCTACACTGCTATTGGTGATATCCCGGCAATTTGAAGCGCGTTTTACACCTCATTCGCTGCCATATGCTACGCACATCAGAGAGTGTGGGCATTGTCAACTCTGTGTCCCGTCAAATACATTGTAATTGCAGTTTATCATATTAGGCTCAAGTATTTATTTAAACGTATCTCCGCTGCTATTAGTGGTATGTCGACAAATCTATGCGCGTTATGCTCCACAGCTGCCGCCAAACAGCCCACCTGCTCCTGTTGACATGATGTCAACTGGGGTCGAGGACAAATCCAATGTTTTTGCAGTACAGGATATTCAGGATTCAATATTGCATTGATCGTATATACACTGCTATCAGTGATATCCTGACAATTCGACGCGCGTTGTACTCCTCATTCGCTGCCAAATACTACGCAAATCAGCCGGTTTGCGCATTGTCAACTCTGTGTCCTGTCAGATACATTGTAATTGCAGATTATCATATTAGGCGCAAGTATTTATTTAAACGTATCTCCGCTGCTATTAGTGGTATGTCGACAAATCTATGCGCGTTATACTCCTCATTTGCCGCCAAATACAGCGGACCTGCTCCTGTTTACATTATGTCAACTGGGGTCGAGGACAAATCCAATGTTTTTGCAGTACAGGATATTCAGGATTCAATATTTCATTGAACGTATATACACTGCTATTGGTGATATCCTGACAATTCGATGCGCGTGATACTCCACATTCCCTGGCAAATACTACGCAGATCAGCCGGTTTGCGCATTGTCAACTCTGTGTCCTGTCAAATACGTTGTAATTGCAGTTTATCATATTAGGCTCAAGTATTTATTTAAACGTACCTCCGCTGCTATTAGTAGTATGTCGACAAATCTCTGCGCGTTATGCTCCTCATTTGCCGCCAAATACAGCGGACCTGCTCCTGATTACATTATGTCTACCCGGGTCGAGGACAATTGCAATGTAGTTGTAGTACTGCATATTCAGGATTCAATTCTTCATTGAATGTATCTACACTGCTATTGGTCATATCACGACAATCGGTGCGCGTGATACTCCACATTCCCAACCAAATACAGCGCACCTGCTCCTGTTTACATTATTTCAACTCGGGTCAAGGAAAAATGCAATGTTTTTGCAGTACAGCACATTCAGGATTCGATATTTCATTGAACGGATCTACACTGCTATTTGTGATATCTCGTCAATTCGATGCGCGGTATACCGCACAGTTGCCGCCAAATACAGCGCACCTGCCCCTGTTTACATTATATCAATTTGGGTCGAGGACAAATGCAACGATTTTGTAGTACTGCATATTCAGGATTCAATACTTCAATGAATGTATCTACACTGCTATCGGTCATATCACGACAATTCGATGCGCGTGATACTCCATATTTCCTGACCAATACGGCGCACCTGCTCCTGTTTACATTATGTCAACTCGGGTCGAGGACAAATGGAATGTTGCTGTACTGTTGCATATTCAGGATTCAATTCTTCATTGAATGTATCTACACTGCTATTGGTCATATCACGACAATTCGATGCGCGTGATACACCACATTCCCTGCCAAATACAGCGCACCTGCTCTTGTTTACATTGTGTCAACCGTGGTCGTGGACAAATGCATTGTTTTTGCAGTACAGCATATACCGGATTCAATACTTCATTGAACGTATATACACTGTTTTTGGTTATATCCCGACCATTCGATGAGCGTGGTACTACACGTTTCCTGCCAAATACGGCACACCTGCTCCTGTTTACATTATGTCAACTCGGGTCGAGGACAAATCCAATGTTTTTGCAGTACAGGATATTCAGGATTCAATATTTCATTGAACGTGGATACACTGCTATTGGTGATATCCTGACAATTCGATGCGCGTTATACTCCACATTCCCTGCCAAATACAGCGCACCTGCTCCTGTTTACATTATGTCAACTCGGGTGAAGGACAAATGCAATGTTTTTGCAGTACAGCACATTCAGGATTCAATATTTCATTGAACGGATCTACACTGCGACTGGAGATATCTCGTCTATTCGATGCGCGGTATACCGCACACTTCCTGCCAAATAGAGCGCAAATCAGCCATTGTGCGCTGTGTCAACTCAGGTCCTTGCCAAATTCATTGTAATTGTAGTTTTGCATATTTAGGCCTAAGTATTCAATTAAACGGATCTCCGGTACTATTGATGGTATGCCTACAATTCGATGCGCGTTATACTCCTCATTCCCTGCCAAATACAGCACACCTGCTCCTGTTTACATTATGTCAAATCGGGTCGAGGACGAATCCAATGTTTTTGCAGTACAGGATACTCAGAACTCAATACTTCATTGAACGTATCTACACTGCGACTGGAGATATTTCGTCAATTCCATGCGTCTTGTACTCCACATTTCCTGCCAAATAGTGCGCACCTGCTCCTGTTTACATTATGTCAACTCGGATCGAGGACAAATGCAATGTTGTTGCAGTACAGCATATACAGAATCCAATATTTCATTGAAAGTATATACACTGCTGTTCGTGATATGCCGACAATTCGAAGCGGGTTATACTCCTCATCCGCTGCCAAAGACAACTCACATCAGAGAATTGGCGCATTGTCAACTCTGTGTCCTGTCAAATACATTGTAATTGCAGTTTATCATATTAGGCTCAAGTATTTATTTAAAAGTATCTCCGCTGCTATTCGTGGTACGTCGACAAATCTATGCGCGTTATACTCCTCATTTGCCGCCAAATACAGCGTACCTGCTCCTGTTTACACTATGTCAACTCGGATCGAGGACAAATGCAATGTTGTTGCAGTACATCATATACAGGATTCAATATTTCATTGAACGTATGTACACTACCATGGTGATATCCCGACAATTCGATGAGCGTTATACTCCTCATTCGCTGCAGAATACTACGCACATCAGCCGGTTGGCGCATTGTCAACTCTGTGTCCTGTCAAATACATTGTAATTGCAGTTTATCATATTAGGCTCAAGTATTTATTTAAACGTATCTCCGTTGCTATTCGTGGTACGTCGACAAATCTATGCGCGTTATACTCCTCATTTGCCGCCAAATACAGCGCACGTGCTCCCGTTTACATTATGTCAACTGGGGTCGAGGACAGTTGCAATGTTGTGGCAGTACACCATATTCAGGATTCAATATTTCATTGAACGGATCTACACTGCTGTTTGTGATATCTCGTCAATTCAATGCGCGGTTTACCGCACAAGTGCTGCCAAATAGAGCGCATATCAGCCACTTTGCGCTGTGTCAACTCAGGTCCCTGCCTAATTCATTGTAATTGTATTTTTGCATATTTAGTCTTATGTATTCAATTAAACGTATCTGCGGAGCTATAGGTGGTATGCCTACTATTCGATGCGCGTTATGCTTCACAGTTGCCGCATAATACAGCGCACCTGCTCCTGTTTACATTATGTCAACTCGGGTCGAGGACATATGCAATGTTTTTGTAGTACAGCATATTCGGGATTCAATATTTCATTGAACGTATATACACTGCTATTGGTGATATCTCGACAATTCGAAGCGCCTTATACTCCTCATTCGCTGCCAAATACAACGCACATCAACCGGTTTGCACAATATCAACTCTGTGTCCCTGTCAAATCCATTGGAATTGCAGTTTAGCATATTTAGGATTAAGTATTCAATTAAACGTATCTCCGCTGCTATTGGTGGTAAGTCCAGAATTTGATGCGCGTTATACCCCACATTTGCTGCCAAATACAGAGCACATTAACCGGTTTACGCAATGTCAACTCTATATCCTGTCGAATCCATTGTATTTGCAGTTTGGCCTATTTGGGCCTAAGTACTCAATTAAACCTATTTTCGCTGTTATTGGTGGTATCTCGACAACTCGATGCGCGTTATACCCGACATTTTCTGCCAAATACAGCGCACGTGCTATTGTTTACATTATGTCAACTCGGGTCGAGTACAAATGCAATGTTTTTGTAGTACTGCATATTCAGGATTCAATACTTCATTGAATGTATCTACACTGCTATTGGTGATATCCCGGCAATTTGAAGCGCGTTTTACTCCTCATTCGCTGCCATATGCTACGCACATCAGAGAGTGTGGGCATTGTCAACTCTGTGTCCCGTCAAATACATTGTAATTGCAGTTTATCATATTAGGCTCAAGTATTTATTTAAACGTATCTCCGCTGCTATTAGTGGTATGTCGACAAATCTATGCGCGTTATACTCCTCATTTGCCGCCAAATACAGCGGACCTGCACCTGTTTACATGATGTCAACTGGGGTCGAGGACAATTGCAATGTTTTTGCAGTACAGCATATTTAGGAATCAATATTTCATTGAACAGACCTACACAGCTATTTGTGATATCTCGTCAATTCGATGCGCGGTATGCCGCACAGTTGCTGCCAAATAGAGCGCAAATCAGCCACTTTGCGCTATGCAAACTCAGGTCCGTGCCAAATTCATTGTAATTGTATTTTGCATATTTAGGCTTATGTATTCAGATTAAACGTATCTCCGGTGCTATAGGTGGTATGCCTACAATTCGATGCGCGTTATGCTCCAGAGCTGCCGCCAAACAGCGCACCTGCTCCTGTTTACATTATGTCAACTCGGGTCGAGGACAAATCCAATGTTTTTGCAGTACAGGATATTCAGGATTCAATATTTCATTGATCGTATATACACTGCTATCAGTGATATCCTGACAATTCGATGCGCGTAGTACTCCTCATTCGCTGCCAAATACTACGCAGATCAGCCGGTTTGAACATTGTCAACTCTGTGTCCTGTCAAATACATTGTAATTGCAGATTATCATATTAGGCTCAAGTATTTATTTAAACGTATCTCCGCTGCTATTAGTGGTATGTCGACAAATCTATGCGCGTTATACTCCTCATTTGCCGCCAAATACAGCGGGCCTGCTCCTGTTTACATTATGTCAACTGGGGTCGAGGACAAATCCAATGTTTTTGCAGTACAGGATATTCAGGATTCAATATTTCATTGAACGTATATACACTGCTATTGGTGATATCCTGACAATTCGATGCGCGTGATACTCCACATTCCCTGGCAAATACTACGCGGAACAGCAGGTTTGCGCATTGTCAACTCTGTGTCCTGTCAAATACGTTGTAATTGCAGTTTATCATATTAGGCTCAAGTATTTATTTAAACGTATCTCCGCTGCCATTAGTGGTATGTCGACAAATCTATGCGCGTTATACTCCTCATTTGCCGCCAAATACAGCGGACCTGCTCCTGTTTACATGATGTCAACTCGGGTCGAGGACAAATCCAATGTTTTTGCAGTACAGGATATTCAGGATTCAATATTTCATTGATCGTATATACACTGCTATTGGTGATATCCTGACAATTCGATGCGCGTGATACTCCACATTCCCTGGCAAACACTACGCGGAACAGCCGGTTTGCGCATTGTCAACTCTGTGTCCTGTCAAATACGTTGTAATTGCAGTTTATCATATTAGGCTCAAGTATTTATTTAAACGTATCTCCGCTGCTATTAGTAGTATGTCGACAAATCTATGCGCGTTATACTCCTCATTTGCCGCCAAATACAGCGGACCTGCTCCTGATTACATTATGTCAACCCGGGTCGAGGAGAATTGCAATGTAGTTGTAGTACTGCATATTCAGGATTCAATTCTTCATTGAATGTATCTACACTGCTATTGGTCATATCACGAAAATCGGTGCGCGTGATACTCCAAATTCCCAACCAAATACAGCGCATCTGCTCCTGTTTACATTATTTCAACTCGGGTCGAGGAAAAATGCAATGTTTTTGCCGTTCAGCACATTCAGGATTCGATATTTCATTGAACGGATCCACATTGCTATTTGTGATATCTCGTCAATTCGATGCGCGGTATATCGCACAGTTGCTGCCAAATAGAGGGCAAACCAGCCACTTTGCGCTATGTCAACTCAGGTCCCTGCCCAATTCATTGTAATTGTAGTTTTGCATACTTAGGCCTAAGTATTCAATTAAACGGATCTCCGGTGCTATTGGTGGTATGCCTACAATTCGATGCGCGTTATGCTCCACAGTTGCCGCCAAATACAGCGCACATGCCCCTGTTTACATTATGTCAACTGGGGTCGAAGACAATTGCAATGTTGTTGCAGTACACCATATTCAGGATTCAATATTTCATTGAACGTACATACACTGCTATTGGTGATATCCCGACAATTCGATGAGCGTTATACTCCTCATCCGCTGCCAAAGACAACTCACATCAGAGAATTGGCGCATTGTCAACTCTGTGTCCTGTCAAATACATTGTAATTGCAGTTTATCATATTAGGCTCAAGTATTTATTTAAAAGTATCTCCGCTGCTATTCGTGGTACGTCGACAAATCTATGCGCGTTATACTCCTCATTTGCCGCCAAATACAGCGTACCTGCTCCTGTTTACACTATGTCAACTCGGATCGAGGACAAATGCAATGTTGTTGCAGTACATCATATACAGGATTCAATATTTCATTGAACGTATGTACACTACCATGGTGATATCGCGACAATTCGATGAGCATGATACTCCACATTTCCTGCCAAATACAGCGCATCTGCTCCTGTTTACATTATTTCAACTCGGGTCGTGGAAAAATGCAATGTTTTTGCAGTTCAGCACATTCAGGATTCGATATTTCATTGAACGGATCCACATTGCTATTTGTGATATCTCGTCAATTGGATGCGCGGTATATCGCACAGTTGCTGCCAAATAGAGCGCAAACCAGCCACTTTGCGCTATGTCAACTCAGGTCCCTGCCCAATTCATTGTAATTGTAGTTTTGCATACTTAGGCCTAAGTATTCAATTAAACGGATCTCCGGTGCTATTGGTGGTATGCCTACAATTCGATGCGCGTTATGCTCCAGAGCTGCCGCCAAACAGCGCACCTGCTCCTGTTTACATTATGTCAACTCGGGTCGAGGACAAATCCAATGTTTTTGCAGTACAGGATATTCAGTATTCAATATTTCATTGATCGTATATACACTGCTATCAGTGATATCCTGACAATTCGATGCGCGTAGTACTCCTCATTCGCTGCCAAATACTACGCAGATCAGCCGGTTTGCGCATTGTCAACTCTGTGTCCTGTCAAATACATTGTAATTGCAGATTATCATATTAGGCTCAAGTATTTATTTAAACGTATCTCCGCTGCTATTAGTGGTATGTCGACAAATCTATGCGCGTTATACTCCACAGCTGCCGCCAAACAGCGCACCTGCTCCTGTTTACATGATGTAACTGGGGTCGAGGACAAATCCAATGTTTTTGCAGTACAGGATATTCAGGATTCAATATTGCATTGATCGTATATACACTACTATCAGTGATATCCTGACAATTCGATGCGCGTTGTACTCCTCATTCGCTGCCAAATACTACGCAAATCAGCCGGTTTGCGCATTGTCAACTCTGTGTCCTGTCAAATACATTGTAATTGCAGATTATCATATTAGGCTCAAGTATTTATTTAAACGTATCTCCGCTGCTATTAGTGGTATGTCGACAAATCTATGCGCGTTATACTCCTCATTTGCCGCCAAATACAGCGCACGTGCTCCCGTTTACATTGTGTCAACTGCGGTCGAGAACATTTGCAATGTTGTGGCAGTACAGCACAGTCAGGATTCAATATTTCATTGAAGAGATCTACACTGCTGTTTGTGATATCTCGTCAATTCGATGCGCGGTTTACCGCACAAGTGCTGCCAAATAGAGCGCATATCAGCCACTTTGCGCTGTGTCAACTCAGGTACCTGCCTAATTCATTGTAATTGTATCTTTGCATATTTAGTCTTATGTATTCAATTAAACGTATCTGCGGAGCTATGGGTGGTATGCCTACAATTCGATGCGCGTTATGCTTCACAGTTGCCGCCTAATACAGCGCACCTGCTCCTGTTTACATTATGTCAACTCGGGTCGAGGACATATGCAATGTTTTTGTAGTACAGCATATTCGGGATTCAATATTTCATTGAACGTATATACACTGCTGTTCGTGATATGCCGACAATTCGAAGCGGGTTATACTCCTCATCCGCTGCCAAAGACAACTCATATCAGAGAATTGGCGCATTGTCAACTCTGTGTCCTGTCAAATACATTGTAATTGCAGATTATCATATTAGGCGCAAGTATTTATTTAAACGTATCTCCGCTGCTATTAGTGGTATGTCGACAAATCTATGCGCGTTATACTCCTCATTTGCCGCCAAATACAGCGGACCTGCTCCTGTTTACATTATGTCAACTGGGGTCGAGGACAAATCCAATGTTTTTGCAGTACAGGATATTCAGGATTCAATATTTCATTGAACGTATATACACTGCTATTGGTGATATCCTGATAATTCGATGCGCGTGATACTCCACATTCCCTGGCAAATACTACGCAGATCAGCCGGTTTGCGCATTGTCAACTCTGTGTCCTGTCAAATACGTTGTAATTGCAGTTTACCATATTAGGCTCAAGTATTTATTTAAACGTATCTCCGCTGCTATTAGTAGTATGTCGACAAATCTATGCGCGTTATGCTCCTCATTTGCCGCCAAATACAGCGGACCTGCTCCTGATTACATTATGTCAACCCGGGTCGAGGACAATTGCAATGTAGTTGTAGTACTGCATATTCAGGATTCAATTCTTCATTGAATGTATCTACACTGCTATTGGTCATATCACGACAATCGGTGCGCGTGATACTCCACATTCCCAACCAAATACAGCGCACCTGCTCCTGTTTACATTATTTCAACTCGGGTCAAGGAAAAATGCAATGTTTTTGCAGTACAGCACATTCAGGATTCGATATTTCATTGAACGGATCTACACTGCTATTTGTGATATCTCGTCAATTCGATGCGCGGTATACCGCACAGTTGCCGCCAAATACAGCGCACCTGCCCCTGTATACATTATATCAATTTGGGTCGAGGACAAATGCAACGATTTTGTAGTACTGCATATTCAGGATTCAATACTTCAATGAATGTATCTACACTGCTATCGGTCATATCACGACAATTCGATGCGCGTGATACTCCATATTTCCTGACCAATACGGCGCACCTGCTCCTGTTTACATTATGTCAACTCGGGTCGAGGACAAATGGAATGTTGCTGTACTGTTGCATATTCAGGATTCAATTCTTCATTGAATGTATCTACACTGCTATTGGTCATATCACGACAATTCGATGCGCGTGATACACCACATTCCCTGCCAAATACAGCGCACCTGCTCTTGTTTACATTGTGTCAACCGTGGTCGTGGACAAATGCATTGTTTTTGCAGTACAGCATATACCGGATTCAATACTTCATTGAACGTATATACACTGTTTTTGGTTATATCCCGACCATTCGATGAGCGTGGTACTACACGTTTCCTGCCAAATACGACACACCTGCTCCTGTTTACATTATGTCAACTCGGGTCGAGGACAAATCCAATGCTTTTGCAGTACAGGATATTCAGGATTCAATATTTCATTGAACGTGGATACACTGCTATTGGTGATATCCTGACAATTCGATGCGCGTTATACTCCACATTCCCTGCCAAATACAGCGCACCTGCTCCTGTTTACATTATGTCAACTCGGGTGAAGGACAAATGCAATGTTTTTGCAGTACAGCACATTAAGGATTCAATATTTCATTGAACGGATCTACACTGCGACTGGAGATATCTCGTCTATTCGATGCGCGGTATACCGCACACTTCCTGCCAAATAGAGCGCAAATCAGCCATTGTGCGCTGTGTCAACTCAGGTCCTTGCCAAATTCATTGTAATTGTAGTTTTGCATATTTAGGCCTAAGTATTCAATTAAACGGATCTCCGGTACTATTGATGGTATGCCTACAATTCGATGCATCTTGCACTCCACATTTCCTGCCAAATAGTGCGCACCTGCTCCTGCTTACATTATGTCAACTCGGATCGAGGACAAATGCAATGTTGTTGCAGTACAGCATATACAGAATCCAATATTTCATTGAACGTATATACACTGCTGTTCGTGATATGCCGACAATTCGAAGCGGGTTATACCCCTCATCCGCTGCCAAAGACAACTCACATCAGAGAATTGGCGCATTGTCAACTCTGTGTCCTGTCAAATACATTGTAATTGCAGTTTATCATATTAGGCTCAAGTATTTATTTAAAAGTATCTCCGCTGCTATTCGTGGTACGTCGACAAATCTATGCGCGTTATACTCCTCATTTGCCGCCAAATACAGCGTACCTGCTCCTGTTTACACTATGTCAACTCGGATCGAGGACAAATGCAATGTTGTTGCAGTACATCATATACAGGATTCAATATTTCATTGAACGGATCTACACTGCTGTTTGTGATATCTCGTCAATTCAATGCGCGGTTTACCGCACAAGTGCTGCCAAATAGAGCGCATATCAGCCACTTTGCGCTGTGTCAACTCAGGTCCCTGCCTAATTCATTGTAATTGTATTTTTGCATATTTAGTCTTATGTATTCAATTAAACGTATCTGCGGAGCTATAGGTGGTATGCCTACAATTCGATGCGCGTTATGCTTCACAGTTGCCGCATAATACAGCGCACCTGCTCCTGTTTACATTATGTCAACTCGGGTCGAGGACATATGCAATGTTTTTGTAGTACAGCATATTCGGGATTCAATATTTCATTGAACGTATATACACTGCTATTGGTGATATCTCGACAATTCGAAGCGCCTTATACTCCTCATTCGCTGCCAAATACAACGCACATCAACCGGTTTGCACAATATCAACTCTGTGTCCCTGTCAAATCCATTGGAATTGCAGTTTAGCATATTTAGGATTAAGTATTCAATTAAACGTATCTCCGCTGCTATTGGTGGTAAGTCCAGAATTTGATGCGCGTTATACCCCACATTTGCTGCCAAATACAGAGCACATTAACCGGTTTACGCAATGTCAACTCTATATCCTGTCGAATCCATTGTATTTGCAGTTTGGCCTATTTGGGCCTAAGTACTCAATTAAACCTATTTTCGCTGTTATTGGTGGTATCTCGACAACTCGATGCGCGTTATACCCGACATTTTCTGCCAAATACAGCGCACGTGCTATTGTTTACATTATGTCAACTCGGGTCGAGTACAAATGCAATGTTTTTGTAGTACTGCATATTCAGGATTCAATACTTCATTGAATGTATCTACACTGCTACTGGTGATATCCCGGCAATTTGAAGCGCGTTTTACTCCTCATTCGCTGCCATATGCTACGCACATCAGAGAGTGTGGGCATTGTCAACTCTGTGTCCCGTCAAATACATTGTAATTGCAGTTTATCATATTAGGCTCAAGTATTCATTTAAACGTATCTCCGCTGCTATTAGTGGTATGTCGACAAATCTATGCGCGTTATACTCCTCATTTGCCGCCAAATACAGCGGACCTGCACCTGTTTACATGATGTCAACTGGGGTCGAGGACAATTGCAATGTTTTTGCAGTACAGCATATTTAGGAATCAATATTTCATTGAACAGACCTACACAGCTATTTGTGATATCTCGTCAATTCGATGCGCGGTATGCCGCACAGTTGCTGCCAAATAGAGCGCAAATCAGCCACTTTGCGCTATGCAAACTCAGGTCCGTGCCAAATTCATTGTAATTGTATTTTTGCATATTTAGGCTTATGTATTCAAATTAAACGTATCTCCGGTGCTATAGGTGGTATGCCTACAATTCGATGCGCGTTATGCTCCAGAGCTGCCGCCAAACAGCGCACCTGCTCCTGTTTACATTATGTCAACTCGGGTCGAGGACAAATCCAATGTTTTTGCAGTACAGGATATTCAGGATTCAATATTTCATTGATCGTATATACACTGCTATCAGTGATATCCTGACAATTCGATGCGCGTAGTACTCCTCATTCGCTGCCAAATACTACGCAGATCAGCCGGTTTGAACATTGTCAACTCTGTGTCCTGTCAAATACATTGTAATTGCAGATTATCATATTAGGCTCAAGTATTTATTTAAACGTATCTCCGCTGCTATTAGTGGTATGTCGACAAATCTATGCGCGTTATACTCCTCATTTGCCGCCAAATACAGCGGGCCTGCTCCTGTTTACATTATGTCAACTGGGGTCGAGGACAAATCCAATGTTTTTGCAGTACAGGATATTCAGGATTCAATATTTCATTGAACGTATATACACTGCTATTGGTGATATCCTGACAATTCGATGCGCGTGATACTCCACATTCCCTGGCAAATACTACGCGGAACAGCAGGTTTGCGCATTGTCAACTCTGTGTCCTGTCAAATACGTTGTAATTGCAGTTTATCATATTAGGCTCAAGTATTTATTTAAACGTATCTCCGCTGCTATTAGTGGTATGTCGACAAATCTATGCGCGTTATACTCCTCATTTGCCGCCAAATACAGCGGACCTGCTCCTGTTTACATGATGTCAACTCGGGTCGAGGACAAATCCAATGTTTTTGCAGTACAGGATATTCAGGATTCAATATTTCATTGATCGTATATACACTGCTATCAGTGATATCCTGACAATTCGATGCGCGTAGTACTCCTCATTCGCTGCCAAATACTACGCAGATCAGCCGGTTTGCGCATTGTCAACTCTGTGTCCTGTCAAATACATTGTAATTGCAGATTATCATATTAGGCTCAAGTATTTATTTAAACGTATCTCCGCTGCTGTTAGTGGTATGTCGACAAATCTATGCGCGTTATACTCCTCATTTGCCGCCAAATACAGCGGACCTGCTCCTGTTTACATTATGTCAACTGGGGTCGAGGACAAATGCAATGTTTTTGCAGTACAGGATATTCAGGATTCAATATTTCATTGAACGTATATACACTGCTATTGGTGATATCCTGACAATTCGATGCGCGTGATACTCCACATTCCCTGGCAAACACTACGCGGAACAGCCGGTTTGCGCATTGTCAACTCTGTGTCCTGTCAAATACGTTGTAATTGCAGTTTATCATATTAGGCTCAAGTATTTATTTAAACGTATCTCCGCTGCTATTAGTAGTATGTCGACAAATCTATGCGCGTTATACTCCTCATTTGCCGCCAAATACAGCGGACCTGCTCCTGATTACATTATGTCAACCCGGGTCGAGGAGAATTGCAATGTAGTTGTAGTACTGCATATTCAGTATTCAATTCTTCATTGAATGTATCTACACTGCTATTGGTCATATCACGAAAATCGGTGCGCGTGATACTCCAAATTCCCAACCAAATACAGCGCATCTGCTCCTGTTTACATTATTTCAACTCGGGTCGAGGAAAAATGCAATGTTTTTGCCGTTCAGCACATTCAGGATTCGATATTTCATTGAACGGATCCACATTGCTATTTGTGATATCTCGTCAATTCGATGCGCGGTATATCGCACAGTTGCTGCCAAATAGAGCGCAAACCAGCCACTTTGCGCTATGTCAACTCAGGTCCCTGCCCAATTCATTGTAATTGTAGTTTTGCATACTTAGGCCTAAGTATTCAATTAAACGGATCTCCGGTGCTATTGGTGGTATGCCTACAATTCGATGCGCGTTATGCTCCACAGTTGCCGCCAAATACAGCGCACATGCCCCTGTTTACATTATGTCAACTGGGGTCGAAGACAATTGCAATGTTGTTGCAGTACACCATATTCAGGATTCAATATTTCATTGAACGTACATACACTGCTATTGGTGATATCCCGACAATTCGATGAGCGTTATACTCCTCATCCGCTGCCAAAGACAACTCACATCAGAGAATTGGCGCATTGTCAACTCTGTGTCCTGTCAAATACATTGTAATTGCAGTTTATCATATTAGGCTCAAGTATTTATTTAAAAGTATCTCCGCTGCTATTCGTGGTACGTCGACAAATCTATGCGCGTTATACTCCTCATTTGCCGCCAAATACAGCGGACCTGCTCCTGTTTACATTATGTCAACTGGGGTCGAGGACAAATCCAATGTTTTTGCAGTACAGGATATTAAGGATTCAATATTTCATTGAACGTATATACACTGCTATTGGTGATATCCTGACAATTCGATGCGCGTGATACTCCACATTCCCTGGCAAATACTACGCGGAACAGCCGGTTTGCGCATTGTCAACTCTGTGTCCTGTCAAATACGTTGTAATTGCAGTTTATCATATTAGGCTCAAGTATTTATTTAAACGTATCTCCGCTGCTATTAGTGGTATGTCGACAAATCTATGCGCGTTATACTCCTCATTTGCCGCCAAATACAGCGGACCTGCTCCTGTTTACATGATGTCAACTCGGGTCGAGGACAAATCCAATGTTTTTGCAGTACAGGATATTCAGGATTCAATATTTCATTGATCGTATATACACTGCTATCAGTGATATCCTGACAATTCGATGCGCGTAGTACTCCTCATTCGCTGCCAAATACTACGCAGATCAGCCGGTTTGCGCATTGTCAACTCTGTGTCCTGTCAAATACATTGTAATTGCAGATTATCATATTAGGCTCAAGTATTTATTTAAACGTATCTCCGCTGCTATTAGTGGTATGTCGACAAATCTATGCGCGTTATACACCTCATTTGCCGCCAAATACAGCGGACCTGCTCCTGTTTACATTATGTCAACTGGGGTCGAGGACAAATCCAATGTTTTTGCAGTACAGGATATTCAGGATTCAATATTTCATTGAACGTATATACACTGCTATTGGTGATATCCTGTCAATTCGATGCGCGTGATACTCCACATTCCCTGGCAAACACTACGCGGAACAGCCGGTTTGCGCATTGTCAACTCTGTGTCCTGTCAAATACGTTGTAATTGCAGTTTATCATATTAGGCTCAAGTATTTATTTAAACGTATCTCCGCTGCTATTAGTAGTATGTCGACAAATATATGCGCGTTATACTCCTCATTTGCCGCCAAATACAGCGGACCTGCTCCTGTTTACATTATGTCAACTGGGGTCGAGGACAAATCCAATGTTTTTGCAGTACAGGATATTCAGGATTCAATATTTCATTGATCGTATATACACTGCTATCAGTGATATCCTGACAATTCGATGAGCGTTATACTCCTCATTCGCTGCAGAATACTACGCACATCAGCCGGTTGGCGCATTGTCAACTCTGTGCCCTGTCAAATACATTGTAATTGCAGTATATCATATTAGGCTCAAGTATTTAGTTAAACGTATCTCCGCTGCTATTCGTGATATCCCGACAAATCTATGCGCGTTATTCTCCACATTTCCAGCCAAATACGGCGCATCTGCTCCTGTTTACATTATATCAACTGGGGTCGAAGACAAATGCAATGTTCTTGTAGTACTGCATACTCAGGACTCAATACTTCATTGAACGTATCTACACTACTATTGGTGATATTTCGTCAATTCCATGAGCGTGATACTCCACAGCTACCGCCAAACAGCGGGCCAGCTCTTGCTTACATTGTGCCAACTGTTTTCGAGGTCAAATGCAATGTTGTTGCTGTACAGCATATACAGGATTCAATATTTCATTGAACGTATATACACTGCCATGGTGATATACCGACGATTCGATGCGCATGATACTCCACATTTCCTGCCAAATACAGCGTACCTGCTCCTCTTCACATTATGTCAACTCGGGTCGAGGACAAATGCTATACTGCTGCAGTACAGCATATTCAGGATTCAACATTTCATTGAACGTATATACACTGCTAATGGTGATATCCCGACAAATCGATGCGCGTCATACTCCACATTTCCAGCCAAATACGGTGCATCTGCTCCTGTTTACATTATATCAACGGCTGTCGAAGACAAAGGCAATGTTCTTGTAGTACTGCATACTCAGTATTCAATACTTCATTGAACGTATCTACACTACTATTGGAGATATTTCGTCAATTCCATGAGCGTTATACTACACAGCTGCCGCCAAACAGCGGGCCAGCTCTTGTTTACATTGTGTCAACTGTTTTCGAGGACAACTGCATTATTGTTGCAGTACAGCATAATCAGGATTCAATATTTTATTGAACGTATATACACTGCTATTCGTGATATCCCGACAATTCGATGCGCGTTATACTCCTCATTCGCTGCCAAATACTACGCAGATCGGCCGGATTGCGCATTGTCAACTCTGTGTCCTGTCAAATACATTGTAATTGCAGTTTATCATATTAGGCTCAAGTATTTATTTAATCGTGTCTCTGCTGCTATTTGTGGTATGTCCACAAATCCATGCGCGTTATACTCCTCATATGCCGCCAAATACAGCGCACCTGCTCTTGTTTACATTGTGTCAACTGTGGTCGAGGACAAATGCATTGTTTTTGCAGTACAGCACATACGGGATTCAGTACTTCATTCAACGTATATACACTGCTATTGGCAATATCACGACAAATCGATGCGCGTGATACTCCACATTCCCTGCCAAATACAGCGCACGTGATCTTGTTTAAATTATGCCAACTCGGGTCGAGGACAAATGCAATGTTTTTGCCGTACTGCATATCCAGGATTCAATACTTCATTGAACGTAAATACACTGCTATTGGTGATATCCCGACAATTCCATGCGCGTGATACTCCACATTCCCTGCCAAATACAGCGCACTTGCTCGTGTTTACATTATGTCAACTCGGATAGAGGACAAATGCAATGCTGTTGCAGTACAGCATATACAGGATTCACTATTCCATTGAACGTATATACACTGCTATTCGTCATAGGCCCACAATTCGAAGCGCGTTATACTCCTCATTCGCTGCCAAATGCTAAGCACATCAGAGAGTTTGCGCATTGTCAACTGTGTTTCCTGTCAAATAAAATGTATTTGCTGTTTATAATGTTAGGCTCAAGTATTTAGTTCAACGTATCTCCGCTGCTATTCGTGGTATGTCGACAAATCTATGCGCGTTATACTCCACAGTTGCCGCCAAACAGCGCACCTGCTCCTGTTTACATTATATCATTCGGGTCGAGGACAAATGCATTGTTTTGGCAGTACATCATATACCGGATTCAATACTTCATTGAACGTACATACACTGCCATTGGTGATATCCCTACAATTCGATGCGCGTGATACTCTACATTACCTGCCAAATACGGCGCACCTACTCCTGTTTACATTATGTCAACACGGATCGAGGACAAATGCAATGTTGTTGCAGTACAGCATATACAGGATTCAATATCTCATTGAACGTATATACACTGCCATGGTGATATCCCGACAATTCGATGCGCATGATACTCCACATTTCCTGCCAAATACAGCGCACCTGCTCCTGTTTACATTATGTCATTCGGGTCGAGGACAAATGCATTGTTTTTGCAGTACAGCATATACTGGATTCAATATTTCATTGAATGTATCTACACTGCTACTGGAGATATTTCGTCAATTCGATGCGCGCTATACCGCACAGTTGCTGCCAAATAGAGCGCAAATCAGCCACTTTGCGCTATGTCAACTCAGGTCCCTGCCTAATTCATTGTAATTGTAGTTTTGCATACTTAGGCTTATGTATTCAATTAAACGTATCTCCGGTGCTATTGGTGGTATGCGTACAGTTCTATGCGCGTTATGCTCCACAGTTGCCGCCAAACAGCAGACCTGCTCCTGTTTACATTATGTCAACTCGGATCGAGGACAAATGCAATGTTGTTGCAGTACAGCATATACAGGATTCAATATTTCATTGAACGTATATACACTGCCATGGTGATATCCCGACAATTCGATGCCCATGATACTCCACATTTCCTGCCAAATACAGCGCACCTGCTCCTGTTTACATTATGTCATTCGGGTCGAGGACAAATGTATTGTTTTTGCAGTACATCATATAACGGATTCAATACTTCATTGAACGTAAATACACTGCTATTGGAGATATCCCGACAATTCGATGCGCATGATACTCCACTTTTCCTGCCATATCAGCGCACCTGCTCCTGTTTTCATTATGTCATTCGGGTCGAAGACAAATGCATTGTTTTTGCAGCACATCATATACCGGATTATATACTTCATTGAACGTAAATACACTGCTATTGGTGATATCCGGACAATTCCATGCGCGAGATACTCCACATTCCCTGCCAAATACAGCGCACCTGCTCCTGTTTACATTATGTCATTCGGGTCGAGGACAAACGCAATGATGTTGCAGTACAGCATATTCAGGATTCAATATTTCATTGAACGTATATACACTGCAATTCGTGATATGCCAACAATTCGAAGCGCGTTATACTCCTCATTCGCTGCCAAATACAGCGCACCTGCTCCTGTTTACATTATGTCATTCGGGTCGAGGACAAATGTATTGTTTTTGCAGTACATCATATAACGGATTCAATACTTCATTGAATGTATCTACACTGCTATTGGCGATATCACGACAATTCGAAGCGCGTGATACTCCACATTCCCTGCCAAAGACAACGCACCTGCTCTTGTTTACATTATGTCAACTCGGGTCGGGGACAAATGCATTGTTTTTGCAGTACAGCACATACAGGATTCAATACTTCACTGAACATATATACACTGCTATTGGTGATATCCCGACAACTCCATGCGCGTGATACTCCACATTACCTGCCAAATACAGCACACCTGCTCCTGTTTACATTATGCCCCACTCGGGTCGAGGGTAAATACAATGTTGTTGCAGAACTGCATATCCAGGATTCAATACTTCATTGAACGTATATACACTGCTATTCGTGATATGCCAACAATTCGAAGCGCGTTATACTCCTCATTCGCTG
The DNA here is from genome assembly GCA_911387925.2 of Bombus hypnorum. Lineage (NCBI taxonomy): Eukaryota > Metazoa > Arthropoda > Insecta > Hymenoptera > Apidae > Bombus > Bombus hypnorum. The sequence continues at coordinate 1,821,738 of CAJVQY020000009.1, read as the reverse complement.
CCAAATACTACGCACATCAGAGAATTGGAGCATTGTCAACTCTGTGTCCTGTCAAATACATTGTAATTGCAGTTTATCATATTAGACTCAAGTATTTATTTAAAAGTATCTCCGCTGCTATTCGTGGTACGTCGACAAATCTATGCGCGTTATACTCCTCATCTGCCGCCAAATACAGCGCACCTGCTCCTGTTTACATTATGTCAACTCGGATCGAGGACAAATGCAATGTTGTTGCAGTACAGCATATACAGTATTCAATATTTCATTGAACGTATATACACTGCCATGGTGATATCCCGACAATTCGATGCCCATGATACTCCACATTTCCTGCCAAATACAGCGCACCTGCTCCTGTTTACATTATGTCATTCGGGTCGAGGACAAATGTATTGTTTTTGCAGTACATCATATAACGGATTCAATACTTCATTGAACGTAAATACACAGCTATTGGAGATATCCCGACAATTCGATGCGCATGATACTCCACATTTCCTGCCATATCAGCGTACCTGCTCCTGTTTACATTATGTCATTCGGGTCGAAGACAAATGCATTGTTTTTGCAGTACATCATATACCGGATTATATACTTCATTGATCGTAAATTCACTGCTTTTGGTGAAATCCCGACAATTCGATGCGTGTGATACTCCACATTCCCTGCCAAATACAGCGCACCTGCTCCTGTTTACATTAAGTCAACTGGGGTCGAAGGCAAATGCAATGATGTTGTAGTACTGCATATACAGGATTCAATACTTCATTGAATGTATCTGCACTGCTATTGGTGGTGTCACGACACTTCGATGCGCGTGATACTCAACATCCCCCCCAAATACAGCGTACCTGTTCCCGTTTACATTATGTCAACTGGGGTCGAGGACAATTGCAATGTTGTTGCAGTACAGCATATTCAGGTATCATTATTTCATTGAACGGATCTACACTGCTATTGGTGATATCTCGTCAATTCGATGCGCGGTGCACCACACAGCTGCTGCCAAATAGAGCGCAAATGAGCCACATGGCGCTATGTCAACTCAGGTCCCTGCCTAATTCATTGTAATTGTAGTTTTGCATATTTAGGCTTATGTATTCAATTAATCGTATCTCCGGTGCTATTGGTGGTATGCCTACAATTCGATGCGCGATGTACTCCACAGTTGCCGCAAAAAGCGGACCTGCTCCTGTTTACATTATGTCCACTCGGTTCGAGGACTAATGGAATGTTGTTGCAGTACTGCATATTCAGTATTCAATGCTTCATTGAACGGATCTACACTGCTATTGGTGATATCCCGACAACTCGATGCGCGTTGTACTCCTCATTTGCTGCCAAATACTACGCACATCAGCCGGTTTACGCATTGTCAACTCTGTGTCCTGTCAAATACATTGTAATTGTAGTTTATCATATTAGGCTCAAACCTTTATTTAAACGTATCTCCGCTGCTATTCGTGGTATGTCGACAAATCTATGCGCGTTATACTCCTCATTTTCCGCCAAATACAGCGGACCTGCTCCTGTTTACATTATGTCTTCTCGGGTCGAGGACAAATGTAATGTTCCTGCAGTACAGCATATTCAGGATTCAATGTTTCATTGAACGTATATACACTGCTATTCGCGATATCCCGACAATTCGATGCGTGTGATACTCCACATTCCCTGCCAAATACAGCGCACCTGCTCCTGTTTACATTATGTCAACTCGGGTCGAGGGAAATGCAATGTTTTTGCAGTACAGCACATTCAGGATTCAATATTCCATTGAACGGATCTACACTGCTATTGGTGATATCTCGTCAATTCGGTGCGCGCTATATCGCACAGTTGCTGCCAAATAGAGCGCAAATCAGCCACTTTGCGCTATGTCAACTCAGGTCCCTGCCTAATTCATTGTAATTGTAGTTTTGCATATTTAAGCTTAAGTATTCAATTACACGTATCTCCGGTGCTATTGGTGGTATGCCTACAATTCGATGCGCGTTATACTCCACAGTAGCCGCCAAATACAGCGCACCTGCTCCTGTTTACATTATGACCACTCGGGTAGAGGACAAATGCAATGTTTTTGTAGTACTGCATATTCAGGATTCAATACTTCACTGAACATATATACTGTTATTGGTGATATCCCGACACTTCGATGCGCCTGATACTCCACATTCCCTGCCAAATACGGCGCAACTGCTCCTGTTTGCGTTATGTCAACACGGGTCGAGGACAAATGCAATCTTTTTGCAGTCCGGGATATTCAGGATTCAATATTCCATTGAATGTATCTACACTGCTATTGGTGATATCACGACAATTCGATGCGCGTGATACTCCACATTCCCTGCCAAATACAGCGCACCTGCTCCTGTTTACATTATGTCCCACTCGGGTCGAGAACAAATGCCATGTTTTTGTATTACTGCATATTCAGGATTCAATATTTCATTGAATGTATCTACACTGCTATTGGCGATATCACGACAATTCGATGCGCGTGATACTCCACATTCCCTGCCAAAGACAACGCACCTGCTCTTGTTTACATTATGTCAACTCGGGTCGGGGACAAATGCATTGTTTCTGCAGTATAGCACATACAGGATTCAATACTTCACTGAACATATATACACTGCTATTGGTGATATCCCGACAATTCCATGCGCGTGATACTCCACATTACCTGCCAAATACAGCGCACCTGCTCCTGTTTACATTATGTCAACTGGGGTCGAAGACAATTGCAATGTTGTTGCAGTACACCACATTCAGGATTCAATATTTCATTGAACATACATATCCTGCAATTGGTGATATCCCGACAATTCGATGCGCGTTATACTCCTCATTCGCTGCAGAATACTACGCACATCAGCCGGTTTGCGCATTGTCAACTCTGTGTCCTGTCAAATACATTGTAATTGCAGTTTATCATATTAGGCTCAAATTTTTATTTAAACGTATCTCCGCTGCTATTCGTGGTATGTCGACAAATCTATGCGCGTTATACTCCTCATTTTCCGCCAAATACAGCGGACCTGCTCCTGTTTATATTATGTCAACTGGTGTCGAAGACAAATGCAATGTTCTTGTAGTACTGCATACTCAGGATTCAATATTTCATTGAATGTATCTACACTGCTATTGGCGATATCACGACAATTCGATGCGCGTGATACTCCACATTCCCTGCCAAAGACAACGCACCTGCTCTTGTTTACATTATGTCAACTCGGGTCGGGGACAAATGCATTGTTTTTGCAGTATAGCACATACAGGATTCAATACTTCACTGAACATATATACACTGCTATTGGTGATATCCCGACAATTCCATGCGCGTGATACTCCACATTACCTGCCAAATACAGCGCACCTGCTCCTGTTTACATTATGTCAACTCGGCTCGGGGACAAATGCAATGTTTTTGCAGTACTGCATATTCAGCATTCAATATTTCATTGACCGTATATACACTGCTATTGGTGATATCCCGACAATTCGATGCGCGTTATACTCCTCATTCGCTGCCAAATACAGCGCGCGTCATTCAATTCGATGCGCGTTCTTCTCCACACTTGCTCTCGTATATAGCGCACCTGCCCCTGTTTAAATTATATCAACTCGGGTCATGGTCAAATCCAATGTTATTGCTGTACTGCATATGCAGGATTCAATATTCCCTTAATTGTTTATACACTGCTATTGGTGAAATCTCGACAATTCGACGTGCGTTACTCCACATATGCGGCCAAATTCAGCGCACGTCATTCGGTTTGCCCTATTTCAACTCTGGGCCCTGTCAAGTGCAGCGTAATTGCAATTTTGCAGAGTCTGTGTTAAATACTCAATTAAACGTATCCGCACTGTTATTGGTGATATCTAGACAAGTGGTTGAGCGTTAAACTCCTCATTCGCTGCGAAATTTAGCGGAGCTGCTCCAGTTTACAATATGTCAAATCGGGTCGAGGTCAAATCCAATGTTATTGCAGTACTGTATATTCAGCCTTCAATATTCAATTGAACGTTGCTTCGTTTCGATTGGAGATACGAAGAAAATTCGATGCGCGTTCTACTCCACAGATGCTGCCAAATACAGCGCACATCAACCGGTTTACTCAATGTCAACTCTGTGTCCTGTCAAATCCAGCGTAATTGCCGTTTCAATATATTCTACCGTTAATATTCAATTAAACGTGTCTCCGCCGCTATTGGTGGTATGTCGACAATTCGAAGCGCTTTACACACCACATTTGCTGCCAAATACAGCGCACATGCTCCCGTTTACATTTTGCCAACTCGGGTCGAGGTCAAACCCAATGTTATTGCTATGCTGCTTATCCAGGCTTCAATTATCAATTGAACGAATCTGTACTACTATTGGTGATATGTCGACAATTCGATGCGCGCTATCCCGTAAATTTGCTGCAAGAAATAGCGCACAGCAACCAGTTTGCGCAATGTCAACTCTGTGTCCTATCAAATACAGCGTTATTCCTGTTTTGCATAGTCAGTTTTAAATATTCATTTGAGCGTATTCCAGTTTCTATTCCAGATATCTCGATAGCTCGATACGCGTTAAACTCCACATTTGCTGCCAAATAGAGCGCACTTGCAACTGTTTACATTAAGTAATCTCGGATCGAGGTCAAATCCAATGCTATTGCTGTACTGCATATTCAGGAATCAATATTCCATTGAAATTTTCTACACTGCTGTTGGTGATATCCCGACAATTCGATGCGCGTTATACTCCTAATTCGATGCCAAATACTATGCACATCAGCCGGTTTGCGCATTGTTAACTCTGTGTCCTGTCAAATACATTGTAATTGCAGTTTATCATATTAGGCTCAAGTATTTATTTAAGCGTATCTCCGCTGCTATTCGTGGTATGTCGACAAATCTATGCGCGCTATACTCCTCATTTGCCGCCAAATACAGGGGACCTGCTCCTGTTCACATTATGTCAACTGGGGTCGAAGACAAATACAATGGTTTTGTAGTACTGCATATTCAGTATTCAATACTTCATTGAATGTATCTACACTGCTATTGGTGATATGCCGACAATTCGATGCGCGTGATACTCCACATTCCCTGCCAAAAACAGCGCACCTGCTCCTGTTTACATTATGTCAACTCGGGTCCAGTAAAATGCAATGTTTTTGCAGTACAGCACATTCAGAATTCAATATTCCATTGAACGGATCTACACTGCTATTGGTGATATCTCGTCAATTCGATGCGCGCTATACCGCACAGTTGCTGCCAAATAGAGCGCAAATCAGCCACTTTGCGCTATGTCAACTCAGGTCCCTCCCTAATTCATTGAAATTGTAGTTTTGCGCATTTAGTCTTATGTATTCAATTAAACGTATCTCCGGTGCTATTGGTGGTATGCCTACAATTCGATGCTCGTTATGCTCCACAGTTGCCGCCAAGCAGCGGACCTACTACTGTTTATATCATATCAACTGGGGTCGAAGACAAATGCAATGTTCTTGTAGTACTGCATACTCAGGGTTCAATACTTCATTGAACGTATCTACACTGCGACTGGAGATATTTCGTCAACTCCATGCGTCTTGTACTCCACATTTCCTGCCGAATACAGCACTCCTGCTCCTGTTTACATTATGTCAACTCGGGTCGAGGGCAAATGCAATGTTTTTGCAGAACAGCATATTCAGCATTCAATATTTCATTCAACGTAAATACACTGCTGTTGGTGATATCCCGACAATTCGATGCGCGTGATACTCCACATTCGATGCCAAATACTACGCACATCAGCCGGTTTGCGCATTATCAACACTGTGTCCTGTCAAATACATTGTAATTGCAGTTTATCATATTAGGTTCAGGTATTTATTAAAACGTATCTCCGCTGCTATTCGTGGTATCTCGACAAATCTATGCGCGTTATACTCCTCATTTGCCGCCAAATACAGCGCACCTGCTCCTGTTTACATTATGTCAACTCGGGTCGAGGACAATTGCAATGTTGTTGTAGTACTGCATTTTCAGGATTCAATACTTCATTGAATGTATCTACACTGCTATTCGTGATATCCCGATAATTCGATGTGCGTGATACTCCACATTTCCAGCCAAATACAGCGCACCTGCTCCTGTTTACATTATATCAACTCGGGTCGAGGACAATTGCAATGTTGTTGTAGTACTGCATTTTCAGGATTCAATACTTCATTGAATGTATCTACACTGCTATTCGTGATATCCCGATAATTCGATGTGCGTGATACTCCACATTTCCAGCCAAATACAGCGCACCTGCTCCTGTTTACATTATATCAACTCGGGTCGAGGACCAATGCAATGAAGTTGAAGTACTGCATATTCAGGATTCAATACTTCATTGAATGTATCTACACTGCTATTGGTGATATCACGACAATTCGATGCGCGTGATACTCAACATTCCCCGCCAAATACAGCGGACCTGTTCCCGTTTACATTATGTCAACTGGGGTCGAGGACAATTGCAATGTTGTTGCAGTACAGCATATTCAGTATTCAATTTTTCATTGAACGGATCTACACTGCTATTGGTGATATCTCGTCAATTCGATGCGCGGTGTACCACACAGTTGCTGCCAAATAGAGCGCAAATCAGCCACATTGCGCTATGTCAACTCAGGTCCCTGCCTAGTTCATTGTAATTGTTGTTTTGCATATTTAGGCTTTTTTATTCAAATAAACGTATCTCCGGTGCTATTGGTGGTATGCCTACCATTCGATGCGCGGTATGCTCCACAGTTACAACGAAACAGCGGACCTGCTCTTGTTTATATTATGTCAACTGGGGTCGAAGACAAATGCAATGTTCTTGTAGTACTGCATACTCAGGATTCAATATTTCATTGAATGTATCTACACTGCTATTGGCGATATCACGACAATTCGATGCGCGTGATACTCCACATTCCCTGCCAAAGACAACGCACCTGCTCTTGTTTACATTATGTCAACTCGGGTCGGGGACAAATGCATTGTTTCTGCAGTATAGCACATACAGGATTCAATACTTCACTGAACATATATACACTGCTATTGGTGATATCCCGACAATTCCATGCGCGTGATACTCCACATTACCTGCCAAATACAGCGCACCTGCTCCTGTTTACATTATGTCAACTGGGGTCGAAGACAATTGCAATGTTGTTGCAGTACACCACATTCAGGATTCAATATTTCATTGAACATACATATCCTGCAATTGGTGATATCCCGACAATTCGATGCGCGTTATACTCCTCATTCGCTGCAGAATACTACGCACATCAGCCGGTTTGCGCATTGTCAACTCTGTGTCCTGTCAAATACATTGTAATTGCAGTTTATCATATTAGGCTCAAATAGTTATTTAAACGTATCTCCGCTGCTATTCGTGGTATGTCGACAAATCTATGCGCGTTATACTCCTCATTTTCCGCCAAATACAGCGGACCTGCTCCTGTTTATATTATGTCAACTGGTGTCGAAGACAAATGCAATGTTCTTGTAGTACTGCATACTCAGGATTCAATATTTCATTGAATGTATCTACACTGCTATTGGCGATATCACGACAATTCGATGCGCGTGATACTCCACATTCCCTGCCAAAGACAACGCACCTGCTCTTGTTTACATTATGTCAACTCGGGTCGGGGACAAATGCATTGTTTTTGCAGTATAGCACATACAGGATTCAATACTTCACTGAACATATATACACTGCTATTGGTAATATCCCGACAATTCCATGCGCGTGATACTCCACATTACCTGCCAAATACAGCGCACCTGCTCCTGTTTACATTATGTCAACTCGGCTCGGGGACAAATGCAATGTTTTTGCAGTACTGCATATTCAGCATTCAATATTTCATTGACCGTATATACACTGCTATTGGTGATATCCCGACAATTCGATGCGCGTTATACTCCTCATTCGCTGCCAAATACAGCGCGCGTCATTCAATTCGATGCGCGTTCTACTCCACACTTGCTCTCGTATATAGCGCACCTGCTCCTGTTTAAATTGTATCAACTCGGGTCATGGTCAAATCCAATGTTATTGCTGTACTGCATATTCAGGATTCAATATTCCCTTAATTGTTTATACACTGCTATTGGTGAAATCTCGACAATTCGACGTGCGTTACTCCACATATGCGGCCAAATTCAGCGCACGTCATTCGGTTTGCCCTATTTCAACTCTGGGCCCTGTCAAGTGCAGCGTAATTGCAATTTTGCAGAGTCTGTGTTAAATACTCAATTAAACGTATCCGCACTGTTATTGGTGATATCTAGACAAGTGGTTGAGCGTTAAACTCCTCATTCGCTGCGAAATTTAGCGGAGCTGCTCCAGTTTACAATATGTCAAATCGGGTCGAGGTCAAATCCAATGTTATTGCAGTACTGTATATGCAGCCTTCAATATTCAATTGAACGTTGCTTCGTTTCGATTGGAGATACGAAGAAAATTCGATGCGCGTTCTACTCCACAGATGCTGCCAAATACAGCGCACATCAACCGGTTTACTCAATGTCAACTCTGTGTCCTGTCAAATCCAGCGTAATTGCCGTTTTAAAATATTCTACCGTTAATATTCAATTAAACGTGTCTCCGCCGCTATTGGTGGTATGTCGACAATTCGAAGCGCTTTACACACCACATTTGCTGCCAAATACAGCGCACATGCTCCCGTTTACATTTTGCCAACTCGGGTCGAGGTCAAATCAAATGTTATTGCTATGCTGCTTATCCAGGCTTCAATTATCAATTGAACGAATCTGTACTACTATTGGTGATATGTCGACAATTCGATGCGCGCTATCCCGTAAATTTGCTGCAAGAAATAGCGCACAGCAACCAGTTTGCGCAATGTCAACTCTGTGTCCTATCAAATACAGCGTTATTCCTGTTTTGCATAGTCAGTTTTAAATATTCATTTGAGCGTATTCCAGTTTCTATTCCAGATATCTCGATAGCTCGATACGCGTTAAACTCCACATTTGCTGCCAAATAGAGCGCACTTGCAACTGTTTACATTAAGTAATCTCGGATCGAGGTCAAATCCAATGCTATTGCTGTACTGCATATTCAGGAATCAATATTCCATTGAAATTTTCTACACTGCTATTGGTGATATCCCGACAATTCGATGCGCGTTATACTCCTAATTCGATGCCAAATACTATGCACATCAGCCGGTTTGCGCATTGTTAACTCTGTGTCCTGTCAAATACATTGTAATTGCAGTTTATCATATTAGGCTCAAGGATTTATTTAAACGTATCTCCGCTGCTATTAGTGGTATGTCGACAAATCTATGCGCGTTATACTCCTCATTTGCCGCCAAATACAGCGGACCTGCTCCTGTTTACATGATGTCAACTGGGGTCGAGGACAATTGCAATGTTGTTGCAGTACAGCATATTTAGGAATCAATATTTCATTGAACAGACCTACACAGCTATTTGTGATATCTCGTCAATTCGATGCGCGGTTTACCGCACAAGTGCTGCCAAATAGAGCGCAAATCAGCCACTTTGCGCCATGCAAACTCAGGTCCGTGCCTAATTCATTGTAATTGTATTTTTGCATATATATTCTTATGTATTCAAATTAAACGTATCTCCGGTGCTATAGGTTGTATGCCTACAATTCGATGCGCGTTATGCTCCACAGCTGCCGCCAAACAGCGCACCTGCTCCTGTTTACATTATGTCAACTCGGGTCGAGGACAAATCCAATGTTTTTGCAGTACAGGATATTCAGAATTCAATATTTCATTGATCGTATATACACTGCTATCAGTGAAATCCTGACAATTCGATGCGCGTTGTACTCCTCATTCGCTGCCAAATGCTACGCAGATCAGCCGGTTTGCGCATTGTCAACTCTGTGTCCTGTCAAATACATTGTAATTGCAGCTTATCATATTAGACTCAAGTATTTATTTAAACGTAACTCCGCTGCTATTAGTGGTATGTCGACAAATCTATGCCCGTTATACTCCTCATTTGCCGCCAAATACAGCGGACCTGCACCTGTTTACATTATGTCAACTGGGGTCGAGGACGAATCCAATGTTTTTGCAGTACAGGATATTCAGGATTCAATATTTCATTGAACGTATATACACTGCTATTGGTGATATCCTGACAATTCGATGCACGTGATACTCCACATTCCCTGGCAAATACTACGCAGATCAGCCGGTTTGCGCATTGTCAACTCTGTGTCCTGTCAAATACGTTGTATTTGCGGTTTATCATATTAGGCTCAAGTATTTATTTAAACGTATCTCCGCTGCTATTAGTAGTATGTCGACAAATCTATGCGCGTAATACTCCTCATTTGCCGCCAAATACAGCGGACCTGCTCCTGATTACATTATGTCAACCCGGGTCGAGGACAATTGTAATGTAGTTGTAGTACTGCATATTCAGGATTCAATTCTTCATTGAATGTATCTACACTACTATTGTTGATATCACGACAATCCGATGCACGTGATACCCCACATTTCCTGCCAAATACAGCGCACCTGCTCCTGTTTACATTATGTCATTCGGGTCGAGGACAAATGCATTGTTTTTGGAGTACAGCATATACTGGATTCAATATTTCATTGAATGTATCTACACTGCTACTGGAGATATTTCGTCAATTCGATGCGCGCTATACCGCACAGTTGCTGCCAAATAGAACGCAAATCAGCCACTTTGCGCTATGTCAACTCAGGTACCTGCCTAATTCATTGTAATTGTAGTTTTGCATACTTAGGCTTATGTATTCAATTAAACGTATCTCCGGTGCTATTGGTGGTATGCCTACAATTCGATGCGCGTTATGCTCCACAGTTGCCGCCAAACAGCGGACCTGCTCCTGTTTACATTATGGCAACTGGGGACGAAGACAAATGCAAAGATCTTGTAGTACTGCATACTCAGGATTCAATACTTCATTGAATGTATCTACACTGCTATTGGTGATATCCCGACAATTCGATGCGCGTGATACTCCACATTCCCTGCCAAATACAGCGCACCTGTTGCTGTTTACATTATGTCAACTAGGGTCGAGGACACACGCAATGTTGTTGCAGTACAGCATATACCGAATTCAATATTCCATTGAACGGATCTACACTGCTATTGGTAATATCCCGACAATTCGATGCGCGTTATACTCCTCATTCGCTGCAGAATACTACGCACATCAGCCGGTGTGCGCATTGACAACTCTGTGTCCTGTCAAATACATTGTAATTGCAGTTTATCATATTAGGCTCAAGTATTTATTTAAACGTATCTCCGCTGCTATTCGTGGTATGTCGACAAATCTATGCTCGTTATACTCCTCATTTGCCGCCAAATACAGCGCACCTGCTCCCGTTTACATTATGTCAATTGGGGTCCAGGTCAAATCCAATCGTTTTGCAGTACTGCAAATTCAGGATTCAATATCGCATTGAACGTTTCTACACTGCTATTGGTGATATCTCGACAATTCGAAGTGCGTTATACTCCTCATTCGCTGCCAAATACAACGCACATCAACCGGTTTGCGCAATATCAACTCTGTGTCCCTGCCAAATCCATTGTATTGCAGTTTAGCGTATTTATGCTTAAGTATTCAATTAAACGTATCTCCGCTGCTATTGGTTGTAAGTCCAGAATTTGATGCGCGTTAAACCCCACATTTGCTGCCAAATACAGAGCACATTAACCGGTTTGCGCAATGTCAACTCTATACCCTGTCGAATACATTGTATTTGCAGTTTCGCCTATTTGGGCCTAAGTACTCAATTAAACCTATTTTCGCTGTTATTGGTGGTATCTCGACAACTCGATGCGCGTCAAACCCGACATTTTCTGCCAAATACAGCGGACCTGCTCTTGTTTACATTATGACATCTTCTGTCGAGGTCAAATCCAATCGTTTTGCAGTACTGCAAATTCAGGATTCAATATCCCACTGAACGTTTCTACACTGCTATTGGTGATATCTCGTCAATTCGATGCGCGGTATACCGCACACTTGCTGCCAAATAGGGCATAAATCAGACACTGTGCGCTGTGTCAACCCAGGTCCCTGCCTAAATCATTGTAATTGTAGTTTTGCATATTTAGGCTTAAGTATTCAATTAAACGTATCTCCGGTGCTATTGGAAGTATGCCTAGAACTCGATGCGCGTTATACTCCTCATTCGCTGCCAAATGCTACGCACATTAGAGAGTGTGGGCATTGTCAACTCTGTGTCCCGTCAAATACATTGTAATTGCAGTTTATCATATTAGGCTCAAGTATTAATTTAAACGTATCTCCGCTGCTATTCGTGGTATGTCGAAAAATCTATGCGCGTTATACTCCTCATTTGCCGCCAAATACAGCGCACCTGCTCCTGTTTACATTAAGTCAACTGGAGTCGAGGACAATTGCAATGTTGTTGCAGTAAAGCATATTCAGGAATCAATATTTCTTTGAACAGACCTACACTGCTATTTGTGATATCTCGTCAATTCGATGCGCGGTATGCCGCACAGTTGCTGCCAAATAGAGCCAAATCAGCCACTTTGCGCTATGTAAACTCAGGTCCCTGCCTAACTCATTGTAATTGTAGTTTTGCATATTTAGGCTTAAGTATTCAATTAAACGTATCTGCGGTGCTATTGGTGGTATGCCTACAATTCGACGCGCGATGTACTCCACATTTACCGCAAAACAGCGGACCTGCTCCTGTTTACATTATGTCAACTCTAGTCGAGGACAAATGCAATGAAGTTGCAGTACTGCATATTCGGGATTCAATACTTCATTGAATGTATCTACACTGCAATTAGTCATATCACGACAATTAGATGCGCGTGATACTCCACATTCCCTCCCAAATACAGCGCACGTGCTCTTGTTTACATTATGTCAACTCGGGTCGAGGACAAATGCAATGTTGTTGCAGTATTGCATATGCAGGATTCAATACTTCATTGAACGTATCTACCCTGCTATTGGTGATATCCCGTCTATTCGATGCGCGATATACCCTTCATTCGCTGCCAAATACAGCGTACCTGCTCTTGCTTACATTGCGTCAACTGTGGTCGAGGACAAATGCATTGTTTTTGCAGTACAGCATATACCGAATTCAATACTTCATTGAATATATCTACACTGCTATTTGGTGCTATCACGACAATTCGATGCGCGTGATACTCCACATTCGCTACCAAATACAGCGCACGTGCTCTTGTTTGCATTATGTCTTCTCGTGTCGAGGACAAACGCACTGTTGTTGCAGCACTGCTTTTCCTGGATTCAATACTTCATTGAACGTATCTACACTGCGACTGAAGATAATTCTTCAATTCTATGCGTCTTGTACTCCACATTTTCTGCCGAATAACGCACACCTGCTCCTGTTTACATTATGTCAACTCGGGTCAAGTACAAATGCAATGTTTTTGCGGAACAGCATATCCAGCATTCAATATTTCATTGAATGTATCTGCACTGCGATTGGTCATATCACGACAATGCGATGCGCGTGATACTCCACATTCCCTGCCAAATACAGCGCGTGCTCCTGTTTACATTATATCAACTCGGATCCAGGACAAATGCAATGTTGTTGGAGTACAGCATATACAGAACTCAATATTCCATTGAACGTATATACACTGCTATTCGTGATATGCCGACAATTCGAAGCGCGTTATACTCCTCATTCGCTGCCAAATACTACGCACATCAGAGAATTGGGGCATTGTCAACTCTCTGTCCTGTCAAATACATTGTAATTGCAGTTTATCATATTAGGCTCAAGTATTTCTTTAAAAGTATCTCCGCTGCTATTCATGCTACGTCGACAAATCTATGCGCGTTATACTCCTCATTTGCCGCCAAATACAGCGCAAATGCTCCTGTTTACATTATGTCAACTCGGGTCGAGGACACATGCAATGTTGTTGCAGTACAGCATACTCAGGACTCAATACTTCATTGAACGTATCTACACTACTATTGGTGATATCACGACAATCCGATGCGCCTGATACCCCACATTTCCTGCCAAATACAGCGCACCTGCTCCTGTTTACATTATGTCATTCGGGTCGAGGACAAATGCATTGTTTTTGGAGTACAGCATATACTGGATTCAATATTTCATTGAATGTATCTACACCGCTACTGGAGATATTACGTCAATTCGATGCGCGCTATACCGCACAGTTGCTGCCAAATAGAGCGCAAATCAGCCACTTTGCGCTATGTCAACTCAGGTACCTGCCTAATTCATTGTAATTGTAGTTTTGCATACTTAGGCTTATGTATTCAATTAAACGTATCTCCGGTGCTATTGGTGGTATGCCTACAATTCGATGCGCGTTATGCTCCACAGTTGCCGCCAAACAGCGGACCTGCTCCTGTTTACATTATATCAACTCGGATCCAGGACAAATGCAACGTTGTTGTAGTACTGCTTATTCAGGATTCAATACTTCATTGAATGTATCTACACTGCTATTGGTGATATCACGACAATCCGATGCGCGTGATACTCCGCATTCCCTGCCAAATACAGCGCACCTGCTCCTGTTTACATTATGTCAACTCGGGTCGAGGACAAATGCTACGTTGTTGTAGTACTGCATATTCAGGATTCAATTCTTCATTGAATGTATCTACACTGCTATTGGTGATATCACGACAATTCGATGCGCGTGATACTCCACATTCCCTGCCAAATACAGCGCACCTGCTCCTGTTTACATTATGTCAACTCGGGTCGTGGACAAATGCTACGTTGTTGTAGGACTGCATATTCAGGATTCAATTTTTCATAGAACGGATCTACACTGCTATTTGTGATATCTCGTCAATTCGATGTGCAGTATACCGCACAGCTGCTGCCAAATAGGGCGCAAATCAGCCACTGTGCGCTCTGTCAACTCAGGTCCCTTCCTAATTCATTGTAATTGTAGTTTTGCATATTTAGGCTTATGTATTCAATTAAACTTATCTCCGCTGCTATTCGTGGTATGTCGACAAATCCATGCGCGTTAGACTCCTCATTTGCCGCCAAATACACCGGACCTGCTCCTGTTTACATTATGTCAACTGAGGTCGAGGACAATTGCAATGTTGTTGCAGTTCGGCAAATTCAGGATTCAATATTTCATTGAACGTATATACACCGCTATTGGTGATATCCCGTCAATTTGAAGCGTGTCATACTCCTCATTCGCTGCCAAATACTACGCACATCAGAGAGGTTGTGCATTGTCAACTCTGTGTCCTGTCAAATACATTGTAATTGCAGTTTATCATATTATGCACAAGTATTTATTTAAACGTATCTCCGCTGCTATTCGTGGTATGTCGACAAATCTATGCGCGTTATACTCCTCATTTGCTGCCAAATACAGCGCACCTGCTCCGGTTTACATTATGTCAACTCGGATCGAGGACTAATGCAATGTTGTTATACTATTGCATATTCAGGATTCAATACTTCATTGAATGTATCTACACTGCTATTGGTGATATCACGACAACTCGATGCGCGTGATACTCCACGTTCCCTGCCAAATACAGCGCACCTGCATCTGTTTACATTATGCCAACTCGGTTCCAGGACAAATGCAATGTTTTTGCAGTTCAGCACATTCAGGATTTAATATTTCGTTGAACAGATCTACACTGCTATTTGTGATATCTCGTCAATTCGATGTGCGGTATACCGCACAGTTGCTGCCAAATGGAGCGCAAATCAGCCACTTTGCGCTATGACAACTCAGGTCCCCTGCCTAATTCATTGTAATTGTAGTTTTGCATATTTAGGCTTATGTATTCAATTAAACGTATCTGCGGTGCTATAGGTGGTATGCCTAAAATTCGATGCCCGTTATGCTTCACAGTTGCCGCCAAACAGCGCACCTGCTCCTGTTTACATTGTGTCAACTCGGGTCGGGGACAAATGCAATGTTGCTGCAGTACTGCATATCCAGGATTCAATACTTCATTGAATGTATCTACACTGCCATTGGTGTTCTCACGGCAATTCGATGCGCGTGATACTCCACATTCCTTGCCAAATACAGAGCAACTGCTCCTGTTTCCATTATCTCAACCCGGGTCGAAGACAAATGCTATGTTGTTGCAGTACTGCATATCCAGGATTCAATACTTCTTTGAATGTATCTACACTGGTATTGGTGATATCCCGACAATTCGATGCGCGTGATACTCCACATTCCCTTCCAAATACAGCGCACCTGCTCCTGTTTACATTATGTTAACTCAGGTCGAGGACAAGTGCTATGTTGTTGCAGTACTGCATATCCAGGATTCAATACTTCATTGAATGTATCTACACTGCTATTGGTGATATCCCGGCAATTCGATGCGCGTGATACTCCACATTCCCTGCCAAATGGAGCGCTCCTGCTCCTGTTTACATTATGTCAACTCAGGTCGAGGACAAATGCTATGTTGTTGCAGTACTGCGTATCCAGGATTCAATACTTCATTGAACGTATCTACACTGCTATTGGTGATATCACGACAATTCGATGCGCGTGATACTCCACATTCCCTGCCAAATACAGCGCACCTGCTCCTGTTTACATTATGTCAACTCGGGTCGAGGGCTAATGGAATGTTGTTACAGTACTGCATATTCAGGATTCAATATTTCATTGAACGGATATACACTGCTATTGGTGATATCGTGTCAATTCGATGGGCGGCATACCGCACAGATGCTGCCAAATAGAGCGCAAATCAGCCACTTTGCGCTATGTCAACTCAGGTCCCTGTCTAATTCATTATATTTGTACTTTCGCATATTTAGGCTTATGTATTCAATAAAACGTATCTCCGTTGCTATTGGTGGTATGCCTACCATTCGATGCGCGTTATGCTCCACAGTTACAACCAAACAGCGGACCTGCTCCTGTTTATATTATGTCAACTGGGTTCGAAGACAAATGCAATGTTCTTGTAGTACTGCATACTCTTGATTCACTACTTCATTGAACGGATCTACACTGCTATTGGCGATGTCACGACAATTCGAAGCGCGTTATACTCCTCATTTGCCGCCAAATACAGCGTACCTGCTCCTGTTTACATTATATCAACTAGGGTCGAGGACACATGCAATGCTATTGTAGTACTGCATATTCAGGATTCAACACTTCATTCAATGTATTTACACTGCTATTGGAAATATCACGACAATTCAATGCTCGTGATACTCCACATTCCCTGGCATATACAGCGCACCTGCCCCTGTCTACATTATGTGAACTGAGGTCGAGGACAAATGAAATGTTGCTGCAGTACAGTATATTCAGGACTCAATATTTCACTGAACGCATTACACTGTTATTCTGATATCCCGACAATTTGAAGCGCGTCATGCTCCTCATTCGCTGCAAAATACTACGCACATCAGCCGGTTTGCGCATTGTCAACTCTGTGTCCCGTCAAATACACTGTAATTGCAGTTTATCATATTAGGCACAAGTATTTATTTAAACGTATCTCCGCTGCTATTCGTGGTATGTCGACAAATCTATGCGCGTTATACTCCTCATTTCCTGCCAAATACAGCGCACCTGCTCCCGTTTACATTATGTCAACTCGGGACGAGGACTAATGCATTGTTGTTGTAGTACTGCATATACAGGATTCAATACATCATTGAATGTATCTACACTGCTATTGGTGATATCTCATCAATTCGATGCGCGTGATACTCCACGTTCCCTGCCAAATACAGCGCACCTGCTCCTGTTTACATTATGTCAATTCGGTTCCAGGACAAATGCAATGTTTTTGCAGTACAGCACATTCATGGTTCAATATTTCATTGAACGGATCTACACTGCTATTGGTGATATCTCGTCAATTCGATGCGCGGTATACCGCACACTTGCTGCCAAATAGAGCGCAAATCAGCCACTGTGCGCTATGACAACTCAGGTCCCTGCCTAACTCATTGTAATTGTAGTTTTGCATATTTAGGCTTATGTATTCAATTAAACGTATCTGCGGTGCTATAGATGGTATGCCTAAAATTCGATGCGCGTTATGCTCCACAGTTGCCGCCAAATACAGCGCACCTGCTCCTGTTTACATTATGTCAACTGGGGTCGAAGACAAATGTAATGTTCTTGTAGTACTGCATACTCAGGATTCAATACATCATTGAACGTATATACACTGCTATTCGTTATATCCCGACAATTCGAAACGCGTAATACTCCTCATTCGCTGCCAAATACTACGCACATCAGCGAGTTTGCTCATTGTCAACTCTGTGTCCTGTCAAATACATTGTAATTGCAGTTTCTCAGATTAGGCTCAAGTATTTATTTAAACGTATCTCCGCTGCCATTCTTGGTATGTCGACAAATCTATGCGCGTAATACTCCTCATTTGCCGCCAAATACAGCGCCCCTGCTCCTGTTTGCATTATGTCAACTCGGGTCGAGGACAATTGCAATGTTGTTGTAGTACTGCATATTCAGGATTCAATATTTCATTGAACTTATATACACTGCCATGGTAATATCCCGACAATTCGATGCGCATGAAACTCCACATTTTCTGCCCAATACAGTGCACTTGCTCCTGTTTATATTATGTCAACTCGTTTCGAGGACAAATGCAATGTTGCTGCAGTGCAGCAAATTCATGATTCAATATTTCATTGAACGTATATACACTGCTATTCGTGATATCCCGACAATGCGAAGCGCGTTATACTCCTCATTCGCTGCAAAATACTACGCACATCAGCCGGTTTGCGCATTGTCAACTCTGTGTCCTGTCAAATACACTGTAATTGCAGTTTATCATATTAGGCACAAGTATTTATTTAAACGTATCTCCGCTGCTATTCGTGGTATGTCGACAAATCTATGCGCGTTATACTCCTCATTTGCTGCCAAATACAGCGCACCTGCTCCCGTTTACATTATGTCAACTCGGGACGAGGACTAATGGAATGTTGTTGTAGTCCTGCATATACAGGATTCAAAACTTCATTAAATGTATCTACACTGCTATTGGTAATATCACAACAATTCGATGCGCGTGATACTCCACGTTCCCTGCCAAATACAGCGCACCTGCTCCTGTTTACATTATGTCAACTGGGGTCGAAGACAAATTTAATGCTCTTGTAGTACTGCATACTCAGGATTCAATACATCATTGAACGTATATACACTGCTATTCGTTATATCCCGACAATTCGAAACGCGTTATACTCCTCATTCGCTGCCAAATACTACGCACATCAGAGAGTTTGCTCATTGTCAACCCTGTGTCCTGTCAAATACATTGTAATTGCAGTTTCTCATATTAGGCTCAAGTATTTATTTAAACGTATCTCCGCTGCCATTCGTGGTATGTTGACAAATCTATGCGCGTTATACTCCACATTTGCCGCCAAATACAGCGTACCTGCTCCTGTTTACATTATGTCAACTGGGGTCGAGGACACATGCAATGCTGTTGTAGTACTGCATATTCAGGATTCAAAACTTCATTCAATGTATTTACACTGCTATTGGAAATATCACGACAATTCAATGCTCGTGATACTCCACATTCCCTGGCATATACAGCGCACCTGCTCCTGTTTACATTATGTCAACTCGGGTCAAGGACAAATGCAATGTTTTTGCAGTACAGCACATTCAGGATTCAATATTTCATTGAACGAATCTACACAGCTATTGGTGATATCCCGACAATACGATGCGCTTGATACTCCACATTTCCTGCCAAATAAGGCACACCTGCTCCTGTTTACATTATGTCAACTCGGGTCGAGGAAAAATGCAATGTTTTTGCAGTACTGCATATCCAGGATACAATACTTCATTGAACGTATCTACACTGCTACTGGAGATATTTCGTCTATTCCATGCGCCTTGTACTCCACATATCCTGCCAAATACAGCGCACCTGCTCCTGTCTACATTATGTGTACTGGGGTTCGCGGGCAATTGCAATGTTGTTGTAGTACTGCATATTCAGGATTCAATATTTCATAGAACGGATCTACACTGCTATTTGTGATATCTCGTCAATTCGATGCGCGGTATACCGCACGGCTGCTGCCAAATAGAGCGCAAATCAGCCACTGTGCGCTGTGTCATCTCAGGTCCCTGCCTAATTCATTGTAATTGTAGTGTTGCATATTCAGGCTTAAGTATTCAGATAAACGTATCTCCGGTGCTATTGGTGGTATGCCTACAATTCGATGCGCGTTATGCTCCACAGTTGCCGCCAAACAGCGCACCTGCTCCTGTATACATTATGTCAACTCGTTTCAAGGACAAATGCAATGTTGCTGCAGTACAGCACATTCAGGATTCAATATTTCATTGAACGTATATACACCGCTATTCGTGATATCCCGACAATTCGAAGCGCATGATACTCCACATTCCCTGCCAAATACGGCACACCTGCTCCTGTTTACATTATGTCAACTCGGGTCAAAGACAAATGCAACGTTTTTGCAGTACAGCACATTCAGGATTCAATATTTCATTGAACGGATCTACACAGCTATTGGTGATATCCCGACAATTCGATGCGCGTTATACTCCTCATTCGCTGCAAAATACTACGCACATCAGCCGGTTTGCGCATTGTCAACTCTGTGCCCTGTCAAATACATTGTAATTGCAGTTTATCATATTAGGCACAAGTATTTATTTAAACGTATCTCCGCTGCTATTCGTGGTATGTCGACAAATCTATGCGCGTAATACTCCTCATTTACCGCCAAATAAAGCGCCCCTGCTCCTGTTTGCATTATGTCAACTCGGGTCGAGGACAATTGCAATGTTGTTGTATTACTGCATATTCAGGATTCAATATTTCATTGAACGTATATACACTGCCATGGTAATATCCCGACAATTCGATGCGCATGAAACTCCTCATTTGCTGCCAAATACAGCGCACCTGCTCCCGTTTACATTATGTCAACTCGGGACGAGGACTAATGCAATGTTGTTGTAGTAATGCATATTCAGGATTCAATACTTCATTGAATGTATCTACACTGCTATTGGTGATATCACGACAATTCGATGCGCGTGATACGCCACGTTCCCTTCCAAATACAGCGCACGTGCTCTTGTTTGCATTATCTCAACTCGGGTCAAGGACAAATGCAATGTTTTTGCAGTACAGCACATTCAGGATTCAATATTTCATTGAACGAATCTACACAGCTATTGGTGATATCCCGACAATACGATGCGCTTGATACTCCACATTTCCTGCCAAATAAGGCACACCTGCTCCTGTTTACATTATGTCAACTCGGGACGAGGACTAATGCAATGTTGTTGTAGTAATGCATATTCAGGATTCAATACTTCATTGAATGTATCTACACAGCTATTGGTGATATCCCGACAATTCGATGCGCGTTATACTCCTCATTCGCTGCAAAATACTACGCACATCAGCCGGTTTGCGCATTGTCAACTCTGTGCCCTGTCAAATACATTGTAATTGCAGTTTCTCATATTAGGCTCAAGTATTTATTTAAACGTATCTCCGCTGCCATTCGTGGTATGTTGACAAATCTATGCGCGTTATACTCCACATTTGCCGCCAAATACAGCGTACCTGCTCCTGTTTACATTATGTCAACTGGGGTCGAGGAC